>WTXD01000057.1:0-164888 GCA_022496205.1 Gloeopeniophorella convolvens | reverse complement strand
CGGAACATGAACGACCTCTTGACCAGTCTTGACGCACTCTCAGCAGACTCCATGCTTCACTGGGCTTCGCTGTCTCAGGTAGATTTCGACGCATCCGGATATTTTCAGGACCCATCTCTGGCTGGGCGAGACCTGGCTCTGAACTGGTTTCCTATGTCTGAGGAGCTATTCTTATCGAAGGCATTCACCAATTCCATGCACCCGATGAAGATTTTCCCATACTTCTACAAGGCTTCCGAGACTCCCGAAGAAGACGATATCACTGTCACAACTCTGGTAACTCCGAACAGATTCGAAGTGTTGAGGAAGCTCGCTTCGAGATACGACGGTGCGTCGTCTAGCCGCAACTTAATACCGAGCTCTACCGCGTAGCTTCTTCAATACCAAGTACACTGACGTCGAACGCAGGCCCTCTCTCAGTGACCGTGCACCTCCCGCTCTCGCCCTCATCCGCACCAGGCAAGGCCACCCCCGCGCTCCGCGAGCACCTCCTCGCCCTGCGCGCGCTCGTCGCACACTCGCCTGCCCTCGCCGCGCGCGCAGACATCCACCTCGTGCTCTCGCCCTTCCCGCGCGCCTTCAACACATGGCGCAACCTCGCGCGCCTCCTCGCGCGCAGCACGTACGCGCTGCTCCTGGACGCCGACTTCGCCGTGTGCACGGCCTGGCGCGCGCCCGTGCGCGTGCTGCTGCGCGACGCCGGGAGCGCCGTCGGCGCGCGCGTGCGCGCAGGCGAGGCGGCGCTCGTGCTCCCGGCGTTCGAGTACGCGAAACAGGCGGAGGGCAGGGACCAGGAGGTGTTCCCGCGAGACAAGCGCGTGCGTGGTTTTTTTTCGCGCGCGTTTCGGATGACTGACGCGGCGCGCTGGCAGGCGCTGCTGGACCTGGTGCGCGCGAGCCGCATCGGGCCGTTCCACGCGTCGTTCGCGGCGGGCCACAATAGCACCGACTACCGCCGGTACTACGCGGCCAAGCCGGGCGAGATCTACAAGGTGACGCAGTACCAGGCGGCGTACGAGCCGTACGTGATCGTGAGGAAAGATGCGGGCGCATGGTGCGTACGGCGTCTTGTCAGCGGCGCGCCTGGCTGAGCGCGGGACGTGCCTGGCAGGTGCGACGAACGCTTTACGGGATACGGCGCGAACAAGGCGGCCTGCCTGTTCGAGATGTACCTGTCCGGGGTGTCGTTCTACGTGCTCAGCGACCATTTCCTGATACATCAGAGCCACGCGTACGAAGAAGAGGCGCGCAGAAGCGAGGTACGGGGCGCCTCGCTCGCACCACCGTGCCTTGCGCGTTGCTGAACCTTCGAGTGATAGCGCAGACACAATCGGAAGATACACTCGGACTTCAAGGAGGAGACCTGTCTCAGGTCAGCGGGGCTCCCTGCCTTTCCGTATGGGTACTGACTTGGAGGCTGCAGGTACCTCAAGCGCTTTCTGGACCAAGGTATTTTGAACACGACCCGCGCCGCCAACGCCCAGGAGGAGTGCAAGAAAATCAAGGGAATAGGAAAGATCGTGAACCAGGTAACAACGTCAGGCTTTCGCGAGCGATTCAAGTGATGATTGACGCGATGCCAGCTTCTTGATGGCCAATAAAACGTGTAGGAGGGTGTACGAAGAAAAGTGTCCGAGCGATAAAGAACCATGCGTATTACAAACCGGAGATAAAGCCCGGGGAATGGGGATGTTTAGTACAGATGGTTGGAGTCAAGGCGCCAGACGCCCTTCCTTTTCGGCGGCGAGGCTTGGACCAGGAGGCCGGACCTTTCCACTCGTCCGACAATAAAAGTGCAGATACAGAATAAGGGGACGACGACTGAAAGCACAGGGTGGATGCGAAGGTGTATTGGGACATGAGGGCAGCTCAGGGGACTCCAGTTGACAGCGAGAGGCGAGAGAGAAAAAACCAGCTATTCCGCGGCTGGCTCAGGCAGCTCCAGCAAATGCCTGCCAGCGTATTCCCGTTAGTGCAGCTCTCTGATCAAGGGAAAAGAGTACACCTACTTGCCGAGTTCCTTGTTCATCGTGAACATGTTGATCTTGTCTCGGTTGAACACTGCCTTGAACGCGTCGTCGCAGATGATCTCCCGCTTGTTGGTAGGGTTCTGCAGCTCCTTGCTTTTGATATAAACCCACAGCTTCTTGACCACCTGCGTCCGCGACAGAACGTCCTCCTCCATGAGCGCCGCTAAGGGCTCGCTGCCGTGCGCAAGAAGCAATTACGGAATTACAAATGATGCAGAGCAATGAGTTGGGACGGACATGACGCACCTCAGACTGTATGGCTTTGACAGCCCGCCGGCCTTCTTCTTCTTCGGTGCCTCCCCGACGTCACTCCCCTCGTTCCCCGAGTCGTCGATCGTGTCCGCGCTCCGCGAGCCGTTCGCCTTGCCGCCCCGCCCACGCCCGCGTCCACGTCCACGGCCGCGCCCACGGCCGCCGCGCGTCGAGGCGCCCGAGACGGCGCCTGAGCGCGACGTCCGCGTGCGCCCGTTGATCTCGTCGGACAGCTGCCGCGCAATCGCCTCGTCGTCCGCAGTGGACGTTTTGGCGCTCTTCGCTGCGCGCGGCGCGGCGCCGTCGGTGTCGTCGCGGCGGCGCTTCTTCGGCGGGGGCGGGGGCGCCGCCGCCGCGGGCGCGCTTTCTTCCTCCGCACCGTCGTCGGCCTCGCCCCGCTGAAAGCCGCTCTCCTCCGACACCCGGGCGAAGACGGTGGAGATGAGCTCGTCTATCTCTAGCTTGTGGTCCTTGACGAGGGCCGGCGGAATGCCAGCGTCCTCGAGCAGGAGGCGCCGGACACGCTTGGCGGAGATGGTGCTGAGGTCTGTGCCCGGTGCTGAGAGAATGGCGTAAATGCGGGGCTCGAGGTCGGACACTTTCATGGTGGGACGCTGGGACAGGGTCGAGTGCGGGACGGCCTGTTGGGCGAGCTTTGAGAGCTGAGTGCAAGGTTCAGGTTGAAGGCGGAGTGAATAGACGGCGAAGGGGAAAGTGAGTACAAGGTCCGAGGTTGTCTGTTTCGACTCGGACACCGAGCGTGAAGTTAGCTTGCGCCCGCTAACTCAACTTTGGAAAAGAGAGCATCGGCTTATGTAACATGGGCGCCCTTGGCACGTTTTGAGCGCTCTGACGAACACAACGCGAATAACATATTGCCGTTTCTCAGCCAGACATAGCGAGAGATTATATTTCAAGACGCTCGGGTCATCCTGGTTGTTCGTCGAGGAGAGTTGCAATTGTTTCTTGTAAACAAACTGCGCTGGCATAAGAAACGGGTACCGGGCCGCGTGTGCCGGTGCGTGTGACGTGTCTTTTGGCAAACGTCGCCGTCTGACGCAAGATCGAATCCGCCTTGTCCTTCGCCTGAACCGCGTGCACTCGCGCACCAACGACCCACTACTACGCACAACGCTCAAGATTGTCTCCTGGCGCACCTGGGATACTGCGCTGAGCTCACATTTGCAGGCTACGAATGGTTAGCAAGCGACATGCACCAATACGGAAACGGACGTTGTTGGCGTGGGGCATCATAGCTGTCGCTGCAGCCTCCTGCTCTGCCCAGGACTCACTGGCGACACAAAAGGAACTATCCGGGGAATTGACTGTACCAGTGCGTTTCCCTTGTGCTACTAAGTGTGGCATAGATCCAACCTGTCCGATAGACAACTCTTGTTGGACAAGCACACACGGGCACCATACCTCCAAACCCACATGCATCCCAAAGTGTGAGCCCTCGCACCACATACGTGTCTCCTGTCGCGCGCACTGCGCGATGTGCAGCGTGCACAATGGCATATAGGAAGTGGCAGCGTGTAACCCTAACCCTACGCTATGTCTTATATGGCACTTCCCATCGTCCGCCGTTGTCGCGATACCAGTGCTGATTGAATGGTTTTGGGCAGGGATCGCCGTCAGAAGCGGACTCTGCTAACGAAGGTGCGTGGCATGACACATGCACTGCTCCTTGCCCCAACCGGTAACGCTGTTGGCAGCCGCTCGCGCCTACAGGCAGGCTCTCGCGACCTTGGCTACGCTTACAGCACTACCTCCGTCTCGCGCGTTCGACCCACAACACCAATTTTCTTGGCCCTCGAGCAACTCCATATTCTCCTCCTTCCTCCCCAATCCTCAAGGACAAGGCCCACTCGGCAGTGCATTGCGGATAGCGATCAAGCTGCGCCATCAGTCATGGCTTCCACGATTCTTGACATCACGAGTTTCTCAAGAAGGGGGGCGCCGGAGAAATGATGAGCTGAGACGTCGTGCTATCAAGGTCATGGACCTGTTGCAGCATGCTGCAGACTTAGGGCATGCCGAGGCCCTATTCGCGCTCGGAAAGATATCCCTGGTACCTCCCTGTCCCTGTCCCAATATTCCCTGACCTAACGCTAATTGCCTTCAAGCTTCCGCCTACATCACACTTCACAGCAGACCCCGTTCTTGCGTTCAAGTCTTTCGAGGCGCATGCCGCACTTACCGGGAACGCGACTTCCCAGAGCCACCTCGCTTTCTTCCATGCAACCGGCTATCAAGGCGTAGTTTCGGCAGACCAGGCGAAGGCACAGCTGTACTACACGTTTGCCGCGCATGGAGAAGACAAAGGCGCACAGATGGCACTCGGTTACCGGTACTGGTCGGGAATTGGTGTCGTGGAGAACTGTGAGCGTGCTGTCGAATGGTACAGCTTGGCAGCAGAACAATGTAGGCGGCCATCTGTGACCTGCCGCCCTTCGCTGACAGTTGCTAGCGATGGAGCGGTTCCTGTCGGGCCCACCTGGTGGACGCACGCTTCCCTTGACGGCAACGCGTCTGTCTGACCTCGCCGGTGGCGTCTACGGCCCAGGTGCAAGCGTTGCCTCGACTGGGATGAATGGCCAGCGCCCCGCGATCAAGGCCGCTCGCGCGCGGGCAGCCGGCGAGACCTGGGAAGATATCCTCGAATATTACATCGTCAGTCATCCTTCCCTAAAGCCTGATGCTTGCTGAGATCGGTGCACGCAGTTCAACGCAGACCGTGGGGAGACCGACTTTGCGTTCCGCCTCGGCAAGATTTTCTACCACGGCAGCATCTACAGCGCACCAGGTGGCATCGCGTCCGGCGGAGAGGGCGTCGGACGCGTGCCACGCGACTTTGAGCGCGCGCGCTATTACTTCGAGACGATCGCGCGGCAGGTGTGGCCGAGCGACTCGGGCGAGCCGCGGCGCGAGGAGGGGCCCGTCGGCCTTGCCGCGCCGGCCGCGGGCTACCTGGGCCGCATGTACCTGCGCGGCGAGGGCGTGCGCATGGACATGAAGCTCGCGCGGCTGTGGTTCGAGCGCGGCGCGACGTACGGCGACAAGGAGTGCCACAACGGGCTCGGCATCATCTGGCGCGAGGGCCTCGTCGACGGCCGGCGCGACATCAAGAAGGCGATCACGCACTTCGGCGTCGCGGCGGGCCAGGACCTCGCCGAGGCGCAGGTGAACCTCGGGAAGCACCACTACCGTGAGCGTCCATCCCGTGCATTATAGGGCGCGACTAAGCAGGCGGGCAGAGCGCGGCGACCTCAAGCTCGCGACGACGTACTTCGAGGCGGCGATGCGGCACGGCTCGCCGTTCGAGGCGTTCTACTACCTCGCGGAGATCCAGGTGATGCAGATGAAGAACATGCCGCCGCCGCTCAAGCCCGGCGCGTGCTCGATCGCGGCGTCGTTCTTCAAGGTCGTCGCGGAGCGCGGCGCGTGGGAGGACGACCTGATCCGCGACGGCGAGGCGGCGTGGGAGACCGAGACGCTGAGCGGGAAGCAGCTCGCGATGCTGCGCTGGTGGATCGCGGCCGAGCGCGGGCACGAGATGGCGCAGAACAACATCGCGTTCGTGCTCGACCAGGGTGCGCCGCGTCCCTCCCTTCCCTTCCGCGGGCCGTGCTTACTGACGCGCGCGCAGACAAGAGCATGCTCCGCGGGACGCGCTTCACGAGCTTCCTGCCGTCGAACGACACGGCGCGCCTCGCGCTGACGCAGTGGACGCGCTCCGCCGCGCAGAACAACGTCGACGCGCTCGTCAAGGTCGGCGACTACTACTACCACGGGCTCGGCGTGCCGGACGAGCCCGCGCACGCGCGCTGGGAGAAGGCGGCGGGGTACTACCAGTCCGCGGCGGACACGCAGGTCAGCGCGCTCGCGATGTGGAACCTTGGGTGGATGTACGAGAACGGGTACGGCGTGCCGCAGGTCAGTGCGCTCCGAGCCGGATTTTCTGTGGACTGAAGATGGGCGGCAACGCAGGACTTCCACCTTGCCAAGCGCCACTACGACGTTGCGCTCGAGACGAACGTCGAGGCGTACCTCCCCGCGACGCTCTCGCTCTTCCGCCTGCACGCGCGCAGCCTGTGGCACACGCTCATGGGCGGCGAGGGCGGGCTGAGCTTCTGGGGCGACGACGACGACGACATCGGTGCGTGCCAGCCTCTCCGCATGAGCGGGGCAGCCAACGGACGCTAACGCGCCACGCAGAGTTCACAACGCGCGGCTCTGGGCGGCAGGAGCTCGATGAGGCGCCGGGCCCGGAGGCTGCTGGCGAGGCGGACGAAGACGCGCTGCCCGAGGACGACGGCCCGTGGTACATGGGCAAGGCGCGCGACGAGTTCAACCGTCGCATGCGAGACGCCGCGGCCCCAGGCGACGACGAGGACCCCGTGCAGGCACGTCCCGCGCCCCCTTTCCCACGCACACACCCGCCCGCGACTGACCCGTGCGCCGCAGTGGGCGCGCGACCGGCGCGCGGCGGAGCTCGAGCGCGACAGCGACCTCGGGCCGGAGGACATGTTCGAGGCGGCGCTGCGCGGCGGGCACCGCGGCGAGGACGACGCGGACGAGTTTGCGGAGACGATGGTGCTCGTCGTGCTGTGCCTCGTCGTGTCGCTGCTGCTGTATATCCGCGGGCGCTGGGTCGAGCGCCTGCGCCGCGAGGAGCGCGAGCAGCGGCAGCGGCTGGAGCAGCGCGAGGCGCCGCGCGACGAGGGGCTGTTCCCGCCGCCGGGCGACCCCGCGCGGGACGACTGGGCGGTGCCGCGGTGAGCGCGGGGTAGACGTGCGGGTGCGGGTTTGTGTGTATTAGGCCGTTTGATATAATGCCTCTTCGAGCTCATAATGCCGGCGCCGTGGTCACAACATTCACTCTCGAGCACACCTCGCAGTTCTAGTGGGTGGAGAACGTTCTATGTAAGGAGAGCTGTCGCGGCCGTCAGATACTACTTAACCATCTACCGACCACCGAAGCGGGACTCACTGAATATATTACCAAGCAGCCATCCAGGTGTACTTTTGATATAGCATAGTAAATCAACATGAGATGTCTATGGACTTCGCAGCAGCGGGCCATCCACACCGCCATAGCGCTCTGCCACCTTGAGCGCCTCGGTGTGCAGCACGTCCGGGAGGCCGAACGGCGAGCCAGGGAGGAGCAGACGAGGCAGGACGCGCGTGTGGAACAGCCGATGCGCGACGCTCCCTCCCTGCGGCGCCATTCAGCTCCCTGTCCACACACACGCAACAGGAAAAGATGCACGCACGAATTGGTGAGACACGCCCCCAACAACACCTTCGACGCCCGTGCCCGTGATCTTGTGCACGCCCGTGGCGTGGTCGTCCAGCCCGGATACCACCCCGTGCGGCACGACATAGCGCATCGCGTCGCGCAGGCCCCACTGCGGCGCAACGTGTTCGCCGAGCAAGTGCGTGTGCAGCACGCGCGCGGCGATGCGCGCATGGTCGTGGTCCGCCGCGGCGGGCAGGCCCTGCAGGAAGAGCAGGAGGTACGCCTCCATCGCGCGCCGGCCTGCGTGGGCGCGCTCAGAACGCGCAAAGTGGGCGGCGGGGGAGCGGCGCGTGGACTCACCGAGGAAGGCGAAGCGCGCGTTATGGCCGATGACGGCGTCGCGGTGGCTCAGGTGCGTGAGGAGGCGCTGCGCCAGCGCGGGAGGAAAGTCGAGCGGCGCGAGGGTCGTGCTGAGGTGCTTCGCGGCGGCCTCGCCGAGTGCTGCGGGGCTTGTCGAGGCGAGTCTTGCCCCTCTTTCCGCTCCTGGGTGGTGAGGGAGGGGAGCAGAGGCCGTCTGCGCATCCCGGTGGACGTGCAGCCGCCGCACCGAGGCAACTGCTGGCATGAGCTCCGCGCGGTTCCGCTGGGTAAAACAGGCGACATACCTGCGTGCAGAGTTGTTCTTGGTGCTGTCGAGCGCGTCGAGCGCAACGCATTGGCAAAACGGAGAGAGGAGACAGCGCGCGACATGAACGGCGAGCAGCGAACGAGGCTGAGCGAACAAGTCAAAACACGGCCGGACTTGCTCGCGGTTGCTCAGAGACCCCCGGATACCGTCGCCCCGATGCTCGGGTTAGGGTCAGAGCGCAGTGGCATGTTCCTTCCTCTCCGACTCTTTCAGCTCAGAGCTGGTCACTTACACCCACGCTCCTTTCGCCCCCTGGTCTGGTCTAGAAAAATGTCCGCTAATACATACATCGGCCCCATGTCCTTCTATGATGGCCCTCTCGTCTGGATAGACTGCGAAATGACTGGCCTCGACTACCAGAACGACCGCATCTTGGAGATCGCGGTGAGTCGCCTTGGCGTGAACGGCAAGGCTCCCGCTTCTCACCGATCTCGTCAGGTCCTCATCACCAATGGCAATTTGGACGTGATGGATGACGGTCTGGAGTTCGTGATCCGGACTGAGAAACAGGTTCTGGATAAGTTCGAAAGCTTCGATTGCCGAGCGTGGCGCTGTGATGCTGAGAATGTAACAGCATGAACGAATGGTGTGTGAAGCAGCACGGAGCCGTGAGTACACTCCCGCAGCACTAGCCCGCAGGTTCCCAATTTCTCTCACCGTCATTTAGTCCGGCTTGACTTCTGCGTGTCTCGAGTCGAAGCACACGACCGAAGCGGTGCAGGAGGAAGTGCTCCAGTACATCAAGAAGTGGGTCCCCCAAGAACGCAGCGCGATGCTCGCAGGAAACTCTGTGCACGCAGATCGCGCGTTCTTGGCAAAGGACATGCCCAAGATCGTCGAGTGGCTCCACTACCGGTCTCTGCACCACCTGTCTCTTCTTCGCGCATGGGCTGACCTAGCCACCTATTCTTAATCAAACCCCGCAGTATCGTTGGTGTGTGTTCTGGTCATACTCCCTGCTCTACTTTACGCCGGGCTTACGCACGTTAGACGTTTCATCCATCAAGGTGTGAGAAGCCCTGGCGCGTCAAAATCCCGGCTGACAATTCATCCGCAGGAACTGCACCGCAGGTGGTACCCCCGCCGGCCGCTTCCCGACACCGTCTTCAGGCGCGAGACAAAACATCGGTGCGTGCTCGGATGGCGATGTCGAGAGAACCCTTTCTAATGCACCCGCCGGCGTCCAGAGCACTCGACGACATTCGAGGCTCGATTGAAGGTCGGCCTCTTCCATGCATCGCTCATATATATGCCTCTGATTCACGCGCAGAGCTCAAATGGTACCGAGAGAACATCTTCGTTTCGCCCGAGGCCTATGCCGCCGTGAAGCGATAAGCGGCTTGCCAAGGCCACACCCGCCACAGAAGCCTTGCCCTCGTCTTGCCACATCGGCGATTTCCTCACGCTGCTCTAGAAAGTTACATGCCCCCGTGTGTAGATTGATCCGGGCGTCCATATCGAGAATGAGAAACCATTTCTCAATGAACACGCCTCTGTTTCCCCACGCTCCCAAGGTCTAAGCCCGGATTGACAGCCCCGTCCCACAGACATAGTGCGTGCCTCACACGACGGCCAGCGATGCGCGTGCGCGCCACAGGTGGCGTCCTGCTCAAACTTCACGCGTTATCGTGTCTGCGCACGGCCCAGTACCGTTGAGACGCAGTCCAGTGCGTCCTGCGCGTCCCTGGCGTGCGCTCCTGTGGGGTCACGCCCCCGCTCCGCGGAGAGAAGCCTGCCCGCAACGCGCCGGGTTTACTGCGAGGCGCGCCACTGCGCCGCATCAGGCAACCGTCGGGCCAATGTCGGCTACGCGGCGCGCCGCCCGGCGCACGTGTTGAGCGTTCTACCTGATATCTGACAATGCAGCGTCCAAGGTATACATGGCATTGCGCAGGCATCTTCGAATAAGGTACAGTGCTTATCCAACAATAAAAACACAGAGAAATCGCAAGGACGACAGAATAAGCGAGGAATAGAAATGCAGGAGAAACGACGAAAGGAAAAACGAGGAGAGGAGCAGGGGGAAGAAGCGGCGAAACCGTGCGGGGGAAGCCAAGCCTGGCGCCATCGCGCGTCCTTCTTTCTTCCATTAGAAGTCCCACAGCGTGCCCTGGCGCACCATCGATCAGCGGGGCCCCACGGGGCGAGCCGGCGCACAGAGCAAGGCAGAACACATACGAAAGCGGGGATACCGGCCTCCTTGCAGCCCTCCATGAGCTCCTGGTTTCCCTGGAAGTTCGACGTGATGAACACGACCTCCGCGCGCCACGAGGCGTACACCTCCCGCACGAGCCTCATCACGTCCGGGCGCCCGCCTGCACGCGCGCACACACACCGCACTAAGCCCACACGCGCAGACGAGCAAGGCGGGACGGGCGACGCACCGCGCTGCTTCGAGTCCCAGAGCGTCATGCGCTCGGGGCCTATGTGCCGCCGGATGAGCCCCGAGATGGTGGGCCCGAACGTCTTCTCCTGCTCGGAGCCTATCCAGATCAGGTACCTGTGCCGCGTGAGCTGGGGCCCTGCGAGCGCGCGCGCGCGGGGCGTTCTCACCAGTCGGGGCTCTGCGCGCGGCGCGTCAGCTATGTGCGCCGTTATCGCGCGCGAGCGGGCAGATGGGCGTACCTGGAGACAGGTCGAGAGCGCGGCGCCGATGCCGGTGCCGGTGCAGACGCGGATGCCGCGGTGGTACAGCGTCGACGTGTTGGAGACGCCTGCGAACTGTGTGGCGCGCGGGCGTGGGTTTGGTGAGTGCCGTCCCAGATCCTTGGGCCGGGGGCGGATGACTCACCTTCAGCTGCCGTGTCCACAGGTGCGTCGGCGGGTCGAGTACGAGCCCGCGCGTAAAGTCGCCCTGCACGCCGCAGATCAGGTAGTGGTACTTCGCGTGCGTGCCTTCCCTGTGCGGGCGCGGTCAGCGCGGGGGGAAGGCGCGGGGGGAACGGACGGCGCACGAGATGATGCCGAAGGCGTGGTACTCCATGACGGAGGAGCGCGATATGCGCGCGAGGAGGCCCTGCTGCATGCCCCGCTCGAAACGGACGATCGCGACCTTCGGAGAGGGCTGCGGAGCGAGCCTTGAGGACCCAGTTTCGGGCGCGGCTCGGCTGGGAACACTCACCACTTCGATGTCCACCTTGACTTCGCGGACGGTAAACCAGGGGATCAGGATGCTACGACGGACGGTGCGCGGTCAGTCCCACTTTCTCAGCCGCATCGAGTGGGTTTTCTTACAAGATGGTCATGCCGAAGCAGAACCAGAAGTCTTGCTGGTGAAGGATGGTGATGCCGTTGGGGTTCCAGCTGTGCGTCTCGAGGTCGTAACTGTCTCCCAGAACCACGAAAATCCATGCTGACGCGGGACGTCAGAAACCCCTGGTCCCTGACGATGCCGCCCAACACCTACTCGATAAGAGCCCAACCCAACCGATAAACCGATGATGCCGCTCGAAGACGCTGCGCGGACGATTCACTGATGCGTCAGGATAGATAAGGGCAGGGACGTACTTGTGGTGCGTATTCCGGACCCAGGGGAACGCGCTACAGATGCTTATCGCGACGGCGAGGTTCGTCACTACGCCAGTGACTAGTACCGCGTCGTGGTTGTTCTTGTGGTTGATGAATATCAAGGTGACGCGGAAGATGAGCCACGCAAAGCCAGACGCCGCGCATCCAGAATGGATCCCGCCGAGATGCTGAAGCGCAGAAGTACAGCCAAGACGGAACCACAATGGGGTCCACTACAACATCAAAGGCCTTGAGACACCGTTCGTGAGTCAGCAGCGCGTCCCACGCACCTTGGCGAATAATTTATTGACTAGTAGATACAGAAGACGTCCGAACAGTTCATTACGCATGAGGATTGCTGTTAGAAGGTTGCCCAAGACCAGCGCGCCGGTGTACTTTCGAGGATAATGCCACACGTTGAGGATTGCAAGGAGGAGCCCCACAAAATTTACTGATACAACCACGGTGAAGAATTTTCTGATAGCGAGAGTCGACATGGGGGCTTATTGGCACCAACCCAGGAGCACGCACCGATACGTGTTGAACCACAGCTGAAAGCGTACCCATCGCGAAGCTCTCTTTCGCGGTGGCTTGGGCTTGGTCGTCTGCGATGTGGAGAGCGCGGGGAGCAGAGTCACAGAGACGCTCGTGCTCAACGGTTTCCCACCCGTCTTCTCGCTCAGGGAGTCCGGCGGAGACGGCGCGACGATCTCTACGTGCGCTATAGTACCCTTCTCTGGGTCACCGATGGTGGCGGGCTGAGACATGACGACGGGCGAGGCGGGATTCTGGGTGAGCGCTCGGGTCAGGGAATCGCGGAGGGACTGAGCGGAGGGTGCGGCGATGGTTCAGCTGCATTGAGCGCATATCAGTTAAGTGCCCAGGGCGAGCTCACCCATCCTGGAAACGTGACGATGACGGTGGGAGCTCCAGAGAAAATCCGAGGTGTTTGAGTGGGTGTGTTCATTCCGAAGAGCCTGCGAGGAGAAGCCTGGGAGAACCGGTTAGACTTAAGCCTAGCATCTTGTACCACCCGAACAGCCTAGAGAAGCACGGCCAAGGCATGGCACCCGGGCGTTCACACAGAAAAAGATCTAGGCGACGCGGCCGTGCGACAAACGTGCAGTAAAGAGCACCGCAAGGGGCTGCACACGCCCCGATTAGGAAGGCCTCGTAGTTCGCAGAATATTGGCTCCGCTGCATGTCAGCACGCCTTTTTCTTCTCGCGCCCAGCATCTTCTTCAACCTAATGCCGGCCGAAAAAACTGCCCGTGGCCAGCACGCCCCAGCGCGCTCACAAATACTCCTGCTCAGCGCTTGCTGCACCCGCTGCACCCCCCAGAACATGCACCCCGCGATCGGGAGAGCCTGCCAAGTTCCACGTTGCCCTGCGGCCCCGTCGACGGCGTTCTCGATTGGGTACACGCGCGTTGACAGCATCCCTCCGAGCGCCGCGAAGGGAACCCGTCGGTGGATCAGATAATGCCTCTGCGGCACGACGCCATGTCCAGTTGACAGTGCCTCGGTGCCTTACGGCCCCCCCGCCGCCGCGGGGCTCTACGAAAACTCGGCATATACGCGGATAAAACGACGTCTGTTTTGCCCGCAGGCCCCTCTCCCCTGCGCGCACTGCCGCGGGCCGATAGACAAGCGTTTTCTACGTCACTGGTTCCGTCTAACCACCGCGTCGAGAATGGTGGGGATGGCGGCAGACGTCATTTCACTGCCAACGACTTCCCCGCTGCAACCCCACACCGTTGCACGGTCGCCCGCCTCAGAATAGAACCGAATAAGGCAGCTGTATCTCTTACTTGGCTTTGCTTGCATGCGCGCTGCCGCGCGCTGCGGAGGCTCGTTCTGGGCTCGATATTGCCGCCCATCGTGTCAACGTCCATGATAACGTGCCAGGGCCCTCCCTAATTGCTGATTTCCCGATGGTCGAGCCAGAACCTCAGGTGATAATAGGGCAGTTCCGAGGGAGTTCGCGCCGAATTAGCTACCGCACTTGCCGCCCCCACCGACAACTTCAGTGGGAAGCACACTCGGTGCTCACCTCATCCCCTCCTTATCATAACCGCGGTGACGCGGTGAGGATTACCGCACCGGGGCCGCTGTGGTGCACCATCTCGCCGAGCAGGTACCGTCTTCGTCCCGCAGCATCGATCGTCCGGCGACCTCGGAACATTGTTGCAGCCTGGGTCTTCGCCTTACGATCTATCACAAATTCCAGAACGCAACAATGCGGAAAACACACGGTATAGAGGGGGTGCGTACGATATAGTCGCGCGGATTACGAGATGTGTAGTAAAAATACAGATGTACGAGGCACAAATATAGCATCAGTAAGCTCAAAGGAAGGAAAACACGTGAAAAAAGGCAAGCATTGGTTCTACGAGTCTGCCGCGCCTGCAGCTGCGACGGCAGAAGCAGTCTTGCGCAGACGCGTCCGTTTCGCTTTCGGTGCGCTCTGCAGCGTCTCCTCCATCGTGCGGCTGCGCTTCGTCCCCTTGCGCGTCCCCCGCCGCGTCCGCGTCTCCACTTCCTCCTCCTCCTCCTCCGCGTCGTCTTGGCCTGGCTTGTACGCCGCAGCGTCCGGATTGAGCGCCTTGCGCTTGCTGCGCCGCACGACCGGTGGCAGGCTGCTGGCCGTCGGCTGCTTCTCTTCCGGCGCAGCAGAGCCTGGCCTCGCAGACGCGTCCTGCGTCCCGTCGGCCGAGGCGGCCGCAGGGGACGTGCCCTCCTCTGCATCGGCGGAGCGCTTGCGCCGCTTGGCGGGCCGCTCGCTGCGGTCGTCCTCGCCGTCGCCGTTGAGGTTGCTCAGCGCGCTGCCTTCGTTGTCCGTATGCGCGCCGTTCTCCCCGCGCACCGAGCCGGCATCCCCGCGTGAGGCCTCCGACGGCCGCGGCGAGCCCTCGCGCGCGAGCACTGGGCGCGCACTCGAGATCGACTGGCGGTGCAGTTGGCGCAGGCTCTCGATGGCGCCAGCGCCTTTGCGGCGGCGGCGCCTGACCTTCTCACCTTCGGTAGGGAGGTAGAAGATTTCCTGCTGTTCGCGGAGGAGGTCGACACCGACGAGCTGGCGCACGACGCCGATTAGGTATGGGTTGAGCTCGAGCGCTTCGACGTTCGAGATCATGCGCATGTGGTCTTCGTTTGTTGAGAAGCCCTCGTCCTTGATCTCTTCCTCTTCCATAAGCTCGCCGTCGCCGAGGGAGCAGCCCGGTACGATGAAGAAGACGCGTGGCCCATCTTCCTCGCGTGGCAGACTGATTTTATGGAAACGACAGTTGGAGCGCGTCACAGGGGAGTTGACATTTGGGGCGCGCTTTAGAGACGGGGTGGAAGGCTCGGAGGTGGTCACAGGCGAGTGCGCCTCCGTTCTGGCTGATTTCGGAGCGCTCTGTTGGCCGTTGCTTGTGGAAGGTATGACGAGCGGCGGCGGCGGCGGCGGCGGCGGCGGAGGAGCACCATGATGATGGTGCAAGAAGCCGTGGGAGTGGATGAGGGAGGGTATCGGTCTCGAGCGGCTCGCTATCGGGGAAGCGAACGTAGAAGGCGAGTCGCCGGAGACGGTCGAAGCGACAGACCCTGCGCGAGACGCAGAGGCCAGTAGGCGGTACACAGTGCTCGCACCCGAGCTCACGGATGCAGATTCGCTAGCACCATCGTCGATGGAATCGCCGTCGCCATCGCCCGCGGGTGCGGAGGAGTCTGGCTTGCCCTTCTTCGACGCTGGCGCCTTCTTCCGAGATGAAGTTTTGCCCTTTTTCCCGGGTCCTTTCGCAACAACGCCAGATTGTGATCGAGTGACACGAGCTGGGGCAGGGTTGGGATCTCTCCATTTACGCTTGAGATTCCGAGTCGGAGCTTCCTCCTCGTCGTCTGCCTTGGTTTCTGCTTCTACGGGGCTTTCAGGCTCCTTTTTATCCGGGACAGCCTCCTCCGCAGGTGCTGGCTCATCCTGCGCTGCGGGAGTAGCGTTGTTGGGCACGACTTCGGGCTCCCTCTCGGCCGCCTCGGGCTCTTCCTCTCTCGGAGCGGCATCGACAGTAGGCCTAAACGAGAGTTCGGTTCAGCGACGCAGTGGCTTCAGACCTGGGCGAACTTACGTGGCTGGAGATACCTCCGGATCCGGGCTGACCTCTGCGGACTCGGGTTCATCATTCCCCACCTCGCCAGGCGCGACCTTGCTTTTGCTGCCCATGAACTGGAATGGGTCCTCCTTGTCGACACTCTCGGCGCTCTCGGCAGGAGAATAATCAGGATCGACCTCGCCATCAGCATCCTCGTCACCCTCGACGATGCTGTGAGCGTGCTCCTCATCGACGGTGACCGGGATGTCAACCGGCTGGCCTGGTTCCTTGGGCAGAGCTTCGGCGGCGGCTTCGACGGGCAAGGTTATATCCTTCACCTCCTCGATCGGAGACTCGGAGACGGTCGGCTCAACTGACCCACCCCGCGGCGTCGAGGCGATATCATCGTCGTCATCTGCGGCGGCACCGATCTCGTCTGCGTCATCGTCTGCGCCATCGGGGAGCACGAGGTCTGGCAGATCGTCATGCGAAGCGGAGTTTCTTTCGTCGGCGGTACTGCCTTCCTCGTTGACCAAGGTGGAATGTTCAACGGACGGGGGGCCCTCCTCGGCCTGTGGAGACATTGGAGCTGCGGGTTCATCCTGGACTTCGCCGTCCTCGAGGACTGCTGATGCTTCGGCCGCACCTTCGGAGGGCACTGCTGCGCCGTCCTCTGAGGGTACCGGCGTGCTATCTTCGCTCCTTTGTGCAGGCGTGAACAGCCCACTAGTACTAGAGTCCGACCTGGAGCCTTCCAACTCGAGCGCCCTCAAGAGGGCGGGAGGCACAGCCGAAAGTTTTGAGGTTGTAGAGAAATCGAGAGACACGGGAGAGGCAGGAGAGGCAGGCGTGGAGTCACCGGGGACAGGATCCGGAACGGTAGGGTCAGCGGTGATGGGCGCGGGGACAGGCATGTCTTCCGAGATGAGTGCTGTGACGTGGGCCTCTGCGCTCGAGATCTTGGAATCAGACTGCTCTTTGGGCAAGGTTTCATGGGATGCAACCGATTCCGACGCTGCAGAAACAACTGGAGGTTCGGGTGTTGGAGGACGGACGACGACCTCAGGTGCTACGGCAGTGGCGACATCTTCCTCCATCACTGCTTCTGGTGAGATGTCGGGTTCCTGGAACTAGTTAGCATTGGGAAGCGCGTATAGTCGCAGCGCAAGTACCTCCGTCCGGCGCCCGTCAGTTGAGAGCTCTTCGACTTCGTACGTTTGGATGATCGACAAAGATTCAACGACGTCCATGGCCGGGATGGATCGCGCATCGTCTAAACCATCATCCAGGGACAGAACATCAACTTCTGATGTCTCCTCGACAAGATATTGCGTTGCCGCCTCTTCAAGAACTTCGTCCGGAACGTCTTCAGGGCCAGATAGGTTGCCAGACAGAATATTCTCCAGCGCTTGAGACACCCAAGCTTTCGTTGCCTCAACTTCGGGAACCGCAGCAGATGACGTGGAAGCTTGTGCCTCTTCTTCAAGGACCTCCTTCTCGAGCTGAGCGAAGAACTCCTCCATAGAAGGTTGTTGTTCCAACACAGGTGCGCTGATGCTCCCCTCAGGTTTGGGTGAGCCATCGGCTGACGGGGGAGAGGATACAGGGAGGTCCCCAAAGCTGTCCGACTCGACAAACTGATAGGCCGAGATATCGGTCAGAGGGTCAGTGAAGGCAACCCTGGGATCTAGAGCGGAGAATGCAGTATCAGAGCTCATGCTACGCAGTTGCAGGAAAGACAAGCATGCACCACTAAGATCATCAGCACCTGCAGCTTCCGAGAACGAATCCACGCGTAACGTGACGTCCGCGACGTCATCCAGAGCTTGAGTTGGGACGATCTCCTGTATTTCATCGTCCTCTTCAGAAGCTTCGCTACCATCCTCATCCTCGTCAGCATTCCCCCAATGATCCCTGATGTCAAGGTCGCTGGTGCCAAGGGGTGCAGCGCCAAGAAACCTCTCATCTTCGTCACCATCAGCGTCGGCTTGCGAGTCGTCAGATGGAAGAACCCATATGGCATCGTGGTCTTGTCTAGAACTCTTGACTTTGGCACCTGACTGGTGTTGTGGCGGGGGGTCAGCATTTCTGTGTCCGTTCGCTCCTGTTCTGACGGCGCTTGTATCACCATCATTGCTATCCCATTCGCGGTCGGCTTCGTCGGCAAGACGTGTCGTGACGTCTAAGAATGGTCACAATAAGCTTAAGACGGCAAGCATTCACGAAAGGAAACGCTAGGCATACCATATGATTGAGTAGTCAGCTCGTCATTATCCGGCTGGCCATCGTCAGACCCAGCAGGCGAGATGCTAGACCGTGGCAATTCTTCGACCTCATCTGCGTCTAGCACGTTTCGCAGTTGGGGTGTCGCTGCCTCAGACAAGACCCCCGGAGTGATTGAGAGCGTGTCTTCCTCCGGCCCAACAGCGGAAGGAGATAGCACATCCGTCACGAGGGCAGGTGCAGGACTGCGCTCTAAGGGAGTGAGGTGATTGGGTGTGAGGCCAGGAGCAAGCCTGTCGCCGCCGGAGTAGAAATCCTCGGCAAACTTTCGAGGTCCATCCCATGGATCACGGAGTTCGACGTCAATGGGTGTAACAATGTCGATTGGGACGGAGAAGCCTGCAGCCGTCAGTTGGCCCGCCGCTCGTGGTTGACGAAAGAGACGCTGATTCAAGACGTACCATCCTCTTCTTTCTCTTCCGTACCATAGAAGCCCTCATCTTCGTCTATATCCTCATCCCGGGCCACCTCTCCGTTGGGCGGGAGTTGCAGCTCGTCTTCCTCGCCTTCCTCGTCTTCCTCAAGAACGCCGTCGTTCTCAGCGCCGGAATATCCATCGACTTCCTCATCTTCACCAGACACTTCGTCCGATAGGACCATGACCGCCTGACTTGTACTTGCGGCCGGGTGTGCAGGGTCCTCCTCTTCGCTCAGGTCGTAGTCAGAGTAGGCCTCCTCCTCAGAGCTGTCTTCCGACGCTGTGTCGTCCGAGGGTGTCGAGTTTCCAGGGTCTCCCTCGAGGTTCTCGGCGACCTCTTCCTCCTCAGAGTCAGACAGCAGCTCAATCGGCTGATCGCGCACGCCGAAGCCAGGGCCCTCGCGCGGGTCGCGCGCCTTGCCCTTGGCCTTGCGCGATGCAATGTGGGCAAAGGAGTCCTCAAAGACGCTCTCGTCCTCGTGTGCGTCAGTTGACGCAGGCGACGGGTCGCGTTGCTCCGCGGCACCAGCATCATCGACGTCACCGGGTACTGTCTGCCAGTTGCTCCCGTGGCGCGGTGCAGGCTCCGGCTCTGGCTCCGGCTCGCGCCCAAGTGCACGCTTCAGCTGGCCAGTTATGTCGCCGATCCACGAGTCGAATTCGTTCTGCGTGAATCTGTCGTAGGGGTTGAAGATAGGTGGGCGTAAAGAAGCGCGGCGTGAGGCGGCGGTGGTTGACGGCGTCGAGGCGAGAGACGCCGCGCGGAACGGGGTATGCCATGCATCTCCCATGGCAGTATTTTGTGTGGCCCGTGAGGGATCCAGGAGGAGGAGGGGGAGAAAAGGCAAGCGGGAGAACAAGTGTCGGGTTGCGGCGGCGAATTCGAGTCTCGCGAGGTCTTGTCACTTGATCTTCATCCAGCCACAGTGTCACATGAACGTCACAAACCACGTGCATCTGCGTATTGTGACATGTGACACAACCAGCCACAACCATCAGCAAAAGACCGAAAACAATATATGTACATATATTGCAATATATGGGGGAAATTCCCAAGAATCTGAAAAAGGCTCCTCGTAACCCCGGCGATTCGAAAATGGATTGCCAAGTGTTGCCTCATTTTGGCCATCCGATGATAAGTTTCATGGCAGCTGGGACAGGACTTATCATTCTCATGGCAGTGAGGATCAAGTTTATAATTCTCATGGCAGCAATGATTGTATTATATTCTCATATCAGCTCTGGTACAGGCTATAGCTAATGTTGGGTCTGGCTGTGGCAGCGCACGGTTATCTGCACACATCAGTCTTTGCCCGCACCGCATGCAGCAACAAGGCCAACCTGTCACAATGGATCCACTACGCACGAGCAGCAGCATAGATCCGCACGCACCGTTCAGCACTCTCGAGCACATCCTCCACCTCGCCCCACGCGAGCCACGCCGGCAGCAACACCGTGCCTGGCACGAACATGCTGAGCGTGCCCCACTCAAGCTTGGTCAGCGCCTTGGCGAGCATGCTGATTTCCCAGCTGCGGCACGTTAGCGGGGTTGGTGGTGAGGACAGCGGGTACAACGCACCTGTGTGTGGAGATGTTGACTACATTCGCATGAACGAGGCACAGGGTTGATGCGGGGAGCACCGGCAGCGGCGAGGGTGTGCAATGCCCACAAGCAAGACGAGGCACAGTTTTGTGGTGATGATTGTGGCGAGGGATCACATGGTTCGGGTCTGTCACAGGGGAATGCAGACAGGGAACAGCAGTGGCGGTGAGGTCCCACCGATACTCATATGCTAGACTCCCTCACACCATCCAGAAATCCGGATTCCATCACTGGTTACAAGTAGCAGGCACAGCACAAGCGATAAGTTATGAGGCAGGTAGGAGCAGGCATAATGGTGGTAAAAGCCTTAGCAAGCTGGAGATACAGAGACATCAAAAGGGGAATCAGGTTGGCTAGAGCAGGTTGGGGAGCCAGTGTCCAAGAGGCTAGGGAGTGACCAAGATCATCCAGTGACCTAAGGGGGTCAGCGAGAGAGAAGAGACCAAAGTGGTGGAGGGACGGGAACAAGAGTAGTTTGATGGGACGAAGCAGGGCGACGCGCGTCGTACCCTCCGGTTCCGGCCGGGACCGGAATCGGTTACCGGTTACCAATATCACGTGGGAGTCGACTTGTGCACTAGTCGTAGGCCGAAACATGTAAGTTGTGCCCCGGACGCAGGCACCGCCGCACATCGAGCTCGAGGTGCTCGGTCTCACGCACCCACCTGCACACGGTCGGTACACACCGCATGGAGGTGCGTGCGCCCCTGTTCGCGTCGCCGTGCTCGACGGAGCGCGGCTCACCCGACTTCGACACGCGCGCTGTCTGGCGTTGCGCCACAAACGCCGCTCTTTAACGAGCACGGCTTCGCTCTCCAGGCCGGGGCGGCATACCCGTCCTCGTTTCGCGCCCGCACCCCCGGCACCTCACCTCCACGCGCATGGCGCTCCCCCACGCGCTGACGTCCGCTGCACCCTGACGCCACCGTGTCCTGGCCGGCACGGCCACTCATCACGACCCTCCTCACGCCGCTGACGTCCCGCGCCGGCGCGGACAGGAACTGGCGCGTGAATGCACGCCCCGCAACCGCCACGTCGCGGATCGCACCGCACAGCGAGGCCTCAGCGGAGCTCGTTAACGTGCACTCCATGACGACAACGCCGCGCTCGGCTGAATGTGGCCCTACTTTCTCGACCACGGACAGCGCCGACTTCGCGCCCGACCCGCCAGCCCCACCGCCGTGCCCTAGTGCGCGCGGTACCACCTTAACAACCGCAGGCGGCGACGCGCGCCGCCCCAAGTCACCGCCGCGCTCTGACGGGCGCGGCGTCATTCCCCCAATTTTTATGTCACTGTGCTTTGACGAGCACGGCTACATCGAACCGGACGGAGGCAGCAGCCCCGTCTCCCATTCGAAATCGAATTGCGGCAGCCACATCCCGGTGCACACCGCTGCTGTTGCCTCGCCACTACGTCACTGCGCGCACAGTACGCCCGCCTCCAACGCGTGCGCCGACGCTCCTCCGCACTTCCGATCAAACGGTGCTGCCGACGACGAGGAGCTTGCAGATGAAGACTGGGTTGAAGTTGAAGGAGGGGACTCAGACTCAGATGAAGGCGAGCGCGAGGGGGTGGGAGAGAGTGAAGCCCGCGATGACGGTGCCGAGGGCAATAGTGACGATGAGGACGACGACGACGATATGGATGCTCACGATGATCTGTATGCTCACGCAGTCGGCTTAGGTGCCTATCAATACTATCAAAATACACTTCTCTAATGTTCTAGTGCGCGACTGATCCCCACACAACACAATTATAATTTGCTACAAGGTTCATCTTATATACCATGAAGCTTGCCAATCTCAATCTTACCTAGGTGGGTCCTTGCCAATTGGCACCGGACGCACGCTCAATATTGCAAAGGCCTGTCCTTGATCCGACGGGACTGGCAAATCCGGATGTCCCGAACCATGCCGGTGCCGAATCGCTCCATAGCCCTATATGGCAGTATACCCCCGGTCCACCGTCGGACCGTTTCGGAAATCCCCGGAAGGGCCGGCCGTCGTTCCGGACTTTTGCTGATGACGGTGTCTGCGAGTCTGCCTCTTTGTTCATCTCAGTACACAGCCGACCGTGATCATGGTAAGCTCCTCTCGACCGCATATTGAATAGCACTCACTCAATGCGCAGGGTAAAGCAAAGAAGACGAGAAAATTTGCCGCTGTGAAGCGCATGCTCAATCCCAATGACATCCGATTGTGCGTTAGCAGATTCTAAGCTCTATGTGTCGCCGGACGACATTGCTAATGCGGCGTCATACGAGCAGAAAAGAGAACCAACTGAAGCAGAAAAAGAAGGAGGAGGAAGAGAAGGAAAAGGCTGTTCGTCGCGTGTACGTCCAACTACTCTCGATTGATCGCGCTTTCCTGACTTCCACTCAGGACCCCAGTTGCTTCATCGCTTTTCCTGGCGCACAACACAGCTCTTGTTCCACCATACCGGGTCCTCATCGATACCAATTTTATCAACTTCAGCCTGCAGAACAAGCTAGAGCTCGTGAGCGGGATGATGGACTGCTTATATGCCAAATGTGAATGTCTCGCGGCTATCTCTTAGCGCCCTCCTGACACTTGACATCTAGGCATCCCGTGCGTTACAGACTGCGTCATGGCTGAGCTTGAGAAACTCGGACCGCGCTATCGCCTGGCCCTGAGGTACGCATTGGTCTATCCAGCCTATATTGAGGTTGACTGCTAATCCTCCACTCAGCGTAGCCCGTGATCCAAGATTCGAACGTCTTCTTTGCTCGCATACCGGAACATATGCCGATGACTGCCTCGTGCAGCGTGTTACTGCCAACCGCTGCTTCATAGTCGCTACTTGCGATCGTGAGCTACGCCGACGCATACGCAAGGTTCCAGGCGTCCCCCTCATGTACATCGTTCGGAGACGATACGCCATCGAACGTCTTCCAGACCAAGGTGCTCCAGTATAGAGAAATCCTGACGCCCGTATGTCGCCATTTGGAGCAACGAGACGGAACTTGGTTTCTGAAGTTCGACTGATAGATCTGTTTGTATCGTCCAAAGTATGTATTCTCCGAGCTTTCATAAATGGTAACACTCACCCCTCTCAGAATAGTCTTGTATC
Organism: Gloeopeniophorella convolvens; assembly: GCA_022496205.1. Classification (NCBI taxonomy): domain Eukaryota; kingdom Fungi; phylum Basidiomycota; class Agaricomycetes; order Russulales; genus Gloeopeniophorella; species Gloeopeniophorella convolvens. Next base: position 141,701 of record WTXD01000057.1, on the reverse strand, counting down.
AGTATACGTCACGCACCGGATCTAATGTTCTCTACACATTTTCCTTGACGTTGGGCGTCAGGCTGTCTTTGAAAATGACCACAAGAAGCATCGGAGGTTTAGGTTACACCAGGACACCAGAAGAAGCCCCACGATGGACTTCGCATGGGTCCGCTGCGGCCCAGAACGCGTCACATCTACCTTCCCAGCCACTGCACGCTCCCCTTCGCCGTTATCTTTGGGGCTCGCGCCTGTGGGATTTACCCTCTGTGCCGTATCTACAGCGGCGTTGCAGTGTCGGACATACAGCCGTCGTCGGAGGCCGCCCTCATCACCTATCACCTATCGGCGCCTGCGTATCAGCCAATAACCGCGTCGCGAGCGCGACTGTACAGGTATCTTCTCTACCCTAAACGTACCCGAGTCGACCCGCACCCGGCACAAGGCGCTGGTGCGCATCGGAGTGATGTTGATGGCGAGCACGAACGGACACGCACGTCAGGTGCACCGTCAGCTCGGTCCTGCTTTACCTTGACAGCCCCGCAGATCCGAGGCGCGCGCGCTATCACCCCAGTGATGGTGGTGGGGAGTGCCCTGCCCTGCATGGTACGAACAGAAAAGAGCAACGAAAGTGCCGCCACGGCGCGAGCCCCTCCGATTGCTTGGGTAATCTGCTGCTGTCTCTCCGTGAAGGACAAAAGACCAATCCATCCCCCGAGCTCAGTGCGGCGCGCGCCGCCTGAGGATAAATTCGCACTCGTTGGATCCGCGCACGCACGCTCAGTCGGCGCGCGATAATTGCCCGCGTCTTCACCCTTGTTTCTTCTGATTTTACGTCCCGTTCGCGGTTGCAGAAGCATAGCGCAGGTCACGCCACGGACATGACCTCATCCGAAGGGTGCCCCGCCGTGCACGCGCACCCATCAACGCAAGATCCGTCCGAGGTGGGCCAGCGCGGGGGCACGTTAGGTACGAGATCGCGCCGCGCCGGAGGGCGGGGTCCCGGACGCGCCAGGACGCAGCGCGCGGGGCTGGGCCCTCTGGTGCGATCGTGCTTCGTGCGCGTGCGTGCTGATAGGATGCGCGGTTGCCAGGGCTGCTGGATTGAAGATCCGTGCGCGCGCGCTGCTGGATAAGACAAATCGGGCATCGCGGTGTGCAACGCGGGTCGGCCGTCCTGGCTGCGCTGCTCCGCGCTGTTCTCACCAAGCAAGACATGCGGCGCACTTCGCGAGTTCCGATGCGCTTGCGAGGAGCCCCGCACGGGCAGGCGCAAGCGCAGGACGCGATTAGTAAACCGCGGTTTCTCATGCTAGTGCGTGCGGCCACGGCACGCACGAACGTTCTTCAATTGAAGCGCGATCGTTCCTGTATCTGCACCTGCGGATTCGCGACGATAGGCCGCCGGCGATGGCGCAGGGGGGCGCGCGCCGGAGTCCCTGAGCAGGATACTCCGCTCTGACTTTGTAATGCGTCGGCGAAGCCTACTCGGCAAACCCAACGCACAATCTCGCACAATACATACGTGTGTGTGTGTGACTTATGCTCGCTGGGGTAACCTTACACCAACTCGCTCCTCTTGCGTGATATAATCTGGCGCGCGCTCCGGTGTGCACAACACGCGCAAACAAATGAATTGGCCGGGATTGGCGCGACTCCATGAGTCATGCATCACGGAGCTCGAGCTCCCCAAGTCGATCATTGGCAGAGCTAAACTCTGCTGCATGCCTCGCCTTGTCCCTCGCCCCAGTGTGCTCCAGCGTGCGTGCTCAGTGCGACCGGTAATGTTGCCCTCGCGAACAAAGCCACAGGATCGACACCTCCGTTCGCCGCGGGATGCCTCCGAACTCGGAGGCCAGCCGTTTCATACGGGCCGATACGGCGCGTACCTTGGCCTGGCACGATATGCTATATTGCCGGCGCGGTGTCGCTCCCTGGGCATCGCGTTGCGGGTGTCGGGGAGGAGCGACGCACCGGCGTATGCACACCTGGAGGTGGATCCTCCTTTGATTATTGGTGGCGCACGCAGTAGGGATAATAACTGCAAAACGAGTCGGAGGAGTAGTGGACATAGCCGGCCCGACGATTTAATGTAGCCTGTATGCCATGGCCCGGCTGCCTTCCACTGCCTAAGAAGACCCCACCGCTGATAAGGCTCGGCCGGCTTATGGTGCCCATTGAAGGCAGCTAATTTAGCGTTTTTTTTCATGGGAGACGGAAGGTATAGAACCCCCCTTGTTATGGCAGACGCCGCCACCCTCAGTGATTTATGAAAAACTTGGGCTTTCGGACTTGACCAGACACAGTGTGATTGACAATAGCGCTCGCGCGGAAAATAAACAGGTCTACGCTTTGGGAGATGCGGGCCGGGAAGGAATGACCGTCTTCTGCTAATTCATCAGTAGAGTCAGATATAGAGCAGGTATAGATTCATCCACGAGTGGCTGGGAAGGCCTTTAGTATACCCACGTATGGTGTACGCCGTACGCCGCATCAAATAACGAAGACGTCGTACAGCACTGCAGCACCGCGGGTGTAACATTGGGCGTCAAAATGATACAACGAAACACATATGTCGGCGCTTGTCCGGCACACACATGGACATGCCAGCAATGCGCAAACACAGTCATCCCCAACATCGATATCCATCAATCACCGCCCTCGCGCCGACGACATACAGTTTATGGGGCGGGTTCCTGCTAAATGAAGCCCGTGCGGGATCGACAAGGGGCGCTGCACTGCTTGTTGTGAAACTTACAGCACCAGGGGCTTCGCTCAAACGGACATGCGTCGAGCAAGTCGGCACCACGACGAGGGACGTGTTTCACCGGGAACTTCTGAGACGCGCACAAGCGCTCGTGAAGAATGACGTGGGACAATGCAAGTGCGCGATGAATGGACGACAGGAGCCCGCTCTAGCTGTGGATAAACGGCTGTCAACGGGGGAGTTTAGCATGAGAAGAAACTTGCGCCAAGTCTGGGAATGCGCTAGTGAAGCGGTGGTGCATGCGGGTGTCGAGCGTGTTTAATGGAACACCCACCACACGAAAGAGGTTTGGCCGCGGTTGATCCAAGGCACGCGATGGCAACGGATGTTTGTTATAGGTTGCACAGGTGGCCTGCACCGCCTTGTGCGTTCCAGTGTGCGTAGGGCGTTGTTAGAACAGAACATGCGGACCTGATGAGGTGAAGAGCACTGCTGCCGCGAGCCCAACCTAATTCCTGTTCCGCCGGCTAAGGATATTATGTAGTCAAGCACAATGTCCATATACGTCGCCGGTGGGCCGGGGTACGGCCGGGGTGGCTGGCGCATGGTGCTCCATTCCGACGTTCTGATGAGATATTGTTGACAAAAAAAAACAGGTTATGTAAGGTCGGAGAGAGTGGAGGGTGCGTGGGCCTTTATGGGGGTGCGCAAGGTCGAAGACCTTGTGAGAAGGATGGAGAGAGGGGGACGGTCGGATGGGGACGGCCGGATCTATGGCGATAATATGGGTTCTGCGCCGGACGGATCTCTGCGGCGCGCCGAGCGGGCGGTGCGCGGGAGGAAACAGCGTATCGTCATCCCGCTGGGCTTCTAACTCAAACCATCATGTAGGCCAAGGTCCACAACCTCGGCGTGCCGCCTCTCGCCTTACGTTTTTTGCAAAACAAATGATATAGTTATGCGTTCATCGTGCCAGCAGATCGTGCCGCTACCTCGCACGCTATATAACACCTCCCAGACCACCATGTGGTCGCCATACCCCCAGCCTGTCTGCCCCCTGCCTGCCTATCACCTGCACCATGACCATCCTCTCTACCGAGCCCCGCGTAAACGGCTTTCACAGAGCCGCAGACCCTGTGGCCCAACCCGCGCCTGCTAAGGACACCGTCCTCTTCGTTACTAGCCCATCGGCCTCAGCAGGGGCATCGCCCAAGCCTGGCCCGTCGAACCTGCTGTCCAGGTTCGTCGAGCAATTTCACGAGCTCGAAGGTTACAAGTACGTTCCATATCTCTATGTCCATCATACTGTAGTTGATCAATTATCAACGGCAGAAGTGGCAAGGCCATCGTCGTTGATGGTCACGCACTCTCCATCCCCGCGTTGACCGCAGCTGCCCGGCACAATGCGCAGGTAGTCTTGAACGGCTCAGTCGAGGTCAAGACGCGCATTCAAAAGTCTCGCGACGTCATCGTTGGCAAGGTCGAGGCCTCGAAGAGTGTATACGGTGTCAGCACCGGTTTTGGCGGCAGTGGTTAGTGCTTCTGGCAGAGCTTGCTTCTCGGGCTTCTTGTTGATCATCACTTCGTAGCTGATACTCGCACTGCGAACACCCTGGCACTCGGCAGCGCACTATTGCAGCATCAGCATTCCGGTATTCTTCCTTCATCGACGAACGCGCTTCCTTCACTGCCTCTGCTCGATCCGCTTGCTTCTACAAGCATGCCGGAATCATGGGTGCGAGGAGCTATGCTTGTTCGCATCAACTCCTTGATTCGTGGCCACTCTGGAGTCCGGTGGGAACTCATTGAGAAGATGGCGGCCCTTCTCCGCGCCAACATTACGCCTCTCGTGCCTCTGCGTGGGAGCATCTCTGCTTCGGGAGGTACGTGGACTTCAGTCCTGTCAGGAGCGCAAATAAGCTAAATGGATTCGCAGACCTGTCGCCCCTGTCGTACGTGGCCGGCACGCTCATTGGGAACCCGTCAATCAGAGTCTTTGACGGGCCATCTGTATTTGGTGCCCGTAACATCATCTCATCGCGTGAAGCGCTCGCCAAGCACGAAATTGAGCCCATCACCCTGGGCGCGAAGGAACACCTCGGCATCCTTAACGGCACCGCATTCTCAGCGTCTGTCGCTGGTTTGGCACTCAATGACGCCGTCCATCTGGCGTTGCTGGCGCAGATATGCACTGCGATGGGAACCGAGGCCCTGCTCGGCGTCCGCGGCAATTACGCGCCGTTCATCCACGATGTCGCGCGGCCCCACCCCGGACAGGTGTGTGTTTCAGAGGGATCATCATGATAGGTTTGCTCACAGGCCGACGCGACAGATGGAAGCAGCGCGCACCATCTGGGATCTTCTCCAAGACAGCGAGTTCGCCGTTGGCGATGAAAAGGAAGTTACCATCGACCAGGACCAGGGCGAGCTGCGCCAGGACCGGTACCCACTGCGGACTGCGCCGCAATTCCTTGGTCCCCAAATTGAGGACGTTCTTTCAGCGCTCAACACGATCACGATCGAGTGCAACTCGAGTACGTTCACCCGAAACTTTGTTTTGCGGTGACGGCGGCTCACGCGTGCCTTGCTAGCTACTGACAACCCGCTTGTCGACGCGGAGACCGGAGAGGTCCACCACGGTGGCAACTTCCAGGCCATGGCCGTAACAAACGCCATGGAGAAGACGCGTCTTGCCCTGCACCACATTGGCAAGCTTCTCTTTGCTCAGTCAACTGAGTTGGTCAACCCTGCAATGAACCGCGGCCTGCCTCCGTCGCTCGCTGCCAGCGACCCGTCGCTTAACTACCACGGCAAGGGCATCGACATTGCCGTTGCTGCCTACGTCGGCGAGCTCGGCTATCTTGCCAACCCCGTTTCCACGCACATCCAGTCCGCAGAGATGCACAATCAAGCCGTCAAGTGAGTGTCCGCCTCAATCTAGCGTGTGAGCGGTGCTGACGTTCTCATTTTAGCTCGCTCGCGCTGATCTCGGCCCGCGCAACGATCAACTCGCTCGAGGTGCTCTCGATGCTCACATCAAGCTACCTCTACCTGCTCTGCCAGGCCTTCGACATCCGCGCGATGCAGGCTGAGTTCAACCGCGAACTTATCCCGATCATCGAGGAGGAGCTGGCGACGCACTTCGGCACGAAGATCGACGCCACCGTCGTGCGCGCCGTGCTCAAGAGCATCTACAGTACGCTCGACGCGACCACGACGATGGACGCCGAGCCGCGCATGGCCAAGGTCGCCGGCGCGTCGACCGCCGTGCTCGTCGACTGCTTCACCGCCGACGGCGCGGACCTGCGGCGCTCGGCGCGCTCCCCGCTTACCGCCGCGGCGTCGCGGGCCGGGCCACGGACCTGCTCGTCCGCCTGCGCAAGGAGTTCCTCTCTGGTGCGCGCGGCGCGGCGCCCGCGAGCAAGTACCTCAACCGCACGCGCGCGGTGTACGAGTTCGTGCGCGTCACGCTCGGCATCCGCATGCATGGCTCGGAGAACGAGAGCGTGTTCGCGCACGGGCTCGGCGTGGAGGACGTGACGATCGGGCAGAACGTGTCGCTGATCCATGAGGTGCGTCGTTTCGGAGCGCGTGGATGTGGGGCATGGAGCTGATGTCTTGTTCGTTTGTCGCAGGCGATCCGCGATGGCAAGATGCAGGCCGTCGTCGTCGGGCTCTTCGCATAAGCGTCTGGCCGCGTTCCGTCATAGTTTAGATCAACTTATTCGTTCTGTTTTCTCATCTCTGTAGCTCTCGTACGCATGTGACTCCCTAGACGCGCATTCATCTCTTTCTCTCTGGCTTTGTTACATCCCCAAGAATTTGCTTCTTTATTTCATTTCACCCCATCCATCTGTCGCCTCATCCCACATGTCTGTATCTGCAGCGCTCGTAATCACATCATATGGTTTCTGGACAATACAAAAGCTTCACACCACGCAACTGTGATATATGATATGATCAATAATGTGGGTCGGTGATTGTGTTCTTGCGCCGGGGTTACCGATAACCATAAGTACGACTTGCGTAGTACGCGCGCTGCGGTGGCGGAATGAACCTGCCTACACATGTTGGGAGAAGCGCCCCTACGTAGTCTGGCCGTGGCCGCCAAGTAGCTTGCGCCCTGCTTTCATTGGCGAATCCCAGCCTTGCATAGCAGCGAACGTTATCTTCGTGCCTGGGACGCTGCCACGCCACCGACTAACCACAACCTCTAACCGCGTGCAGGCAAGCATACATGATGACGATCGACGACGCTAGGACGCATTCTGGGAAAGCAGGCCAACAAGCTTCAAAGTTCACCACGGCGCAACCCGTGTAGGTTGCGGGCCAGAGCTACGCCTGTTACGTTGGCGAGAAGACGGGTTCGCTATCGTAAGTTTTGCTATCTCAGGAATCCCCAATGGTGCTACGCACCCACACATAATTTTGTCCCCCAAAAGCTCTTCCAACCCCCTCGGACGGATCTACAGAGCCTGCGTACGGAGCTTGCTGGGCCTGAGATGCGCATCGGCGGATAGGCACGTCACGGAGTCGGTGGAAGTTTTGAAGCGTGCGCGGATTCAATGCTCAACTTGGAGATGCGCTTCGATCGTTAGCTTATTGGCTAGGGGCGCCATGAAGCAAGAATCGATTCAATCGAGGTCCGGGCTGACATGGACACGGACACTCCATCTGCACGCTGCTGCTGGCAGATCGGCGCGTACATGTGCAAATTCGAAATCGACGCCGCGGCGGCGCCCTCTGCAGGGACTCGGACCCGGATCCTGCGCTAGATTGAGGATGTGGACGTGATTCAGGAGCCAACCGGAGCGTCCCGCGCGCTGCGACGGGCTGCGGCGCTGCCTGCGGCTGCGGCTTTTGGTTGGTCGGTGAGGTGAATGGAACACGCGTGGCGCGCGCGGGGCCGCGGACGCGCACGTCTCGGACGAGTGACGGCGGTAGCCGCGACGTCCATTACAGTTTATCGCGCGGACCTCTTGGGTCTACTACTTACATACACGCAACGTGCCCGGGGCACGCTCGGAACATCATACTGGCACGAGCATCCGCCTGCCTTTTATTCGAGCCAGCAGTTTCCTCACTTCAGTCTTACCCACCAACTTATTCCCTCGCTGGGACTTTATCTCTCCAGCCACAAAATTCGCTACATACCCACTACTCGGGAACTGACATGACGGTCGCGAACGGAGACGCACATACGACCAGCTCCGCAAAGGCGTACCAGACGGCCCCCGCGCCGTCGGATCTTATCCCGCGCTTCGTGCAGCAGCACCGCGAGCTGCAGGCCTACCGGTACGCCGACGTCCGCTCTGCGCCCGGCAACCCATCTAGCGTTGCGCTGAGCTCCTGCGCGGCGCCCTAGGGACGGCAAGCCCATCATGCTCGACGGGCACTCGCTCAGCATCGCCGCCGTCGTCGCAGCGGCGCGCTACGGCGTGCCCGTCGCGCTAAGCGACGCGCCCGAGCTGCGCGCGCGCGTCGACGCGTCGCGCGCGGTGCTCGAGCGCAAGGTCGCCGCCGCGAAGAGCGTGTACGGCGTGAGCACGGGGCTCGGCGGCAGCGGTGCGCACGCCTCCGCGTGTTCCTCCTCACCGCGCCACCGCGTGCTGATTTACGTGTCCCCGCGCACCACGCAGCGGACACGCGCACGAACGACGTGATCGGGCTCGGCCGCGCGCTCGTGCAGCACCACCACTCGGGCGTGCTGCCCTCGCCCGGGCGCGAGCGCGAGCGCGAGCAGGAGGGCGCGGGCAGCACGCGCCGCCCGAAGCCGCTCGGCGACCCGCTCGCGACGGCGAGCATGCCGCCCGCGTGGGTGCGCGGCGCGGTCGCTGTGCGCATCAACTCGCTCGTGCGCGGGCATTCTGCGGTGCGCTGGGAGCTGCTCGAGCAGATGGCCGCGTTGCTCCGCGCGGACATTACGCCGCTCGTCCCGCTGCGCGGGAGCATCTCTGCGTCCGGCGGTGCGCGCGTCTCCCCGCTCTGCTCCGCGTCCGCGCGCTGACGGCGCAGCCCCTGTGTGTGCGCAGATCTGACGCCGCTCGCGTACGTCGCGGGCACCGTCGCGGGCGTGCGGCACATCCGCGTGCACGACGGGCAGCACGGGATCGTGCCGTGCGGCGTCGCGCTGGCCGGCACGGGCTCGCACCGCTGGCGCTGCGCGAGAAGGAGAGCCTGGGGATCATGAACGGGACTGCGTTCTCTGCGGCGCTGGGCGCGCTCGCGCTGCACGACGCGGCGCACCTCGCGCTGCTCGGGCAGGTGTGCACCGCGCTCGCGACTGAGGCGCTGCGCGGCGTGCGCGCGAACTACGACCCGTTCATCCACGAGGTCGCGCGGCCGCATGCGGGGCAGGTCGAGGTCGCGCGCACGATCTGGGATTTGCTTCGGGGGAGCCGGCTCGCGGGCGGCGGGGAGCGGGACGTCACGATTGAGGAGGACCAGGGCGAGCTGCGCCAGGATCGGTATACGCTGCGCACGGCGCCGCAGTTCCTGGGCCCGCAGGTCGAGGACATCCTCAGCGCGCTCGACACGGTCACGGTCGAGTGCAACTCGAGTGGGTCGCCGTGGTCTTTCCGGGTGCCGATGGGCGGGCGTGCTGATCATGCGGGCGCGCGGCGTGTGCTAGCGACGGACAACCCGCTGTTCAACGGCGAGACGGGCGAGGCGCACCATGGGGGCAACTTCCAGGCGATGGCGGTGACGGGCGCGATGGAGCGCACGCGGCTTGCGCTGCACCATGTCGGGAAGCTGCTCTTTGCGCAGGCGACGGAGCTGATGAACCCCGCGATGAACCGCGGGCTGCCGCCGTCGCTCGCGGCGAGCGACCCGTCGCTGAACTACCACGGCAAGGGGCTCGACATCGCCGTTGCGGCGTACACGAGCGAGCTGGGCTTCCTCGCGAACCCGGTGTCGACGCACATCCAGTCGGCGGAGATGCACAACCAGTCGGTCAAGTGAGTGCGGTGCGCTTTCGGGTCGTGTGTTCTCTTTGGCTGAACGGACGGCGTGTACTTAGCTCGCTGGCGTTGATTTCTGCGCGCGCTACTGTCACCGCTATTGATGTGTTGTCCATGCTGACGGCGACGTATCTCTACCTCCTCTGCCAAGGTAGACCATACATGATTTTTGCAGACCCTCACTAACAAACAATGAAGCCCTCGACCTCCGTGCCATGCAGGCCGAGTTTGAGACTGAGCTCCGCGACATCGTGCAGGAGGAGCTCCAGACACGCTTTGGCGCACACCTTTCGTCCTCTTCCGACGCCGCACCGCTTTTCAAGACGGTCTTCGACACGATGCTCGTAACGCTCGATGCGACGACCACGATGGACGCCGGCGACCGTCTGGCCAAGGTTGCCGCGTCGGTCGACACCGTGCTGCTGAGGCACTTTACGCAGCCGCAGGGCGCGGGTGTCGCTGCTCTTGCCGGGCTGCCCGCGTTCGGCGAGGCGGTCGCGACGCGCGGGGCGACGTCGCTCGTGGCGCTGCGCGAGGCGTACCTGACGGGCGCGCGGGGCCCCGCTCCCGCGAGCTCGCTGCTGCACAAGACGCGGCCGGTGTACGAGTACGTGCGGACGACGCTCGGCATTGGGATGCACGGCTGGAGAACCACCGTTCGTTTGCGCCGGGGTTGGACCTGGAGGAGGCGACGATTGGGGAAAACGTGTCGCTCATCTACGAGGTGCGTTCCTGTCTCGCGTACTTGGCTGTTCGCTGACCGCGTCCGCTCGCGTGCAGGCGATTCGGGACGGAGAGCTGCAAGGCACGATTGTAAGCTTGTTCGGGTGAGCGCGGCCGGGCCATCGGCTGTTTCCGGCCGACGGGCGGGGATCGAGGGAGTGACGTAAACGCTGTAGAAATAATGGACGTAAAATTGAAAGAAATTCGAGTCACGTCGACCGAGCACGTCTTTTCAACGCTCGATTCGACTCGGCCAAGCGCGTCTCTTGCGCTCCTTGTCCGCAACCACAACAACAACGGCCATGGGCCTCCTCGGTCCCATCCGATGTACCCCTCTCAAGGCCCTCGCTGGCCCCCTCGCGCTCGCGAAACGCCCGGCGCGCTCGTTCCACCTTAGCGCGCCGCGCCGTCTGCCTGCCCCGACCCATGTCGCCCGCGCGGTCGCCGCGCCCTCGGTGGGTGACTACGCGCCTAAGGACGGCGAGCGCGTTCTCAACTCGCCCTCCGAGCTCGCCCGACGCATCTCCGCCAAGGTCCTTCCCAAGCTCCCCCGCCCGGACGTCAAGAAGGTCGTCATGGTCGGCTCGGGCGGCCTCTCCATCGGCCAGGCCGGCGAGTTCGACTACTCGGGCTCGCAGGCGATGAAGGCGCTGCGCGAGGAGGGCATCGACGCCGTGCTCATCAACCCCAACATCGCGACGTGGCAGACCAGCCACCAGCTCGCGTCCGAGGTCTACTTCCTGCCTATCTCGGTCGACTACGTCGCATATGTCCTCGAGAAGGAACGGCCCGACGGGATCCTGCTCACGTTTGGTGGGCAGAGTGCGCTCAATGTCGGTATTGAGCTCGACCGCATGGGCGTGTTGGACCGGCTTGGCGTGCAGGTCCTTGGCACGCCTATTCGCACGTTGGAGGTATCGGAAGACCGTGATCTATTTGTTCAGGCTCTCAAGGGTGAGTGCATCGTCCCCACCTATTCTATGCCGTGCTGACTTGCACTTCCAGAGATCGACATCCCGGTTGCACAGTCTACGGCAGTTTCTTCGGTCAACGCGGCACTCGAAGCGGCGGAGCGGATTGGCTACCCGGTCATCATGCGCTCTGCATTCACTCTCGGCGGTCTCGGTTCTGGTTTTGCGAACAACGCGGATGAGCTTCGTGATCTCGCGGCCCGCGGTCTTTCGCTCTCTCCCCAGGTCCTCGTCGAGCGGAGCATGAAAGGCTGGAAAGAAGTCGAATATGAAGTCGTCCGGGACGGTGCTGATGTTCGTGTTCTGTTTCTCTCTCATCTGACCCAACTTTAAACGAGTTGGGCCTTGCCCTGAGCAGAACACGATCATTTGCTGCAACATGGAGAACTTCGACCCCCTTGGCACACATACGGGAGACTCGATTGTCGTTGCGCCCTCGCAGACCCTGACGGACGATGAGTATCACATGTTGCGTAGCGCTGCTCTCAAGGTAAGTAGGGACGAGGCTATCGATGGGCTTTCGCTGATAAGTTGGTTCAGGTTATTCGGCATCTGGGTGTCGTGGGCGAGTGCAACATCCAGTACGCACTGAACCCCAACAGCCGAGAATATTGTGTCATTGAGGTCAATGCTCGGTTGGTACTTTCACTGCCTGTGGCTACCTATTACTGACAACGCTTTACAGTCTGAGTCGCTCCAGTGCTCTGGCATCCAAGGCTACCGGCTACCCGCTCGCATACACAGCTGCAAAACTCGCCCTTGGATACACCCTCCCGGAACTCCCCAACGCCGTCACGAAGACCACCACTGCTTGCTTTGAGCCTTCTCTGGACTACATCGTCACCAAGATTCCCAAGTGGGACCTGGCCAAGTTCTCGTCTCAGGTCAACCGTGAGGTCGGCTCTGCCATGAAGTCTGTTGGCGAGGTCATGGCTATTGGCCGGACGTTCGAGGAGAGTCTCATGAAGGCCGTGCGCATGGTCGATCCCCGTTGGGTTGGGTTCGAAGTCTTTGGCAAGAGGATGAACAAGGAAGACCTCGATCGGGCCCTCCAGAGGCCTACCGATATGCGGTTGTTCGCCATTGCTCAGGCTATGTACCTTGAAGGCTACTCGGTTGACCAGCTCCACGACCTCACCAAGATTGACAAGGTGCGAGCGCTGTGATGTGTTTGGAGTTGGCATGCATACTAATGAGAGACTCCAGTGGTTCCTGTACAAGCTTGAGAACATCGTCTCGACACATCGCGCTCTGACTGCCACAGGAGACGTACATACTATCGACACCGAGCTCATGACTCGTGCAAAGCGCATGGGCTTCTCCGACACCCACATCGCCTCCCTCGTGAAATCCGACGAAGCGACCGTTCGCGCGCACCGCAAATCCCTCGGCATCACGCCCTTTGTAAAGCGCATCGACACGCTCGCTGCCGAGTTCCCCGCGCACACGAACTACCTCTACACGACATACAACGCGTCCGAGCACGATGTTGAGTTCGACGAACACGGCACGATGGTCCTCGGCTCTGGCGTGTACCGCATCGGAAGCAGTGTCGAGTTCGACTGGTGCGCGGTCACGTGCGCGCGCAGCCTGCGCGACCAGGGCGTCCGCACGATCATGGTGAACTACAACCCCGAGACGGTGTCGACCGACTTTGATGAGGCCGACCGGCTGTACTTCGAGGAGCTCGGGTGGGAACGTGTCATGGATATCTTTGAGCTGGAGGGCGCGCAGGGCGTCGTTGTCAGCGTCGGCGGTAAGCATTCTTGTTTCCCACGGGTCGGTGGCGTAGCTCATATCTGGCAGGTCAACTTCCGCAGAACATTGCGCTGCGCCTCAAGGAGAGCGGCGTCAAGGTGCTCGGCACGGACCCCGAGAACATCGATATGGCAGAGGATCGCCACAAGTTCTCGTCGGTGCTTGACAAGATTGGTGTTGACCAGCCTGAATGGACTGAAGTCACCAGCGTCGAGGATGCGAAGGCTTCGCCGAGCGCGTTGGGTGCGTTCTTCCCGCTCCCTCGGGTAGCTTCTGCGCTCATGCCCATAGCACAGATACCCTGTCCTCATCCGCCCGTCTTATGTCCTGTCCGGTGCTGCCATGAGCGTCGTCCACGAAGAATCCGCCCTCGAGTACAACCTCTCCGCTGCCGCTTCCGTCTCGCCCTGCACCCCGTTGTCGTAACCAAATTCATCGAGGCGCGCAGGAGATCGACGTCGACGCCGTCGCACACAAGGGCAAATTACTCGTGCACGCGGTCTCTGAGCACGTGAGAACGCCGGCGTGCACTCGGGCGACGCAACGCTGTCTTGCCGCCGTTCTCGCTCCCGAGTCGGATATGGCGCGCCTAAGGACATCGCGCAGCGCGTCGCGTCGGCTTTGACATCTCCGGCCGTTCAACATGCAGATCATTCGCCAGCGCGCCGCCGCGCAGGACGAGGAGGCCACCTCAAGGTCATCGAGTGCAACTTGCGCGCGTCGCGCTCGTTCCCGTTCGTCAGCAAGGTGCTCGGGCATAACTTCATCCAGACGGCTGCGGCGGCGATCACGGGGTGAACGTCCTGAGCCAGTCGATGTCATGGCGCAGGTGCGGGATTATACGTCGATCAAGGTGCGCAGTTCTCCTGGACGCGTCTTGGCGGGGCGGATCCCTTCCTTGGTGTTGGTGCGTACCACAACCCCACAATTCGAATGGGGGCGTGCTAACCTCGCCTGTAGAAATGGCAAGCACGGGCGAAGTCGCATCTTTCGGGCGCGACGTACACGAAGCGTACTGGGCCGCGCTGCTGAGCACGACGGGCTTCCGCATACCCTCGGAGCGCTCGGGCATGCTGCTCGGCGGCGACGTGCGCGCGCCGGAGCTCGCCACATCGCCACGACGCTCGCGAACCTCGGCTTCCGGCTGTTCTGCGCGTCGCGCGAGGTCGAGGAGTTCCTCAACGGCCTGCCGTACGTCGCCGCGCGGCGCATCGTGTTCCCGCGCGCGGACAAGCGCAAGCTCCGCGAGGTGTTCGACGAGCACGACATCCAGTGCGTGATCAACCTCGCGCGCGCGCGCGGGGCGTCGCCGACGGACGAGGACTATGTCGCGCGGCGGTGGGTGGCCTTCTTTTTCCTCGCGTTGTGCGAGTGTGTACTGACTTAACTATCGCGACCGGTTGTAGGAACGCGGTCGACTTTGGGCTGCCGCTGCTGAACAACCCGCGCACGGCGCTGCTGTTCGTCGAGGCGCTCGCGAAGAAGATACCCCAGGGCGGCCTGCGCAAGTACGAGGAGGGCCGGATACCCCCCGAGGTCAGGTCGTGGCGCGAGTTTGTCGGCGTCCGCGCATGAGTAGCCTGGCCGCACCAAAAAAATACACCCTCTCTATCTCTGGGTTTCTCGGTCGCGCGCCTGCTGCTGGGCCGCGATGCGCTGGCAGACAAAAGGGGCATGCTCGCCCCACGCATGGACTCGCACCGCAAAGTAGCAGATCTGTATGCTAATTTAATATCCCGTCACACTTGTACGCCTACATCTGAACCCCGAATATCGCATTTTTTCTTCTCTTCGTTTACTTTGCGCGTGGTCGGGCTCTGATTAGGGCAGGAGGTCCTCGGGCGTGCTGAGCGCCTCCGCGGCGAGGTCCGCGGGCGCCAGCCTGCCGCGCCACTCGTCGATCGGGCCGTGCGCGCGGCCGACGGCGAACTTGGCCACGAGCGCGGGCTCGAGCGTGCCCTCGAGCGCGTCCGCGACGAGGCGCCCGATGACCGGCAGGAACTGCCGCACCTGATGTGAGCAAGCAAAACCCGAGCACATAGGCGGCGCGCGGCGCACCTTGTATGCGTGCCCGCTGCCTGCAGTCGCGAGCACGAGCCCTGCGTCGTCCGGGTACGGCCCGATGGCCCAGTCGCCGTCCGGCGAGTCGGTGTACCTGAGGCGCAGCATCCATCAGCACTTACAAATACCTATGCGCTGAGACTCGCCAGCACAGCCGCGTGCTCGCGAACGGCTTGTCCGCGAGCTCGGGGTACACGTCGCGCAGCGCGGCGCGCAGGCGGCGCAGTGTGCTGCGCGGGACGCGCAGGCCTTCTGTGGCGCCGTGTGAGGCTGCTGTGCGGGGGGTCGAGATGCGCGTGGGGGAGGCGGAGGGGTAGTGCACGACGCCGGACTCGTGGATCGCGAATTTGACGATGTTGTCGTCGTTAGGCTGTTAGTAGGGCGCGTCAAGAAAACGCTAGTCAGCGGGGGCGAGGGTACGGCACACCGGAAAGACGTAGAAGCCCGTGCGGAAGTCGAGTACGACGGGCACGGCGCGGTAGCGCGCGGCCTCCTCGTCCGTCAGCTGGACCGTCGCGACGGTCTGCCTGCGTCACCAACCGCCAGCACACATCGGTAAGTACATTTCTGCGCGCGCGTGTGCGCGCTCACCCGGTCGCGCGGCAGCGCTCGCCGAGCCCCTCCAGCTCGCGGAACACCGACGCCGTCCACGCGCCCGTGGCCAGCACCACGCGCGCCGCGCGCACCTCCCCGCCGCGCGCAAGCCGCACGCCGACCGTGCGCCCGCCCTCGCGCAGCAGCCCCGCGACGGGCGTCCCCGCGAGCACCCGCGCACCCCGCACGCGCACACGCTCCGTGAGGCGCGCGACGCCGCGCGCGGCGGCGGCCCAGCCCGAGTCCGCGTTCAGGTACGCCGGGGAGCGGTCGAAGACGGCGCCGGGGCGCGCGCCGGGCGGGAAGGCGCTGCGCACGGGCGCGCCGGGCGGGAGCTGTGTCGTGCGCAGGCCGAGGGCAGTGTCGTGGGCGTGGGCGCGCGCGGCGTAGGGGTGCTCGTCTAGCGCGCCGAGGACGAGGACGCCGCTCCTGCGGGGGTGTGAGTGTGTGCGCGCGTGTGGTGTGTGCGGGCGGGCTTACTCTTTGTAGATGTCGTCCCACTCGTCGGTCTTCTTCCACTCTTGGATCGCGTCGCGGGCGAGTTGGGAGTAGAAGAAGTCTGAGTAGGATGTGCGCACGACTGGAGGCGGGTGGGTTTCGTGAGATGGCTGCGGGGTACGTTCAAGGCCGTGCACTCACCTTTGTTCAGGTCGGTGCTCGCGGCGTCCGGGGCAGGCAGCGTCTCTGAGCGATCGAGGACGGTGATATTGGTGTAGCCTCGCTGCAGGAGATGGTGGGCTGTCGATATTCCGAAACAGCCTGCGCCGACGATGAGGATGCTATCGTCCTTAGAGATAGACATGTCAGAGCTAGTAAGAGCCAAGGGTGGAGATGACTCGAGTCATCGCGGCCTTCGAGATCACGGCCGAAGCACTGGGAAGATCGATTGGGCCCTTGAAGCTTGAAGCTCCGAGTCAGGGCAGAGCGTCTACGGACACCGAGGCACTTGGCAGAGCGTTGAAGGACAGTTTTACAAGAGCGAAAGTCTAGCTGCAGATGGTGGTGCGTTGGAGAGGGCTCACCGGGCTGAGCGGCAAGGCACCGAGACGGGTGCCAGTTGCGGTCACGTCCGGGCTTCTCCAGTCGCGTCCTCTTTCTTGTTAACCACTACGATCAACGCTCTGTCTGGATGTCGCTCTCAAGTCTGCCTCGCGTCTTTGGAGAATTGGCCCTCACGTCGGAGAAGCTCTGAGACGACTCTGTCCCTGGCAGCCAGCCCTCTGACGGGAATGTAGCGGAGAAGCGCCCGAACCCTTCTCCTTGCTCCTCGCGCAGGCGGCTACGCCGCCTCCACCGCGATGCAAATGGCTCACGCGTGCTCAGACTCGACGTCGTGATCTACAGCGCTCCTGCCGTTGCTGACGCGCGGACGAACCGTTTTCCAAGGCGTTCACTCGAGTCCTCTATCCGTGGTCCACCTCCTGGACTCCACGCGGTGAAAGTTTGGTGAGTCGAGTTCTAGATTCGTGCTATGGCGCGTGACTCGGATGCATGGCTCATGCTAGAACAGGGGAAACCATAAATAACGCCTGTCGACTAGCGAATACATCTCGCAGACTCATCCACCTTGTTGATTTAAGGCTCTTCCCAGCTCCGAACCGTTCCTGCCCTAGGCAGGTGATCGGCACCTATTCTACCACGACCTATCCCCGTGGTACCCGACTGCAACGCGCGCCATCGGAGTGAAGCATATCCCACCTTCGAAAAGAGGTATGTTCTCTTTGTCTCATGGGCTCCTCGGAGCTGATAATTGACTCTCAGTCCCAGGCTGGTGTGCATCTGGTGGCGCCGTGCACCGTCGTCGTGGAGATAATCTACTTGTTGGCGGCAGTGGCAGGTTCGGGCCCGGCTGACGCGGCCCGCGTGCACAAGTCGGTGAATGTGCTCTGCCTTCCCCGCATGTGCACCCATGGAGAGCTCACCCTCCGCTCCAGAGGGCGCACGCCCACCATTCCGGCTGCATTGTATTCGCCCCTAACAATCACGCAAGGCAGCCCACTCACCATCGAGACCTTCGCAATGGACCCTGACGCGTGGGAGCTAGGGTGAGGGACGCTGGCAGCCAGTGCTTGTCCTGTTGGTCGCCACGGGCGCGTGGAAATGTCGTGCGTGTAGAGCACTCCCTGCAGTGAGTCACTTCCATGTATTATGTGTTCTTTATGAGACCTGTAAGCGCTGCACTGTGCTAGACTGTACTCATAAGTCCCAAACTACGGCAATGATCCGGACGTCGTGTTTTTTTCTTTTAAGTCTACTAACGTGCGCCTCACCAGACTTCAGATATTCACCCGTAGATCTTATGCAGAAATGGACGGCGGGTATAACAAAGCGCGTATATACGAATCGCCGTTACTCTAGCCAAGATTGGCCTTCGGATCGCCATCCTCACGCGTGGCACTACCCATGCACAGCAGAACTAGTCTCTTACATCGCACAGACCACACCGTCATACCGCGTACAGTAAATATACAGTGAAGCGATGATACTATGATTTCGTACGATTCTGTGGTTTTCCTGCGTAACACATTGTCCAATTAGTCCCATGAACGAAGTTAGATGTATCTAGGACAGTCTCGTTCGAATGAGCGACCCACACATCGCGCGGGTAGCGAAAGCCAACCCTATGCGGTTCAGGAACCCACATGAGGAGGGCGCCGTCCTCTCCGTAGATCCAGCCATCCTTGTCCATCACCCACCGGTCAGAGAGAGCCCGCGGGACCGGATTGGCGGCGCTGGGGTTACTGGGACGACTCGAGAAGCTCGATGAATCGCTATCGGGGGTCTCATGGGCAGGGGTATCGGATGAGGTGCGGGGTGCTTGCGATAGCGTGGAAGTATCTGCAGGATGTCCATTGACAACCCACAACCGAACCGCTTTGTTGTGGGCGCTAGAGGCAATGAATTGACCATTCGGCGAAAACGCGACGGAGACGACGGGGCCAATGTGCCCCGTATATGGGTCTGCGATCTCCTGTCCCGTCTCGACATCCCAGATCCTAACTGTCTCATCGTCTGAGCCCGAGGCAACACAGCGACCATCCGGCGAGAACGCGACAGAGTTGACCGTATTCGTGTGCCCAGTGAATGGACCTGCGACGACCTCTCCTGTTGCAGCGTCCCAGATCCGGGTTGTCTCGTCAAACGAGCCGGAGGCAACACGGTGACCATCTGGTGAGAACACAACAGACATGACCCAGCTCGTGTGCCCGGTGAATGGACCTGCGATGATCTCTCCTGTCGCAGCGTCCCAAATCCGGGTTGTCATGTCTTCCGAGCCGGAGGCAACACGGCGACCATCCGGCGAGAACGCGACAGACATGACCCAGTGCGTGTGCCCGGTGAATGGACCTGCGACGACCTCTCCTTTCGCAGCGTCCCAAATCCGGATTGTTCTGTCAAACGAGCCGGAGGCAACACGGTGACCGTCCAGTGAGAACGCGACAGACATGACCGAACCCGTGTGCCCGGTGAGTGGACCTGCGACGACCTCTCCTTTCGCAGCGTCCCAAATCCGGATTGTTCTGTCAAACGAGCCGGAGGCAACACGGTGACCATCCGGCGAGAACGCAACAGACATGACCCAGTCCGTGTGCCCGGTGAATGGACCTGCGACGATCTCTCCTGTTGCCGCGTCCCAAATCCTGATTGTCTTGTCATGCGAGCTGGAAGCAATACGGTGACCATCCGGTGAGAACGCGACAGACCTGACCCGGCTCGTGTGCCCGGTGATTGGATCTGCGACGACCTCTCCTGTCTCCGCGTCCCAAATCCGGATTGTCTTGTCGTGCGAGCCGGAGGCAACACGGTGACCATCCGGTGAGAACGCGACAGACGTGACCGAGTACGTGTGCCCGGCAAATGGACCTGCGACGATCTCTCCTGTTGCGGCATCCCAAATCCGGGTTTCCATGTCGTGCGAGCCAGAGGCAACACGGTGACCGTCCGGTGAGAACGCGACAGACATGACCGAACCCGTGTGCCCGGCGAATGGACCTGCGACAACCTCTCCTGTCGCGGCGTTCCAAATCCGGATTGTCATGTCGTGCGAGCCGGAGGCAACACGGTGACCATCCGGTGAGAACGCAACAGACATGACCCCGCTCGTGTGCCCGGTGAACGGGCCTGCGACGATCCCTCCTGTCGCAGCGTCCCAAATCCAGATTGTCCTGTCGTACGAGCCAGAGGCAACACGGCAACCATCCGGTGAGAACGCGACAGACGTGACCGACTCCGTGTGCCCGGTGAATGGACCTGCGATGACCTCTCCTGTCGCGGCATCCCAAATCCGGATTGTCTCGTCGCTTGAGCCGGAGGCAACACGGTGACCATCCGGTGAGAACGCAACAGACGTGACCAAGCCCGTGTGCCCGGTGAATGGACCTGCGACGATCTCTCCTGTCGCAGTGTCCCAAATCCGGATTGTCATGTCGTACGAGCCGGAGGCAACACGGTGACCATCCGGCGAGAACGCGACAGACATGACCGACTCCGTGTGCCCGGTGAATGGACCTGCGACAGCATGACCTGTGTCTGCATCCCAGACGTCGATTCTGTTGATATGCGTGCCTGAGGCAACACGGCGACCATCCGGCGAAAATGCAATGCTATTGCACCCTCCGTCCACATGAATGACCATTTCCTGCACCGGCCAAAGCGACACCCTTCCCCGACGCAGGTAAAGTAGTCTCGGGAACAATCTTGCATAATGTTGGGAGATAATAGATGCTTCCGGAGCGAATGGGAGGGCGGACAGGTAGAGGTGTGGAGCGCTATGTGCGATGGGCATCCCAAAATAACGCACGAACTTCGAAGCGTCATGTGTCCACGCCTTGAGCGTCTTCAGCAGGTCTGTCAATGACAACTGTTATAGGAACGACTCATGAGATCCACCGAAATATCAGATAAAGCACTTCAGAATACTCACGTCTTCGTGGACTTGAGCCTGCCAGACTTTCACGGTCAACAAAGCCTGCGAGGCAAGACTGACGGCGCCGAGTAGGCTGAGAGCTTCGAGCCAAGAAAGAAAGTCATTCTTGAAGAACGATTGGGCCTCGTTGACGAGAACTGCGTCGGGAGTGCTCCGCTGGAGGTGGGCGGCCCAGAAGCGGCAGGCGTAGGATAGAGCGTGCGAAATGTGCTCGGCCACGCGGGACGGGAGGTCTGAGATGTCTGAGTTGCGCTGATTCGAAGACTGGAGACCACAGATGTTGAAGCCTGCCTCGTGATGGATGAGACCCAGAGTGCCGCTCGCCAACTGGCGGTGAACGTCGCCTATGTTGATCCAAAACTTGCCAGCCCTCTTCTGGTCGGTGAGGAAGTCACGGAAAGATGCATGTAACGGAACGATGGGGAGTGATGAGTTGGGTAGCGTGACGTTGCTCAACAAGGAGCCAAGGTGGCCGACAACTGCACGAATAGACCCCTCGCTCAGACGAGCTGGTGGCGTCGTATACTCGCACAAACAAGTCATGGAGTCGATGGAAGGGGGTTCGAACGACGCAAGAAGAAGCCCCATGATAGATCGGAACCGAGGTAGGGCCGAGTCGTGATTGAAGTAATTGGTAAGGATCTTGTCGTATAGGGTGTCCAGAGGGTTCAGGCCTTCACGGTCGGGAGACGGATGCAAGACGTCATCTATGCAATCACGTTCTTCTAGACCAGGGGGCGGGTTTTGGATGCAGTCGCACGCGACAGCCGCCCACTGGAATAAGCCATCTGCCTTGACTGCGAGCTCCTCACCGCACAATCGGAACGCGGCAGGAGAAAGGTGCCCCTGGATGTAGGCGCGAATGTCTTCATGCGTACTAGAAGACAGGAGTTTGTCGTTCATATACACATCATCTATACTTTTTGCTTCATGGAATGCGTTCACGATATCTTTCTCCGGTCTGGAGGTGATCAGCATGCGGAAGTTTGAAGGGAGCTTGTGGATGTTGCCAGCGAGGAAGGTGTGCAACCCGGTCGTCCCGGATGTGTCATCAGATTCATCCAACGCATCGACGACAACGAAAATGGGACCGATCAAGGGAACGTTTCGCAGTGGTTCCAGCAGCATTGACTGGAATATGGTATGGTAATCCTGTGCGCCACGCCGAATGGACGTGTTGGCTTCGATGGCCTTCCACAAGGACGCTTTGAACGTAGGGTACCGATCTGCAAGGTCGCGTACCAGCCCGGTAAAAAGGAGGGAGCCGTCACGCCCGACTCTTTCCGTGCGTGAGAAGACAAATGAAGAGGTGAGACGACGAGTCTCGTCGAAGTGATGAGCGATCTCATTTGCGATTGAAGACTTCCCCGTCCCCGCCTGGCCGAAGAGCACGAGCGCACGCGCAGATGAGGGGTCGTTCACCCAACTGGTGATATGGTTCAAGAAGGCCACGCGAGTCCCCGATAGACACCGCTTGTTAGGGCGGAAACGTGTCCCTTGCGGGTATGGAATTTCTCCGAGCTTGACGTCCATTCCTGTACACATCCGGTAAGACCTCAAGATAAACTCGCCATGACACAAGTTTCGTACCAACACCCGCAACTTCACTAGCAATCTGCTCAAGTTGGATAGCGAGTCCGTCCAATCGTCTAGGAACATGGGAGAGATCATCTTGGATCTGATATACGGTATTCTGGATGGCGACGGTGCTGTGATCCAGGAATTGGCCCCGGAGATACGTGAGTCTATCGACATAGCTCTTGATTTGTTCATTGATTCCCCCAACAAGATGCTTTCGAAGCCGTTCCCCTGTAGGTTATATATCTGCGGTGAGACTCTGAACACATACGAGGCCTAAGGAAGGAAACGTACGAAATCGTTCGTCTCCTGCGTATTCTTTAATAAAATCCCCACAATCACAGACGTGGTGCAACATCTCGTTTAGAATTGAAGTCTGTTTGGTTCCAAGCTTGCGGAGCTGTATGGTGTCCACCGAATCCGCGAGATCGAATGCGTCCCGAATCGCAACAAGGAGCAATTTGACGCTCTCATCTCGCTCAACCTGGGCAAGGAACGCCTAGACACAGAAACACGATGATGAGAAACGTAGAATCCTATTCGTGTCGGAAAACTCGCCTTCGGAATAACGGAGAGGACGCTCCATGCCATCTTGGCCCAAGGGTGTACCTAGTAGTGGCCACCACCAGGTCAGCGATCGGCACCGTGACGGGACAATATGATTACCTCTGCGATCTTATCGACCGCATCCACCACCCATTTGACGTTCTTAAGCACCAGGCTCCACGTATCATAGAACTCAGCGATCTTTTGAAGGTCATCCGGCGCGTCGTCGGCGGCTTCTATAGACTTCGCCAGAGAAAAACTAGCAGCCTTCACGTTGAATATCGCTTCGTCCGCAGAGCTCAAATTCTCCGCGGCTCTCGTCCGGCCCTCTGCCAGACTGTCGTCGGGAAGGCCGCCCGGAGTTGCTCCAGGTGGGACATCGCTGACTTGGTTCGATCCTGCAGAGACCTCGTGAGGACCGGCGATTGGGGTCACCTCATGCGGAAGAGCATCCTGTAAGGAGATAGAGAGCACGAGAATTGGTCGTTGGAACGCAGAGCTAACTGGAAGGTTAAACTCTACATGAGGCAGTCAGCGACTGGAAAACACAAGACCCAGCTGCGACTCGTACCTCGAAGGGAGAACGGGCGAAGCGACTCGAAGGGTATTACCAGCAGCCCAATGGGTATATCTTTGAGTAGCCTTCTCCGTGCGACCACGTGCACCACGAGACGCGTGGTGGGGCTGACTTGACTGCGGGCGCCTGTCATTGGTGAACCAAGGGGATAAATACGGTGCGCCTTACAAGCCGGAGAGTGTCTCGTCCCATCGCACCGACCACTCTCTGCTTCGAACAGCCGACGTCCTCCCGGTTCTCACCCCATCGGTCGCAGTCACATAGAATTCGCTCTCCTCGAATGTTGCTTTGAGACGAGGCAGGTCGCTTGCCCGCACGACTGCAGCAAGAGAGCGATTGAGTATCAATGGTTCACCGTCTCGAAGTGGTTATACCCACCAGTTAGCACAGGGCGGACAACTGGCGATAGATGCGAGCTCCCATATTCCCCGTCCTGAGACGCGCTGCCCAAAATAATCCAAGAGTCAGGCTTTCCGACAATTGTGGAACACAAATCGCAACCACACTCACGATGTAGCCATGATTGACTGTGAGTCCTTGTGGTTCCTTCACGGTCGCACTTGTAACGTAGGGGAGATGGTCAGGATGTGGCACAAGGTCAAGGGAGCCAAATTCCATATACACGGCTTCAGCGCTTCAGCGCTCACAGTGCGGCGTTTACATGCCAATGCCTTCCCGGCCCATCCTGTCGTCGACGGTAGTCCCCGGGCGGCCACTGGGCTTGTACCACGTATGTACCCTTTGGTAGAATGTCGATGCAAACTAGGCCCCTCTACGGAGCGCTGGCGATTGTCATCGGTCATTGGCATTCACGGAATGTCTACGGATCGCTACTTTGCGGCAAGACTTAGGTTGCATGCTTCATGGCTCTGAATCCTGCTGTCTAGTACGGCAAGTTCCCCGTGCGGCGTCGCGAACGTCGAGCTGGCACAGGCTGGCACATGGGCTATTTTCAAACATGCCACGTCTTGTACCTGCTTGTACGTCGACGCCACTCCCTCATTGTCCCCTACATCGCGGCCTGGTGCATTTCCGATGACAAGCGGAGACACATTTCCCCTGCAATGTTGTGCGCCAAGCTACGACTTCTACGTAAACACGTCTCAATGCACAACAGCCCCTGATCGAGGCACTCCTCTTCAAGTCAGGGCATAGGACAGGGCAAGGACAGGCTTCAACGGAGATTTCAGCAACCGGCTGTGGATCCATAAGTTGTCCAGTTCGGTAGGCAGGTGTCATGGGCTCCACGCCCGGTATGCATCCTTCAGCGAGTAGTATGTACTTGAATTCGTCCAAGTTATTGCCGCTGCCCGTATCAGTGCCCAACTCGAGATCGTCACGGCTCTCACATCAGGGCTCGCATGACAAATCGTCAAGGCACTGCGTGGTGCGATGAGATCACTCGACCTGATGCCACCGGCGGGATGGTCTCACGAACATCGGCAGCCGGTCGCCTGCGGGATGTTAGGAACGCCAGATGATTGGACCTGCTGTTGGGCCTTCCGAAGATCGAGTAGGTGTATGTTTGATTTGGCACGCAGAATGTTCTCCTCGGCTGTAGATCATTAGATGTAAAAAGCGGTGACCGAGCGGAAGATTGGGGACAATGCCGGCCCGGAAATGGAGAGAGCGAATGACCGGATGTCCGATGTCATGGACCCGACGACAACTTGTCCTCGAGCCCAGGTCACCGAGCTCATCCAACACTCCCACAGGCATTTCCTGTTAGATCCTCCCAAACTCCTCAGGAACGCCCAGGATACCAGCGCGAAAACGGATGCGCGCTTAGCCTCGCCGCCGCACTTATAACTTCTGGCCTTCTGCGCCGGAAGCACTGCACCGCCTCTACAACTTTCACTGCCTATACACCCAACACCCTGCGCGATCGCTGATATCCGTACATCTACTCACACAGTACTGATCCACGTCACTGCGCACTCAATAACCCAGTATCATGCCGAATTCCCTGACGAGAAGAGTCAGCCTGAAGATCGGGCCGCTGTTCTTCGAGACGCTGGTCAAGCACTACTTCGACAGGGCATTGAAGAATGGCACGAAGCTCGGTGTGCCATTGCGGAGCGATGAGTTGTTGTACGACGAGGCATTCAACATTGTAAAGGTGCGCTCGGAAGTCGCCTTCCGTGTGTCGTTCATTCAACGTCTTATCTGTACAGGACTTCCTAGACGCGTCCACAAGGTGTGCCACACAGTGTTTCTCTACGTCGCGTTAGATGTTCAGTATCCGGCTGCAAGACACACCGTAGAAGAACTACAGTCGTTTTCCAACGTCCGCACGCCCTCGCCGCCATGGGTCCACGTCGTCCGCCTCGTAATCCCGATGTCGTCATGCGATGACGCTGCAGCCCTGCTGATCAAGGCCTTCGGCGGCGAGGAGGTCATGAAGCGGCTCGTCGGCGGGACGAAGTGGTGGCAGGTTCGCGGCATCCGCGGGTACGCACCCGTCCCCCCTCCCGCATTCGCGTTCGTCGCGTCATAATGATCGCGTCGCCTTGGCAGATTGGACGCGGAATGGGTCAGCGCCAAGAAGGATTGGCAGGAGGCCAGGCGGCGCGAAAAGGAGAAGGACCGGCCTAGCAGAGGCAGCTCTGTCGCTGAGCGCCGGAACCACCCAGTCGAGGGCCTCGGCATCCGCGCTCCTGGTTTCGAGCACATCCTGTCGCCACCGTCGTCGGATTCTGGAGACGAAGGGCGTGATCGCCCTTCGGAGGCGTCCGAAAGAGAGTCGTCAAAGGACAGTGGCGCGTACCAGCCCGAGATGGACGAGATGAGGTGTATTTTGTACTCTCATGGAGGTAAGCGCCCAAGCCACTGTCCTTTGCCGTTCTCATGTTGGTCATAAGGTGGCTATTATTTCGGAAGTGTGGATCAGGAAAGGTCCGTTTCAGTTAATGGTGCTGTTAAGCTCTCCGAGCTGATATCTTTGGATCAACAGGTACAGCATTCAGCGCTATGCGCGCAAAATCCATGGCCGTGTCCTCGGTAAGGTCGAGCAGACCATATAGGCCTAATGCTGACGTCCGTGCTCCTCGAAGCTGTGAACTACCGCCTCGCCCTCAATACCCATTCCCCTGCGCCATCCAGGACCTCGTCGCAGCTTGTGAGTAGCGCCACGTCCGACGCAGCGTTAAAACTGACGCGCCTGTGAAGATCTCTTCTTGATTCGCCCACCAGAAGGCGCCGCTCATCGTCCGGTCAGACCAGAGCACATCGTCATTGCGGGCGACTCTGCGGGCGGTGGACTGTCGTTGGCACTCCTGCAGATCATCCGCGACTCTGGTCTTCCCGCGCCTGCAGGCGGAGTGCTGATCTCGCCCTGGTGTGACTTCACACATTCGTTCCCGAGCATCTTCACCAATACCGACACCGTATGTTCATCTTGTGTCCGGCCTTCTGAGAGCCATATTGACTGACTTGGTTGCCTTAGGATGTGATACCCGTCACGGTCTTTCCTTGCAAAACCGAGCTCTCTCTGGCCTCCGCCCCCCAGTGACCTCAGCAATACAGTCCACAGCCGCCTCCGTCAGACTATTCATGACGCCTCCATCATCGCTCGAAAGCGCGTCTCGGCCGGCCGCAACCACGCGCGAAACCAAA
The DNA here is from genome assembly GCA_022496205.1 of Gloeopeniophorella convolvens. NCBI lineage: Eukaryota > Fungi > Basidiomycota > Agaricomycetes > Russulales > Gloeopeniophorella > Gloeopeniophorella convolvens. The sequence continues at coordinate 114,703 of WTXD01000057.1, read as the reverse complement.
TCAGAGAACATCACGCCCAAGTTCTTGCCTACACAACAAGGGCCTATGAACGTTGGCTCGACGGTGTCTTTACCTGCCCCTGGGGTCCTAGAGCCGAATCAGAGTGTCTGGCTAGAAACTCCCGAGGGCGAGAAGGTCGAAGTGACACAACAGATCCAACTCTACGCGCCGAATGGCCTGCTCAGGCACCCACTAGTCAGCCCAGCACTGTCTTACCTTGGTGGTCTGCCTCCGTTGTTCTTCATTGCGGGCGACCGGGAAGTGCTGCGGGACGAGATTATCTATGCGTGCGTGTTTCCTTACGGTATATCGGACTTGCGTTTAGGCCGGTCCTATATTAGGGCGCACCGCGCTGCGCATCCGGATCAATACCCGGTGAGCGAGGAGACCAAGAAGATGTACCCCGCGTTCGAGAGCATCGAAACACACCTACGGCCCACGCCCGTGCACCTCCAGGTTTACGATGGTGTGTGTCGTATTCCGTGTATTGCTCGTATTGACCCCGGCTGACGGGCTGGCCGCGCCAGACGTCGCTCACGTGCTCCCGGTCCTCTTCCCGTTTACAACGCCTGGGAAGTACTGTTATCGCGCGATGGCCCTGTTCTGCAAGCACGTCACGAGCATGTCGCAAGCACCGCTCAGCCCCGTCCTGCTAACGCCATCCGGCCACACCCCGGCGCCCGACTTTGCGTTCAGCGCCTCTCCCACCACGCTTACGCCACGAGAAGGCGACGGGGTCCCGCCACTACTAGGCCACCCTGCAAAGTCGCGCAAGTCGCTCTCGTCCGGCATCTCGCAGGTGGCGGGAGCATCAAGCGTCGAAGTTCGTTGTGGGCGCGACCACGCACGCGCGACCTCGCCGGGCAGACGGCAACTCCGAATGGCGCTTCGACGGGGGGCAGGTCACCCCGGGGTCTCAGGATGGCCCGTCGGAAGCATCGGTCGATGTGGCTGGCCCGAGATTTGGCGATGGCTCCGAGCCCCACAGGCAAGAGACCATGGCCGGCGAGGCGGGAGTTTATCAGGGCAACTGGGTGCGCCTGCCGCGCCGCGCGTCCCAAAACCAACTGACTGAGACCACTCTGCCCCACAGGCCAAGATTGCCACGCGCCGGAGCATGATCCGCGAGCGCGTGTCGACGCAGGGCATCATCCGCCCGCTCGAGGACGAGAGCGAGCTGCCCGCGCTGCAGGTGCCGCCCGCGCTCGTCGGCACGCTCTCGGAACGCGCGATCCGGCGGTTCATCAAGGGCAAGGAGCACTTCGACGTCAAGTTCGCTGGCACGATCAAGCGCATCGACAAGCAGCGCCGGCGGAACCTCGACCGCGCGGGCGCGACATGGGGCAGCACATCGCGGCGCTGCAGCACTACCTCGACCGCGAGGACGCGCATGGCGGCGCGGGCCCTGGCGCGAGCTGGAACATGGCGTGGGCGCTCGACGCGGACGAGCGTCCGCCGCCGAGCAGCATCGTCGCGCGGCGCGACACCGCGGAGGCGCTGAAGCTCGCGCGCGTTGCGGACGAGGCGGTGCTCGCGTCCGAGCGCGCGCTCAGCGCGAACAACCTCTGGGGCGTCGTCGTCAGCTTCCTCACGGCGACGCCGGACCGGCACGAGGACGCGCCGGCCCCCGGCTCCGGCTCCGGCGGCGCGAAGGGCAAGCCGCATGTCGTCGGCGCGCGCCGGAGACGCTTCAGGTCGTTCCTCCGCGAGCGGCGCCCGTCGGAGGGCACGGCGGCGCCGGCCCCTGCCCCGCCGACGCAGAGCGGGTGCGAGAGCGCGGTCGAGGCTGTTTGAGGCGTGGGCTCGGCGTGCCGCCAGCTGCTGCGTGGGACGATGATAGATTCTCGCACTTGTTGGCTGATGCAAACAGATGCATGATGCCGCGAGATGTGATGCACACACTCTAACTTGCCACTGCTGGCTTATTGATGATGGCTGTGCCGCCGGATTGAACTGTTACTTTACGCCTCGTCGGGATCGATGTTTCACTTGTGTAATGTTGGATAGGGCCATGGGGTCATGTTTAGCCGCCTCGTGGAGCCCGCGGCGGCGTGTGCGGAATCATGTAACGAGATATAAGGACTTAGGAGATTGCACGGCACCGTCTGCTGCGCGTGCCGGAATATATACCTCATAGGGCGCCGTTAGGCTTGCAGTGGGTGGTCGAGGGTGCCGTGTCTCAGAGGGTTCGGGTATGGCCGGTAGGCTTCGGCGGTGGCGCACAGGCGCAGTTTGTGATTGGCGCGCAACGTTATAGATGATGACTTTGTGGGAGGAAACATCAACTCTCCTGAGTAGGTAATCCAAGCGAAGCGGTCCCGTCCCGCAGCCTCACGGGGAAACTGCAACCTTGAGCGCAATCCACATATTCCGCGATGACATCGCCACAATTGTCGTCCGAGCCGACCGTTGTTTCAACCGCCCGCGCTGATAAAGGCCCTTGCTTCCGAGATGCCCTGCCCTTTTACCACCTACTCTAGCGTATATTTCCCTCTCAAAATCGCCTGAAGCTTCGCGCTTCCTCCGACGCCACCTAGTTCCCCATGCCTTCCCTTTCCCAGCATGCGGGCCTCAAGCTCGCGCCGCTCTTCGTGCAGACGCTCCTTAAGCACTACTATGGAAAGTGGTCAAGCCCGACCCGACCAGCTCGCGTGTCGCGCTGCGCGACGAGGACCTGCTGTATGACCAGGTGTTCTACATTGTAAAGGTGCGTGGTGTTCGCTGGCGCGTAGCGCTGAGGTCGATCGGGCGCTTATCGACGTTCGGGGTTCCGCAGCAACTCATACAGGTCGCTACCGAGTATGTCCGAGGTCCGCTCTTCGCGCCGTGCGCAGTTGCTGACGCGCGCGGCGCTGCAGACACACGGTCGAGGAGCTCCAGAGCTTCTCCCAATCGCGCTCGCTATCCGCGCCGTGGTCGAATGTCGTTCGGACACACATCCCGCTGCCCTATTGCGACACAGCAGCTACGCATCTCATCGATGCGTTCGGAGGTGAAGAGGTGATGCAGAGGGTGGTCGGCGGCACCAAGTGGTGGCAGGTGCGCAGCACACCAGGGTGCGTGTCATATCATTAGGTCTGCATGGCGTCCCGGGCTGTGCTCATCTTCTGTGGTCGTAGGGTTGAGGCCGAGTGGGTCATCCCCAAAAAGGAGAAGGAGAAGCCTCAGCGGCGCGGAAAGGAGCCCCAGGAGACGAGGGACGCGCACAGAGCGGCCTCGCCCGAGGATTCTAGCAGCGAAGAAGGTGATCGCGAGCCTTCCAGCGGCACGTACGAGCCCGAGATGGACGACACGCCGTGTCTGTTGTACATCCATGGCGGTGAGCCTGTTCTTGAACTGCCTTGGATCGAAGAGAGCTCACGATCGGGCGTCTTAGGCGGCTATTACTTTGGGAGCATAGACGGAGGGCGGAGTGCCTTGGAAAGGTACGCCCGGAAGTTCCAGGGCCGCGTTTTCGGTGAGGGCTCAGGGCGTGCCATGTGCTGCGTTCATTAATTCTGACCTTGATCTTATCACTAAAGCCGTCGGATACCGCCTTGCACCCCAATATCCCTTCCCATGTGCCATTCAGGACGTTCTTGCTGCTTGTGAGTCGCGAAATTAGGACGTTTCATTCATATGTGAACGTCGTGTTTCTACAGATTTATACCTCATCCGGCCACCAGCCGGTGCATCGCATAAGCCCGTCAACCCAAACAACATCGTTATTGGTGGAGACTCTTCCGGCGCGGGTCTTTCCCTTGCCCTTCTGCAGGTTATTCGTGATTCGGGCTTGCCGCTGCCCGCAGGAGGCGTGTTAATCTCGCCATGGTGCGACTTGACACACTCCTTTCCCAGCATTATTACCAACACGGCTACGGTTGGCACCATTCCTTGTGTGCGCTATCACTGGTTCTGATCGGGATACTAGGATGTCCTTCCGGAGACCGGGCTCTCGCTGCACAAGCCTAGTGGGCTTTGGCCGCCTCCATCTGGGGAGATGACCGCACGGGTTCATGAACAACTTCGTATGGCCGCCAGTAGCGTAATGGAGACATTCGATGGCTCAACCCGCCCCACACAGCCGGAATTATGCGGCACGAGCGAACACGAGAAGGACGAGCAGTTCCAGTTCTACACGGAGAACCGCTTGCTCCGGCACCCACTCGTCACGCCCGCGCTGGCGTACCTCGGCGGTCTTCCGCCTCTGTTCTTCATCGCGGGTGACGGAGAGGTGCTCCGAGACGAGATTATCTACACGCAAGTCCTTTTCTGGGAGTGGTGCATGTATAGTAGTTGACCTTCAGACAGTGCCCATCGCGCTGCGCACCCTGAACAGTTCCCACTGGACGAAGATGTAAAGAAGTTATATCCGAGATTTCAAGGCATCGAGAGCAGGATGCAGCCAACAGCTGTCCACTTACAAGTTTATGACGGTAATTACGCCCAGAGCACCAACACCAGGGGCATAATGCTAATTGAGTTGTCTCAACAGATGCGGCACACATATTGCCAACACTATTCCCATTCACGAGCCCCGCAAAGTACTGTTATCGCGCAATCGGAACCTTCATCAAGCACGTCACTAACGCCCCGCCTCGGCCCAAGCTCCCGAGGTTCATACCTGCTCACATTGAGATACCCGTTTCCGACGCATTTGGCTCCTCGTTCCTCTTCCTCGACGATTCTAGCCCCGATTCTTCTCCTGCGTCTAGCCCCGTCCGCCCTCTACCGTTGAGGCCCCTTCGTTGGGGTGCGTCTGGTCTTGATGATGCGACGGCCCCTGAGCGCCCTTCCCTCGAGTCTAAGAGGTCCTTTGTCGCCACTCTTTCTCATGCTGCCATGAAATTCGGTAGCAAGCGCAACCGCGCGTTCCATCTTGGGGTTGAAGGAGCGGAGACCGAGCCCGTTAGCTCGCATTCCAGGGGCAGCTCGCTCGATAGCCGCAGTTTTTCGCTCGAGTCCGCTTTAGAGTCCAGCGAGAACCTCCTCGCAGGTAACAGCATCGTCTATCACCGATGGGTCAGCACCTTTATTTCTCGTCTTCTAAGATAATTCCTGATCCGCCTGCAGGAAAAGTCGAAGAACAGCGAAGCGATGATCAGGGAGCGCATCTCGACGCAAGGCGTCATCCGCCCTCTCGAGCACGAGCACGACCTACAAGCCTTCACCGTCCCCGCCCACCTCATCGGCCACATCCCAGAGCGCGTCCTATCCCGCTACTTCTCCGCCAAGACGCTCGCCGACCAGAAACACGCGTCGGCACACCGGGCCGTCGCGAAGCAGCGCGAGCGCACGCTCTCCCGCGCCGCGCGCGAGCTGTCCGGGCGCGCCGGCGCCCTGCGCGCGTTCCTGGCGGGCGACGGCGACGCGGAGGAGGGCAACGTGCGCCGCGGGCTGCTCGCCGCGTCCCGCAGCTGGAGCCTCGCGTGGGCGCTCGGCGCCGCGGAGCGTCCGCCGCCGAGCAGCGTCGCGGCGCGCCTCGACACGGACGAGGCGCTGCGCGCCGCGCGCGCGGCGGATCAGACCGTGCTGGAAGTGCGCGCGGGCGCTGCTGCTCCGAGCGCGTCGAGGGGCAACTTGTGGGGCGCGGCGGTGGGCGTGCTGGCGGTCGCGAGGCTGCGCGCGGCGCTGGAGGAGCGCAAGGCGCTGCCGAGGTCTTCCGTACGTGCACCGGCACGCGCTGCGGAGGAGGCGGCGGAGGGTGAGATGGTGCTTGTCATCGGGTGATTCGGGGCCGGAGTTGTTGTTGGGTGTGTTGGGTTTGGGTTTGGGTTGTTGGGAACTCACGATCATGAACGACCACGCATTTTCTATTTATTCACAATCAGCGCAAGTATTGTTATGTACTCTACTGCATGTATCTGTACGGTTACGCTAGTGTACTACTCTATTCAATTCGATGAGGAGCCAGCTCTTTTCGCAAGGTGTAGGTGGTGGAGTCTTCGAGTGACGGTTCCTTTCCAGTCAGTTCGTGTGGGGTTCCCACTGGTTCCCAGGGCCAGGGGCAAAACTTACCGAGATGGGTGCCGGCAATGTCGAATTCGCACGCGGGCACTCCACCAACCGCAATCTCGTTCAAGCGGCTTGGAAAAGCCCACAGCTTGTCATCCCCGATCAGCACCACAATCATATGTTACGAACACTCCCGGCACCGCCCTACGAAGTTGGCGCTCGCAGGACGCGCACTCGATATAAGGGCCACTGTGGCCCCACGCCCTTCCCGACTTAGACCACATAATTGCACCACTACGCCGACCCTAGCCCCAATTACGAGCCCCAGCGCGCGCACCTTGTGCTCCAGGCAAGATGTCGAACCCACTGACGAGGCGCACGACGCTCGGGATCATGCCCCAGTTCCTCGGGATTCTGGTCAGACACTACTACGACAGGCTCGTCAAGGATGCCGCGAAGGCCGGCGTGCCGCTGCGCCATGAGGAGTTGCTGTATGACGAGGCGTTCAGTATCGCAAAGGTGCGTCGCACGATCCTTTTCACGGCGTGTCAGCCCGTGGGTCTTATTCGAAAATATGTAGAAATTCATGGAGGCCGCCGTGGTGTATGTGTAAATCGCTTCCAGTCGTTGCATGTCGGCTCACGGTGTTTCAGGAATACGGTGGAGGATTTGCAGGGATTCACGAAGCTCCGCACTCCCGCGCCGCCGTCCGTGCATGTCGTGAGGCTGAATGTGCCCATCTCTTGCTGCGACGAGGCCGCGCAGCACCTAATCAAGGCCATGGGAGGCGAGGAGGTCGTGAAGCAGACCGTGGGCGGCACCAAGTGGTGGCAGGTGCGCGGGATCCAGGGGTGCGTGTCCATCGTGCCGGCAGCGCGCATGTCAGGACCGCTGACTGGGCTACTACCCCGAACAGGGTAGATTCCGAATGGATCGCAACCAAGAAAGACTGGCAACAATCGGAGCGGCGGCGTGAGAAGGGGCAGCCAGGATCCGCGGCGGCGATGGGGGCGCAGAGGCATGGAAGCCAGGCGAGCGCCGCTTCGTCGACGCCCAGTACCAGCGAGAACCAGTCGCGCTCTGGCGCTGCTACGCCAGGTTCGAGCGATGCCTTTGGAGAGGGCAACGCGTACCGGTCAGAGATGGACGAGATGAGATGCATCCTGTGGATACATGGAGGTTTGGACTTTCGCCTTCGACCGGGACGTATCGAGCTGACGGCGTCTCTCGCAGGAGGTTACTATTTTGGCAGCGTGGATCAGGAGAGGTGAGTGTCCCGCAGGTTGCTTGAACGGCGAGCAAGAGGTTTACTCTTTACAGATACATGATACAACGCTATGCACGAAAGATCAACGGACGGGTGTTCTGTGAGTCGTGTTTCATCCTCGGACGGATAGACGGTGACCTATGTTTCAGCTCCAAACTACCGACTGGCGCCCCAGTACCCCTTCCCGTGCGCTTTGCAGGACTGCCTTGCCGCATGTGAGCGCCATCCCGCGCAGTGTGGTGTAACATTCACATGTCCACCTCCACAGATCTCTTCCTTATCAGGCCTCCTGAAGGGGCTGCGCACCGACCGGTCCATCCCAACAACATCGTCATCGCAGGTGATTCTGCGGGTGGTGGGCTGGCCATAGCAATTCTCCAAATCATTCGCGATTCTGGCTTGCCGCCACCTGCGGGCGGCGTCCTCGTCTCGCCATGGTGTGACCTCTTCCATTCATTCCCAAGCATCTTCCTGAACACGGATACGGTAAAATCCTCTATAACATCCGGGGCCGTTCGATTCTGACTATCTCGGACGGAAATAGGACATCGTGCCATCGACCGGTTTGACTCTGCACAAGCCCAGCATGCTCTGGCCTCCACCGCCTGAAGAAGTAAGCACAAAAGTCCACGACCTGTTGCGCAACACCGTCCGCGGCGTTATCAATACAAAACCTCCAACGGACGTAGACTCGCCTGCGGGCTCCGCCAACGACCCTGACATCCAGCCCAAGTTTGACCTGGCGCCTGCTGGAGATTCCAGTGGGCTGAACCAGACCTTCCGCGTGAACAGAGTGGATGGTGGCCAACCCGTCGTCATCTCGCGCCAGATTCAGATGTACACCACCAATGCGCTGCTCAAGCACCCGTTGGTTAGCCCTGTATTGGCCTATCTCGGCGGGTTGCCCCCGCTATTCATCATCGCGAGCGACAAGGAGGCACTTAGGGACGAAATCATCTATGCGTGCGTCATCATGTTTCGAATGGGGTAGAACATGTGCTAACGTCGCGCGCAGAGCCCATCGCGCCGCCCACCCAGAGCAGTACCCTATCATGGAAGATGTAAAGAAGCTGTATCCTGCATTCGAAGGGATCGAGACCAAGATGACTCCCACAACTGTGCATCTTCAAGTGTATGATGGTGCGTACCTGCTTGGAACGTTGTTATCCTTTTCCAACGCAAGGCGGTCATATTATTAGATGCTGCCCACGTCCTACCTCTCATGTTCAGCGCAACCACTCCCGCAAAGTACTGCTACCGCGCCATCGCCACATTCATAAAGCACGTGACGGGCTTGCCGCCAACTGCTGCATTGCAAAAGCGCAAGCGACCATCAATACAGGTTCTGAATATCGTTGCTGCAGATACAGTCACCTCCCCCACAGTGCTATCGCCCGTAGGTGAGGATGAGGGACCGCCAGCCCCGCCGCAAGCCGAGGAGCGTCCGCCACTCAAGTCCAGCGCATTCTCTCAAGTGACTTCTACTCTTCGTCGAGGAACTTCTCTATTCTCGAAGTCGGCAAGGAGCGACTCGGACGTCGCAGGGCCCAGATTTGGCGGCACAGAGCCACACGCGGACGAGGATGTCTTGGCTGGAGACCCTATCGTATATCACGACGGATGGGTAAGAGCCATATTCTCTCATTCCAAAATCTCCAACCCTGATCCCTATCAAAGGCGAATTCGCCACAGAACCGGAGTATGATCCGCGAACGAGTGGCGATTAATGGTGCCATCCGCCCTCTGGAGGACGAGAAGGACCTCCCTGCGCTGCAAATAGCCCCAGAACTAGTCGGCAAGATCTCGGAACGCTGGATCTGGCGATACCTCGCAGGTACGGAGCGGCACGAAAAGAAGTACACCGTGCGCCTCCGCGACATCGCACGGCGGCGCGAGCGCGCTGCTGCCGCCGGCGGGAAGGACCTCACGCAGCGCGTGGCGCAATTGCAGCAATACCTCGCGCAGCGCGACGAAAGCGACCAACGCGCGGTGCTCGACTCGACCGCGAGCTGGAGCCTCGCTTGGGCGCTCGACGGCACGGAGCGCCCGCCTCCGAGCAGCATCGTGGCGCGGCGCGATACCGCCGAGGCGTTGCGCCTCGCGCGCGTCGCAGATCAGGCGATCTACGACCCCGAGCATGCGCTCCGCGCGAACAACCTCTGGAGCGCCACGCTGAACTTCCTTACTGCGTCGCCGGAGAAGCCGAGGCGGCGTGAGCGGGCGGTCGGCGAGGGCCAGCGTAGCCGCGCGCGGGCGGGTGCGTTTGGAAGAGGCAGGAGCTGAGCTCGGGTAGTCGGCCGCAGGTCGCGGTGTAGTTGGGTTTCAGTACGCGTATCTGGCTTCTGCGATTAGAAGTTGTGGGCCCTTTTTTCTGTTTATAATGTACTAGAGGTATGGGTGCTGGTTATTTTTCCGGGGTTTATGCCAAGACTTACTTTTTCCTGGTCGATTCTACAGTATTCACCATGTTGATGTCTGTGCTATCTAATCTCTTGGGCATTACACCCCGTGAGCGCTGCGTGCTACTCAGATCGCTCGTCCACAATCGATGTGACTACTGCTCAACCGCAGCCTCCATTTGGGGCGCAAGGATATACATCGGTGCATCGGATTCATTCCGCCACGTCGGTGTGGAGTCCGAGGATCATCACGTCCGGGCGGGCCTTCGATCCTAGGCCGGAGAATCCGCGAAAGTGTCGAACCCAAAGCCCAGCGCCGCGCCGCCTTCGCAGTTCCGCTACTATATCGTTCTATGCGTGACCGTATTCTCCGCGCCGCCCAAGGTCCCGTGGGCACACCTCGCGCATCGAGCGTCCCATCCATTCTGCCGCCATCAGCAATGGTGTTTATTTAAGGGCGGCCTGGGTGGTGATGAGCTTCCAGTGTTTTCAGCAACTACCCCAACGGGTCCGCATTCGCCATGGTATTCGCCCTTGCTCTCGGTTCTCAGTCTCGCGGCAGCTGCCGCAGCCCAACCATCACTGGCCAATATGACTGTCTTCCTGCGGGCACTTTCACGCTGTGCCAGAACTTGTGGGGCATATGTGCGTGCCGCGCCTTCGCCGCTGTGCCTTGCTCATGCGTGTGTTGACGTCGGCTGTTTCCATTCAGTCGCGGCGTGGCGGGCAGAATTCGACTCTCGTCAGCACTCAAGGAGATGCTATTTCCTGGCAACCAATTGGACGTGGGCGAACGGACCGAACAACGTCAAAAGCTGTGCGTCGGTTTCGTGGTGTGCTGAGCCTATCGCTAATACCTCTGCATCCATACAGACGCAAACGTACTTTCCAACACAGCACTTGGCGTTCAGGTAATGACACCTATCTCATAGATGATGCCTTGACTTTTCTTAATGATATGAACTTGCTTCCATGAAGCTTGGTAACGTCGCTTCCGCTCCCACTGCCTGGAACTGGACCTATATCACCGAATCCGAGGGTATTCGCGCTGATGTCTCGTGCGTCGATTTCGAGTTCTCTTCGCCGAGTACCTCAGCCGACTTGTGAGATTAGGTACGATATCTGGTTCGGTGTTGCTCCTCAAGGCACTGCCGCGACTTCTGCGTCCTCCTATGAGATGTAAGCACCCTCCGAGGCGCTCCTCTGCCTCAGCGCGCTAACCGAATATTTCACAGCATGATCTGGCTCTCCGGCCTCGGCGGGTAAGCGGCTTTTCACCCTCTTGCATTCAGGTCGAAGAATTGACATAAGGCCCTGTTGCTAGAATCCAACCCGTCGGCTCGCAGATCACGACGGCAACCCCCGTTGGCGGACACACCTGGAACCTCTGGAAGGGCCCGAATGCGAACTGGGAGGTCTTCTCGTTCGTCTCGTCCACAGGCAACATCAACAACTTCCAGGCGGACCTGAAGGACTTCTTCGGTAGGCGCTACCGATCTCGTCTCCATTCGAACGTGTGCCTGACCAGGCGATGGGCAGACTACTTGGTCAGCGAGCAGGGCGTCGCGTCGACGCAGGTGGGTTGCTCTCCCGTTCTTTTATTTACGTGCTGTGGGCTGATGTAGTGGCGTTGAAGTACGTGCAAGCGATCCAGACCGGCACAGAGGCGTTCACTGGCTCCGCGAGCCTCTCCATCGACAGCTTCAGTGTCAGCCTCAACGCGAACTAAGATAATCACATGCGCATGTGTTACGGCGCACCGCACATGCGCCGTATCTTTGCCCGTATCTCTGTAATGTTGCATGAATAAACGAGTTTATGAAGTGTGATTCGTGTTGAAGGGATCGAATAGACTATGACCTTCAACGCGAGGGTACGGGGAATACAGTATTAGATGTCTATTGAGTTGGGCTTCTGTCCGTCCTCTAATCTTGATCATGCTGCAGGTGCCGGTGAAGGCTTGGCTGGCGCTGGCTCACTGCTCTGAGGCTCTTCATCCTTCAGCAGCACCTCGTCCGCGTGCTCGGTTTCGCCGTGTTCCTCGGTCTCCTCGGAATTGCCATTCTCGGCAGCTGACTCGACGATATTCTCGTTGGTTGCTGCAGTATTCTCGTTGGTTGCTGCAGTGAGCTGCGCCGCCATGAGTGCGCGGAAACGCGAGCCTTCTTTCTGGGCCTGTGCGAACGAATTATAATTAGTCCGCGAACGTGCGAGGTAGGCGCCTATGAGAGCGACTCACGAGTTGACGGTATGTTCCAGTCTCGGTGACGCGTCCGTCTAAACAGATGGAATGAGTGTCTGCGACTAAGAAAGAGTAGACCTCTTGACGTACCCTCAAGTACAACTATCCGCTCAGCCCTAGCGATTGTCGAAAGCCGATGCGCGACAAATAGACACGTTGTATGCCGTGAATGAAGGATCTTGTCGATCGCATCGTTTACCTTACACACAGTCAGCATGACCCAAGCTGCATTTTTGTACATGTAAACGTACCCGTCTTTCAGCTGATGCATCCAGGGAGCTCGTCGCCTCGTCAAGCGCCAAAATTGCGGGCTTCTTGAGCAATGCACGGGCAATGGCGAGGCGTTGGCGCTGTCCGCCACTCAAACTCAACCGGCCAACTGGTATTCCCCATTGTCAGCATACAGTATGCCAGAACTTGCTGCGTGGGAAAGACCGCTTACTATGGGTATCGAAACCGTCAGGCAGTCCCCACACGAACTCGCAATTCGCCTCGCGTGCGGCGGCCTCGATCTGCTCCCTGGTGGCATCCTCGTTTCCGTATGCAATGTTCGATGCAATCGTGCCGGTGAATAGCACGGGGTCTTGCGGGACGACACCGATGATGTTACGCCATGATTCGGGCGTGAATTCCCGGATGTCTGCGATAGGAAGTCAGACCAGCTCTCGTCTATTAGAGCTTCTGTGCAACACACCCTGCCCGTCGAAAGTCACCTTTCCCCGAACAGGGTCGTAGTACCTCAACAACAAGGAGTGCACCGAAGACTTCCCGCTTCCGCTCTTGCCACTGCCAAGGAACAGTCCATAAGAGCGATGGAAGATGGATAGGCCTGGACGCACACGATGGCAACACTCTCGCCAACCTTGACCTCGAGGTTGAAATCCTTCAGCACCTCGACCCCGCGGCGTGTCGGATAGCTGAACGCGACGCCCTCGAAACGCAGCGGCCCCGACCGCGCCGGGTCCAGGGTGATTCCCGCGCCAGGCTGGATTGCGGGTCGCCTGTCAAGGAGTTCGAAGATGCGCGTCCCAGCGCCGACTCCGCGCATGATGGATGCCTAGGATCCGTTGTTAATGATTACGGTGACGTTGAAAAGCATGTGCTTACGAAGAAGGATCTAGGGTGTAATCATACCATGTGAGGGGACAGGTCGAGGAGGAGCAATGTATGGGACGGCACCCACGTCAACATCTGCAGGCCACTGCCCACATAGACAGTGTACATAAGAAGGCTAGTGAGGTCCCCCACAGAGATCTCCCCGCGGCTTACGAGCGAGCCTCCTATATGCATAGCCAGTCAATCCTATGCAGAAACGATCAGTCATTCGACGAACCGTAGCCCAACAAAGCCAGCAGCGCCACGTTGCCACTCCAACCAGTGCTGCCAAAGAAGATGCCGCTAGCGACTGCCTCGCGCCGAGCGAGAGTGAGAACGCGGTCAACACGGTTCGAAAACTTCTTCTCTTCATATGGCGCAGCATTGAAAACTTGAACGGTGCGAAGAGCAGCGAGTGACTCTTGTGCAACCTAAACGCGGCGCTTAGAAACAGGATAAACTATCTTGGCGTCAAAAAGTTACCTTTGTCATATCTCCAAGCGCTTCTTGCGTCTTGTTTGACAATTTCTTCAGGTATCGCCCATAGAAGACCTGCCTTGAGTCGTGAGCACACGCATTTATGGAGGCGAACAAAGATGCTAACCGCGCCGAGCGAAATGGGAGGAACAATGGCAAGCATGAGGAAGGTGAGATGCGAGGAGATGTACAGCATAGCGCCAACTGCCTCCATCGTTCGGTGCACATACAGGGAAGTTGATAGAAAGGTACGTACGTCCAGCAAACGACATCACAACAGCGCGAAGACCGTCCGAAAGATTCTGGGTAACGCTTCAATCCTAGGTCAGCGTGATGTCATACGGGGTGGCCCGGTATTGTCACCTTTCTCCAACGATGCTGCTGTCAACGCTTAGCCGGCTGAGCGCATCGCCTTCTCCACGTTCGACGAATTCAACTTCCTGCCGAAGCGTTGCCGCATAAGTCCTCTCTCGTAACCGGGCGACGATCCGCTGGCCTGGGCACAGTATAAGACGTTGACCAGACAAAGCAGTGTATTCTGACGCACCAGACATGCGCATCAGGAACGCGCGCCCAGCATTGCAAACGCCGCCAATAGTGAACACAAGAAGAAGGCCAATGCTCGCTTGTGTTAGTGATAGACCATATGGTATCGTCTGTCGGTGGAGGTATGGTAAGTAGCTGACTGAGCCAAGACCAAGGCACAGGCATACCGGATTCGCAGTCGTAAAGTAGTCGATCAACTTCCCAACAGTAAAAGGGATGCTCATCGACACGGACGACGAAACCAGTAACAGCCCGATGGCGGTCGTCAGTGGACGTCGCTCCGGTCTCGCAAGCGAGACAATTTTGCGGAACGATGACGAGGTGGACTTGCCATCGCCAGACGTGACCGGCGATGGAAGGAAGCGGGAGAAGATGGAACGGCGTGCCGGCGGCGGCGCTGACGAAGGCGAAGAAGGCGGTGACGGTACGGATTGAGCCGGGGGTGTGCGGGTGACCGCGCTCATTGTGAACCCTCGCGTGGCGTACGCGGGCCACGGTCGGTACCTCCCACTCGCTGACGAGTGCGCGAATGAGACGCGCATGGAGGAGGCCCTCCGCGCACTGCAGGGACCTGCGGACACAGCAAGGCCGCGCAGGTGCAACCCGAGCATGACGCGTTACTCCGAATCCGATTCAGACTTGCTCGTCGTTGAGTCCGCGTGCGTGCACGTTTGAGGCCAAACGCCTTGACACCTTGAGGGCGGTCTGTTGGAAGAAGGTGAACCCCGAGAGATACTCTCGCGTAGGAGGAGACGGTGAGAGTCGAGGAGAGGGCGATGAGAGAAAGAAAGTCGGGCTAAGCCCGGAAGCCGAACCGCGCCTGAATGCTCCCGGTGCATACGTAATATGCGTTGCGTAAGAAGACCATCCCATCACTGCCCACGAAGAGCGGCGCATACGTTCGAACGCTCGATGCCAGAAATACATCCGAAAAAATACATGATTGTATGCATATCGTTACAGTGCATGGGGTAATCGAATAGTCGATCAAGAAAGGAGCAAACGCAAGCTCCCCGAACCTACAACTACCGTTCTACGTCTATTATCTTCGATGTGTCCATTATGTAGCATCGTAGATTCATATGAACCTACATCCAAGCCAGACGCTGGGGACGACCCGTTGGCCGATCTCATCACGAGCTGTCACCGCCAGCAGCCCATCGGATAACCGCTAGGCGCAACATGTTGATATGCTCGTTCTTCATTCCTTTTTCCCGAAGTTTCCCGACGCGAAGGCGAAGGAGCCCGTAGCGGTTGTTGATCGCCATCCGTTCCAGCACAGGTAAAATATCTGTCTCTGGCAGGTGATAAAAGGAGCAAAAGCTCCTGACGGACTCCTTTCCGTCAGGGCCCCTTGGCAGGATCGAGGCTGGAAGAAGGGAATCGGTGTCCTTGTACTCCGATAGCACTTCCTCAATATCTTTGCTCGACATCTGCAAATGAGACCGATCCAGTAAGCAAGCACGACCGACGAAGATGCAGAGACGCATTTAGAGGAACTAAGGGCACAAACCTCGCTAATAGGACGGGTCCTGGTAGCTTCAACCACGGTAGAACTAGCAGAAGAGACGATGGATGGCGCACTGACGTATATAGACGTAGACGGAGGAGTCGAACCGGATGGAGCTGTGAACAAGGTGGAGACAGCTGAGGAGGTAGACGTTTCATCAGGGGCCGTGTGGTAGGAAACAGTATCGCTGTTTGTGGGCGACTGAGGTCTGAGAGGTTGTGCATTCGATAACGCGTTTGCGTCCGATGACTCGGGTAAGCTACTCGGCTCGGCCAAGGTTTCTGCATATGCTGCAGACGCAGCCCGTTCTTTTGAGGCTGTGTCTCCGGTGTCATTAACCGGGGGAGGCTTGAACGAGATGACGAAGGTCAACAGCGGCGTTTCATGCACCACCTCGAACTTGCTTTGCATTAGGTGATTATTTGGCCTGTAGTAGTTATTGTCTGCGATACACTGATTAATTCCGTTAAGGAAAGTACTCACGACATGTATCCTGGTCCGTCATTTGGGGTCGGCTCAGCCACGATAACAGGTGCAAAGCCCAGCCGCTCTGCTTCCCTCGGCAGTTGGAAGAGGTAGTGGAACCGTATTTCAACCCTTGTCGCCTGAGTATGTTCCGAATCTGTATATATTTCGTGATCCATATGAAGCACTTGGGGTTTAGAAGCTGCCTTACGGTCTTCCTGAAGACTAGGAAACTTCAGCACGTTACCACAGCCTATATTGTGCCAAGCCTTTGGTTCACGCGCAACCAACCATTTGCCGAGGTGCTTTTCCCCAATGGATACGTCCGCACTAGCTTCAAGGACTCCATAATTGCGAATGAATAGTTGGTATTCCTAAGAGCGGCTCATAAGCGCGGGAATCTAAGATATGTACTCCGGAATCTTACCTGATCTGGTGCACCGGCGAAGGTGATTAAAACCTTGCAGCCACCTGCGGTTTCGTGGACTCTCTCCGGTTGTCCTTCTGGCCTGAGTTCGCTGTTTTCGGATATAATGCAGAGAGCGAAAGCACATTCCTCGACGGCATATTCAGGTTCGTGATGCTCAGCACTTGAGACACAAGACATAGGTTAATACACAAGGAGAAGACGAAAGACGCTGTAGGGACAAAGGGAAGGAGCTCATCTTAGTTCTCGAACTTATAGCGAAATGGTTTACATCTAGACAACAGGCATGAACATAAACAGGACAGTGATTTGGACACAGCCCATTGCAAACATAGAGACGTCGCAGAGGTATAAAATCACGAGCGATGCGCGGTGAAGACAGGAAAATGACAACACCGAATGGAGAAAGGCTCCGGCGAGCCCCAGAACCTCTAGCAAAGAGCGACCCAATACAGGGTTAGAGGGTTAGAGTTGAAGATGTCAAGCCAAAGATGCCGAGTAGGACAAGACTCTGATGCCAGATGATAAGAGGTCTTCGCCAATCAGTGAATAGAGATGGGCAGTGTGACATTCCGAAGCACCGAAGTGGTTAGCCACCATCATGCCTTCCATACACTAGGACAAGCTGACAAGTACGGGCAGTCGCTTGGTTTCTAAAAGGGTCAGATACAGTCGTGAACCCCTCCATGCGGTCTTGAAGGCCTTGACGTGGCCAGATGCAACAATACAGAAAGATGTCTTGCTCGATCCCATCAAAATGAGCCGAGCCGAGAGATCCATCACCGCAGTCAAGTCTACCGTATCGCCTGTTAAGCTGCGCTTATGGGCCCGTGAGATACCCAGGGTATCGTATGCAACTTTCCTGGGTGGTCGGATAGGCGGTTGCCATATCTAATCTGCAGTGAGCGAGCGAGTGACGAGATAGCAACGTACCGAAGACGAGCGCGCTCAAGTGACGAGCGCGAGCTTGGTAATAACACCCGATAGAAGTATAGACGCCATGCAATATGGGAATTGTTCAAGCGTCTCGGAGGCTAGGGACGAGGCCACGCAGGTGTAGGGCGCATGCTCTCTGGCAGGTTCCAAGTACCACTTGCTGCGGACATCGAGCGCTCATCACGGTTTCGCTGTCAGAGAGTCGCTCCCGTATCTCCCAAAGTATCCCTGTTATTTGGGATGGAATTAGTAGAGGGAGGAGCCTTTCACAGTACGACAGTGGTGGTCAGCAGCCTGAGTGGACATTTCCCCGCGAGGTTCGGAGAGAGGTTCGGAGACCGAATGCCGCCGGCCGGGATCAGAGTCCGCTCCGGACTACTTTTTTTAAATTTTTATCTGCATTTGTATACCGCAGCAAGTGATGCTACACTACAGCGGATTGCAAACGATAGCCCTTTTGACTTTTACACACACAGCCGGAGTCTAGCGGGATCGGAACTATCACCAAGCACCAGGAACTGTCCAATCACATTGCCCGCGCACCCATCAGCCAGCATGACTAATCAAATGAGTGCGCTTATGGGCGGACCTTCCATCTTAGGCTCAGCGGGATCAACGCCTATGTGTGTAATCGGTCGAGAAGGGCTAGATTATGCGATCCGCGTAAGACGCGATCGTCGAGTATCTACGACAGTTATGGGTCGGGGATATGGTTATGATCTAGGTATGTACATATGAATAAGATATGAGTGCTGTGCCGGGAAACGGTTGCGGGTGGTACCGCTCCGGACTGCTCTGAAAGGAGAAGGATCACGACCGCGAACAACCGGCCCGCCAGTGCCCACCTCTCAGTTGTCCAGGCCTAGGCCTACCATGCAAATACCAAAACTTGGATCAGCGCCAGTCTGTCTTACATTCATCAGGGTAAGGATACATAACGGGAATACAGCGTAATTGGGGTACTTGTGTCCAGGCATCATACATAGATCCAGGCGATAAATAAGGCAACGTCAGAGCCTGAACTTTCACGGTCACGTATCTGGCATCATGATACGCAAGGATGCAACCTTGCATACCGTGTCAATCGGCTTATGGCTTGGAATCGGACGAGAATCGGGCTACCGCCACGCGCAGCATGTTGACAGACCTGAAAGCCATACCATGCTGGCTCAAGTCGCGAAGGTAAAGCCTAGAGAGGTTGAGCGCGCTTTTGATGTTCATTTCCGCCAGTACAGGTAGAATGTCGTCAGGCAGCTGGTACCTGCGGCAGAAATCATCGATGGGGACCTTGCTCCAGGAGTGCAGCGAGAGCCTTGCGGGGACAAGGAGGTGAGAACTCTTGTGTTCCGATAACTCATCGTCGAGTTCAATATCTGACATCTTAATCGAAGTATGCCGTGTCATGTAAAGCTCAGGTGAGCATAAATGAGCCTTGGATACGGCGACACTAACCTCACTGATAGAATGAGAGCTGACTGCAGAGCTGCTTTCGGAGGATGTCGAGCCTACTGGGGATCGCGCCTCGCTAGCCCGGGGCCCGGCGTGGTTAGTGGGTAATACGAATCCCGTTTCCAGTGCAGGCAGTCTCTTCGACGCAGGGGTTTCCGATGCAGGCGGAGTAGGTACGATCGGCGCTGTCATGGACACCTCGCCATATTCCGGAGGCTTGAACGAGAGAACGAGATTCAGAAACGGTGTGTCCTGGATCATCTCGAATTTGCTCAACATTGTATCGTCGGTAAGTCTGCAAAAATGAGTCACCGTTCACGACCCGCTAGTGGATCCTGCCGGTATGGATAACTCACGCAATGTAGCCTGGGCCATCATCTGAGGTTGGTCGGCGCACTCTAACGGGTGTAAACCCAGCCTTCCCCGCCCCCTCTGGTAATTTGAGGAGATAGCGAAACTGTATCTCGATGCTGGTGGTCTCGGGCTGCCTAGGCTCGGGGAAATCTTTTTCCAGTTCCGTATTAATGGGCTTTCAGTAGTTCAACGTACAAGATCGCACCTGTCTCTCGAAGACCAGGAAATCTCAGGACAAAGCCGCAGCCTATGTTGTGCCACGCTTTGGGCTCACGCGCGATCAACCACTTTCCGAGAGGAAATTCATCGACCATAATGTCTGCACTCGCGTCGAAGACGCCGTAATTGCGTACAAACAGCCGATATTCCTGAGAAGAGACCATCAGGAGGAGAGCTTGAAAGTTAGGGCATTACCGTCTTACTAAACCAGGCGATGACGCGAAGGACACAGAGACCTTGCAACCCCCTTCCACATTGTGCGCTAGTCCTATGGGTGCCTCTGGCTTGAGCTCTCCTTGTTCGGAGATGACGCAAATGGATAGGTTGCATTGATCGAGAGCATACTCTGGCTCATGCTTCACAGCGGATGAAGTGAAAGGCATAGCGTAGTCGGTGACCGGCGAGAGGAGGGCTCAGGGACGTTGTGCGGCGGAAAGAGCGGTCATAATAGCGTCCCATGGTACATACAGTAGGTTTATATATCGACAGGATGCATGGACCCGAGTAGGAACTGGGGTACGCCACAGCAGTGCAGAATCACAAGGGAGTTACAGCGTACCTTCCGTGCTGGAGTTACGCTGCTACGAAAAAAGGTTGGATGGGACTTCCGGATCAAGAAGAGGTGACGTTTGAAATAAGCCATGTCCAAAGTATACAGTCATTGCAGAGCTCTGACGCGTCTGTGAAATCCACTACAGATCATAGAGAGAGACCAACCTCGCGGTTTCTAGATGATGGGTCAGTGCATCAATAGGTCATGAGCGATTCCGGAGGGAAAGACAGCAGCCCCACGCACCTGATCCTCGTCGATGCGATTCCAACAAAAGCGACTGCGGTGGCCGCGTTAAGAGAACCCAGAAGTTCCGTCCCATAACAGTAGCCTAATAAGAAAGGCAGACACCCAATATGCTTCTGGCGGGAGAGTGATTGCTGCCCATGGATGAAGTTACAGTATATTCAGGGAGTTATCGCTTCCTGTAGGAGCTGTGCGGCGTTCCGCACTCATTAGCACTGTTAACGTTGAAGTTAGTGACTGGAAGTTACGTCGACGAGTCCATGCCGGCAGCGCTCACGCGGCACCGGTCTGCGCTGGTCTGCGTCGCGTTGTGCCACGTGGCCACAGCCTATAACAGCAGTTTTCAAATTTCATGGCCCTTTGCCGTTTCGAGCATATAGGGCGGACGTCGAATCCCGGTTTCGGCTTTCATTCCGGGGACCTTTCCCGTAGAAATATTGATTGTAGTGGATAAATAAATAAAGTTCGTCTCACACCGAACAGTTATCGGTTAACCCAGAAAATCTGCAGTAACCTCATGATAAGTAATTCCCGGGAATCACACCATCGACTTATCTAAATTCTCCGCTCCGAGTCGCCTGTGTGTCTACAGGTGACAGGGGCCGTGAAATATGAAAACTGCTGAAATAGCTGTGCCAACGCCCATTGCCGTCTTGCTGCGAAGATTCAGACTCAGTCGCCGCACTGTCGTCCGCCGGTCAGCCAACGTCACCACTCCGCGCTTGGCGACTCACACCAATTGCCAGGCTCGTCAGCGGGTCCCATGTATCACTCCAGTTGACCATTCAACGTCACCCCAATCGCTGAAAAGTGGGATTTTTGTTTCCAGTCGTTCACAAAGACGGATCACCAAGGATGCTACGGCCGAGGCCCGAGAGTGGATCCGGTAATGGTCGATGAGTAGGGATAGGGCTAGCTTCTCTAGATTTCGAATGTGCGTGTGGTTTTCCTGATTACTAGGGGAGTGCTGAACGCATTAGTCGGCTTCCGGTAGAACGGCTGGAGCCAGAGTCAACGGTCGCCGGGCGCTGCCCCGTGTCGTTATAAAGGTTTGGAAGGTCCATATTGCCGACACACGCGAGCGCTTTCGATACCCATGGAAGGCTCGACCAAGGTTGTTCTACCAGGCCCCTGAGCATTAGAGCCGTATCATGTCTCCCTCAGCGGTGTATTTGTTACGCTCTTGATCATTGCCGGAACTTGGCACGTCAGGAGTAATTGGCGACACCTTCCTCCTGGCCCTCGAGGCCTGCCCTTTATCGGAAACGCATTGCAGTTGCTGGGCAGATGATGTATGTTTACTCCCGGATACCGTCAAAAGCATGGTGCGAATCGCTCTTACCCAACCTCAGGTCGACCTGAACTCGCTACAGGAGATATGGTTTACATGACCGCGCTTGGATAACGCACGCTCTTCCTCAACACGCAAAAGGTCGCTGCAGATCTTTCAGACAAGCGATCATCGATCCACATTGACCGGCCACATTTCCTCGTGGCGAGCGACTTTCTCGAGCGTGGCTTGGCAATTGGGTTGGCGCGATCTACCGATACGTGAGTCCGAGCTAGGTCCACACTCTTCACAAATGCTAAGAGACATCAACTTGCCAGGTGGCGGTGCATGCGTAGAGCCGCGCAGGACGGTTTTAGTAAGAATGTTGCTAAGGATTATCACGAAATCCAGGTGCGAGAGGCCGTCTTCCTTGCCTGCAGTGCGCTTTCCGACCCGGTCAATCTGGATAATTACATGCGCCGCACCGCCGCATCGACGGTCACCGGTCATGTCTATCGTGTACGACATGCCGCCCATCGAGACTGACGACCCCAACGTTGCAAAGATCAACAAGCACAATGGCCGGGTCATCGAGGCGACACAGCTGGGAGTGTATTGGGTAGAGTATCTCCCATGGCTACAGCACGTTCCGAGCAGGTCTGTTCGGTCGATTCAAATAAATCTCGGTATACTAATGGCCGCTCGTCGCCCATCAGGTTTACGGGATGGAAAGGGAAGATAGAACGTTATCATCAAGTTAACACAATGTATTACGAGCTATTCAGCAAAGTCCAGAACGACACGGTCAGTGCAACTATCCGAGGGGTTGTAACCCTTGTTCCTCATCTGTATCCTCTCATTCTCAGAACCAAGGTATCGACCGGCCAAGCATGAGCGCAAAACCTGATCAAACAACAGAAGTATTTCGGCCTTTCGGACGTGGAGGCCGTCGGACGGCTGGCGATATGTTGTGAGTCCGCCGTGCTCGCCTCTCGACGACGCCCTTCGTTCATCTGGCCCCACAAATCAGCGGCGCCGCTTCTGAATTAACAGCAAGCGCTCTGATGTGGTGGTGCGCCGTGATGTTGGCATACCCGGAGCGCAGGCTCGTGCCCAGAAAGAGCTCGATGCTGTTGTCGGTCGTGGCCGTCCCCCATCCTTCGCAGACCTCCCACACCTCCCTTACACCTACGCAGTGGTCAGGGAGCTCCTGCGATGGCGCCCACCTAGCCACCTCGGCATTCCACATGTGTCCGTCGCAGATGACTGGTACGAGAACGTGTTCATCCCGCGCGGCACGACGGTCTTCTCCAACGTTTGGCAATGTAATCACGACCCTGAGCTGTACGGCGTGGATACCGCGTACTTTAATCCGGCGCGATTCCTCGACAAGGAGGGTGGCGTTTGGGTACGGCCGGCGGGCATGCGTGGGAAAGCATGTCGCGAACAACTCGCTGTTCATCGACATCGCGACACTGCTCTATTGAAGTTCGAGCCGAGGAAAGATGAACAAGGTCGGGAGGTACCCGTGAATGTCAACGAGTATGTTGGCGAGTCGCTCATGCAGTACATGTTATCATGTGTTCACCGTGAACGTGCCTCTTCGTAGCCTTCGATCCTCTGACATACACTGACGTAGCCCGCCTGCTCTATTCTCCTGCCATATCGTGCCTCAACTCCCAGAAGCGGCGGCCATGTTAGCCGAAGCCCGAGAACTGCAGCGTTGAACTCCCTTACTCCTGCGGAGGTCACAAGGAGGCTGAAGATCTTGTTCTTTCAAGTCTCTAAATACGACATTTGGGGAGTCTGACGTGTCAATACAGTCCTTCTCCTGTCGGTAATTGACATCAATTAAATAAGTGTCCGCAAGCGTTCGGTTTCACTGAGCGAGCTATGTACGGATGGAATTCCAGATCGTCGTGGAAGTAGGATTACCGAGTACTGCCAGCCTTTCCTACTGGTCCCTCAAGTCGCTGTAGTATAGAGTTTCTGAGGCAGCCCACATCAGATTTTACTCATTTCTTGTCTTGCGACTGCGCATGCAGTTTCAGTGCCCTCTCGAGCATATATCTCTCGCCTGAGTCTCTACACCTTGAAGTTGTGCGGCTGCTGTGCAGTGGGCGTCGACTCCATTTCTGACACTGGCAGTGACCGGGGGCCCGTGTCTCGGCGCTTATTCTTACGCATGTGCACACGTGGCTTCGTCCTGGCATTACTGGCCCGGAGTGGCACTGGGGGCCACTGGTAGCGGTGCTCACGCGTCCACGACTCTTTTCGTTCTTTCCTTGCTGTCGAAGTTTTGTCGAAGTCATCAGCCACTGCAGTCGATCAATTGAATCAATTGGCTTTTCCAAGCCGATTCAACTGGTCGTCTTTCCGTCCCTGATATCACAATCATCTACGATTCCGGCGTGCTGGCAGGTGCTGGCACGCGCGTCGCAGGGCACACGAAGCAACACTCCAACGCACCTCCGATCCACTGGCAGATCCCTCCACGTCTTTCCTCTTCGAGACGCTGTTATCTGCTATGTATTCTCTGTTCAGCGAGGATGGTAAGCCCCACACTATGATATTGAGTCTAGAGCCTCATCGACAGTCATTGCAAGGCGTCCGACGAACGACTATACATTCGCTATCCAGTGAACTGTTACTTGACATCTTTGATTGGACGCGGCTTCTTTACCTCTTACAATGGAGAGCTCAATGGAAGTGGCTCACGATAACCGGCGTCTGTAGCAGATGGCGTCAGGTTATGCTTGCCTCGCCGCGGCGCTTGCACTTGGTGCTTCCCTGCAAGGATGGCTCTCCTGTGGCAGAAATGCTAAGCATGTGGCCGTCACTGTCACTCTCTGTCGAATACGGCCCAGGTTATTCCATGCTTCCGCCTTGCGAGGATCCAAATAATGTACCGCCCGCTTTCCAGCACCGTGAGAAGATCCAAACATTGACCATTTGTACTTTCTATTCGAGCTCACGCAACACCATTATGGCGATTGATGGTCAATACCCATCGTTGGAGGCTCTAGAGATCACATGCATTGGCGGATCAAGCTTGGAGTTACCCAGTACTCTCGTAGCTCCGAAGCTGCGCAGCCTCCGGCTTCGCCACGTTACCCTCCCTATCGACTCGCCTCTCCTCGCTGCCACATGTCTACAGAATCTCCAGTTATTCGGCTTATCCCCAAGTTCAACCCCGAGTTTCACTCCAAACAATCTCGCGGCCCAATTGTCAAAGATGTATCGCCTTCACAAGCTTAGCATGGGTTTCTTCAGATCCCCCTTGGAGTTGTATCGCTCCCAGAAGGAAATTCAGGGTGCGTCAGTGACGCGATTCACGCTTCCGCTTTTACGACACTTCCACTTCACCGGCCCTGTTACCTATCTGGAGGACCTCGTAGACCTCTTACATTCCGACCATCTCGAGGCATTTTCTAGCAATCTCTTTGATCAGCCCACATTCGCCTTTCCAAATCTACTTCGGTTTCTCACAGAGTCGACGTCATTTGAACCGCCGGAAGTTGTCGAACTTCGGCACAACGAGGTTTCGCTACTCTCTTTGGGTTACTCTGGTCCTAGCGCAGCCTTCCCGGAAACAACCCGGTCGTCAATGATCATTGGGCTCTCGCGACATTTTCATGAAATAATCTCCGCCGCGCAAATCTGCTCCGAGCTGACCCCGTTGTTTTCAGCCACAGTCGAACTCGTTCTTCCTGCATCCGAACGTGACATGGAGTGGTTGCAAGCTTCCCTCCGTGATTGGCATGTGTTTCTCCAGTTCCTCCCGAGCATCAAGATTGTCCGCATGTCCGATGCTGTCGCGGAGGGGATGGCCCGTGCTCTTCAATCAAGCCCTGACGACTTCTCAACTGGGCCGTTTCGAGGGCTTCGCGAGATATTCTTGCTGACCGAAGGCACCACGCCTACCCTCGATGAATTCCTCATATCATGCCGAGAAAAGGGCCGCACCATACTCTTGCACCGCCGTGGAGATACTCCACCCTTCATACCTCCGCCACCAAGTGGGCTGGGAGAGACTCCAGATCCTTGACGATGGGCAGGTTGTGTATATCTGTGAGTGCCCCAGCGCTCGTCCGTCAGTCCGCTCAGCATTATTGAGACGTATTGCTGTCAGATGCATGCATAGAATTTTGTGACTCAAACGGATGTAGATATAGCTGCCTGAGCCATTCTTTTCGCCACCTCTTCATGCGTTTCGTACGACAGTGTATTTGCCGAATGCTACACCTTTCATCGCGCATTTCCGACTCTGTGCAGATCTATCTTTCGTTGTAAGCTTGTACATGTGCTGGGGGCGTTACAATCACGATCGCCCCGCGAGATTGCAGGTGGCAGTGCCGATGTTTCAATTTGACCTGCTTCCACTTTCAAAAGCGAAACACCCCCAAGTGCCCAACAGAATGGGGAGGTGTCTTGGACGCCGTGTCAGTGCATTAGCCTTTTGTTTCGGAAGTGACACTCTGAGGGTGGACACAACTTCCTCCGATCAAGCACGGACGCATTGACACGACAATCATTTCGCGTGCTTGGACATTGTAGAGAACGCTTGGGTAGGTACACGCGCATCAGATTCGGAGCGCTGCGCAGGCCAGCCACATCGATAGCTTTCGACTACAAAGGCCGCTGTGTCAGGTGGCATTTGGTCGAACAAGCGTCACTCCGCACCGCCATAAAAGCTTTGAGTACCTCACGCGCATCTCTCATCTCCTCCCCCCACACACCATTCTAACCCCACCCGACCACCCAACCTCACACGATGTTCCAGCCCTCCTCCGCCAACACCCACAACCACACCTCCATGTATCAGCCTCAGTGGTACCCCGCTCCATCTCTGGAAGAGGAGCAGTACCTTGTCGAAGGTGGCACTGCCGCGGCACAGACTCAGCTACAGTTTGGAGATGCACCCTTCAACCTCAATAGCTTCGTCGTGCCACCCGACGTCGCGCCTTTGAAGTTCAACGACTTCACCATGGTACCCCATGCCACTCTCAGCACCACGGCCCCGGCTACCCATTACTTGGATGTTGCGGACAGTCTTCAGGGTGGATCTACCTATGGGACCATCGCTCGGCCTGTCTACGCTCCTGCGGCCCCAACTCAGGTCTACAACCCGTACACCACCAGTGGGCTCGCTCCGGCTCCCGCACATCCTTCCATGCAAGCCACTGAGCACCGCGTGCCCGTGTCTGGTCCCAGCCTAGCTGTTTCCACCATCCACGCTAGCACAAGTGGGCCGTCGTATGCGCATGGAAGACAGGACCTCTGGCACGCGAACCTTCCTCTGCGTAAGTCATATATCCTCTCAGGCGGAACATTGGATCTGAACCCACTTTCAGCCGTGGCCCATGCCACCAACCCGTTGCACCCTCCACAAAGTCAGCTTCCCAGCTACAGCGGGTGGCATTCATCGCTACCTGACCACGGCCACACCATGGCTTACGAGACTGCGGCGTCAACATCACGGTGGTCCGAGCCAGGGATCTCCGAACAAGACTCGGCGTGGGCTGCCTTCGGTTTCCAGAAGCTTTGCGAGCTCGGTCTACACCCCGAGCAGACCAGCCTCGCACAGCCGCAGTGGGGGCTGCCCGATGTCGGCGATGCCGGGTGGGAAACTGGAGAGCCACCGGTGACAGGTGGGACGTGCCACAGATGGGCATATCGGAATTGAGCAGTGAGTACTCCTTTCCGCGCTGTCAAGGCAAAAGCGCGTTGAAGCTTGGTAGCTGACAACGGCGTCCCAGAACCTCATACCCCCTGGTACCTATCGCGCCCGAGGCGCCCCGAGCTAGCCTATGGGTGCAGTCGCTGGGCATGATGTTTGTCTCGCGGTGCCCAGCCACCCTCTGGCTGCGCAGAGAAGAGCAAGAAGCCAGAGAAGCAGCCGCGCAAGAAGGGGAAGCGCGCCATCACTGGAGTCCTCAAGGATGCAGGTCACAAAGTAGCATGCAAGGACCGCCTGCCATCCGGGCTCCATCAAACACAAACATATATCTCAGCCGGCCGGTCGCGTGGCGAAGACACCCGCGACCCGGTCCGGTCCAAAATTCCATGTCGAGCGTCTGCGGAGACTTCAGATGTACAAGAGTCTCTCGACGCCGTCATGCAAGAGCTCGGCCATTTGCTCGAGGGGATTCCTCTACCAGAGTCCGCGGAGGCTGCCTGGGACGCCGCCGCTCTGGGAATGGGGACCCCGAAGACGATGGCGCGGCTCTCTTGATCCCCGAAGACGTAAGCCGACGCATCGGGACGCTTTTCCTCTTTGTCGGACCTGGGCCCTCGGAGGCTGAAGCAGGGGTAACCTTCTGGTGCAAGGTGTGCGACAGGTCGTTCTGCCGATGGACCAGCTTTCGGCGCCACTGCCAGACGAGCGAGGTCCACCCTGCGCAGCTCTACTTCTGCGCACGCTGCCATCATTCGTGCACGCCAAGATTCGTGTCGCGACACGTAAAAGCAAGCAAACCTGGAAAGTGCACCCCCTTTCGCCACAGGAGGCCAGCGACAAAGTAGCCTTCGATATGGCACTGCTTCGGATGTACGAAGCGTACCGGATACCGAGGCTTAGGGAGGGGAACGAGGAGGAAGTCGACCTTACAAAGATTGGGTAAAGCGCGTGCATGCGGAGATCAAGAACAGGACGCCTGGAAGCAGTACGCAGGGCAGTCAGTGAGCTACGGATGATTTGGAATTGTACGCACGTATTTATTAGAATTATCCTCCAATTGGGCCTTGGTGCCGTCTGCACCTGTCTGTACTCAGTGTCTTCGCATGGAGCAATGGCGTTGGGTGATCTGCGTTCCACATTTCCTTCCAAATCTGACACACCGTCATCGTGCTGGGGCCTGTGTATACGATTAGATGCGTGAAACAAACAGCTCGCCACACACGCACAATGCCATAAGGCCGTCGCGCCGGTTGCGTTAGTGCGCAAGTCGGAACCCGAGAGATGCGGCAGGGGAGGCTGCGGCGGGGGGTAGCCACCTGGAGGTCCCGCTCTTGAGCGGTCAGTTCCGCCTTAAGCGATGGGACAAGAGGAGAGAAGGATGGGGTTACACGAAGGCAAATCGATATCGATAGATGCGGTATCCGAATTGCGAGATCAGATATCGGCCGTCGCGGGCTAGAAGGAGCCTAACGTACTAAGTAGTCGTTGATGATGTATGGGAATGGAGGACCGCGTTCCTCAGCACCACAGGGATGATGCACCACGATCCACACCATCACATCTGGGCTGCTGTCCAGATTACCTAGGGTCGTGCTTGAACTTGACGGGCTCTCGCAAGATCCTGCGGGGTGAGGCTATCGTTCGGAATTCGGACGCTTTCCTTCTTCGGGTAGTTCGCTTTTTGAACGTTGTGGACTGAGAACACATGATGCCAAGGAGATATAAGAGTTGCAATAAAGTACGTTGACCGACTTGGGAGACTGGGAGAGCGGGTCAGCAAATCCGGCACTTCGGGCCGGAACCACGTGGCATCTCTCGGTGGCGACTTCAACTTCTTCTCTTGCGCTGGCGGCTGCTTGAAGCGAATCCTGCGAATCCTGCGCGCGTGGATTGCGTTGACCCCCAGATCACCTCGAAGTTTTTAACGATGCTAAAGCTGGAAAAGGCTTCTTTCGTCCGCCCTGCTCCTGCTCCTGCTCATTCATGGCCCGGGCCCAGTACTCTTGGCCACAGTTTGCTTAGTTCTGAAAACGTGCGTCCCGGGCCTTGCAGAGATCTGATTAGGCCTCTGACATGGGCTACCAGACAGGTTGTTAGATGAGATCCTACCTCGCGAAGTTTGAGATGCTATGAAACGTGTGGCCCATGTTGTCCACGCGGTGTGGGCAATTTCTTCGGGTCATCCTCACCTCGGATGAACTCCCCGCGCACGCATCCCATGACCAGCGCGCCCACCATCGCACGAAGTAGTGAATGCCGACACAATCCTCATATTTGCTCACACTACCGAAGTTCCTGATGCACTTGTGCGTGCTACGATATGGTAGCCTCTATGCGGTGGTCCCAATTTCCCGAACCCCCGGCGACGCTGGGTGCGGCTCACAGGTGCTCGCAATTTTGTAGCAAGCAGTCATCGTCACGTTGAGACCAGCCCGATCTCGAGATAAACTCAGCTGAACTGTCGCGACAACTGTAGCTGCGCCCCGGAACTCTGGTGAGGATGAAACCCCTACCCTACTCGAAGTTCCCACCGAGTTGATGTTTGGCTCCCATAACAACCTCCAATGCGTTGCGCACGAAGGCTTGCACATCTATTTAACCTGTTGTCAATAGGTGAGTAACTGCAAGCATGAGACCCAGGTTTTCCGTCCGTTCTGTCGATGACTACCGTATCCCAAAGCCTAGATTCCGACATGCACCAGCCCACCCAGAAATGACAGCCTGTCGCAAGCGCGGTGCTTGAGGCCTTGAGGCGAGGAGAGCTGCCCAGGGATTCCCTTTCCGTGCACCGACTCACGCTCGGCCTGCGGGCCCGGAATAATGGTTTCGTTGAAGAGTCAAGTCGGCGGACTCGGTAGGGGCGCATGTAGGCTGCTACTCGAGTACACAGAGATATGTACCTTGAAGCCATATATCATCGTCTTTTCTAGATGCCTGCGGAGCGGATCACTAGAGAGGACTGGTCGTGTGCGCGACTGCTCCTGTCACATGTAGAGTTCGAGGCGATGTGGCACTCTCGTCCTCCTGGCAGGCGCTTGAATGTGTCCTGCGCAGATATATTGAACAATAGATCTTTGGATTGCCTGAAAAGGCACATACCGCCGTCCTCCGCCGTCGCGAGTCCGCTGTGTGTCGAAAGAAAAGAAGCCTGTTTGGGCATGTAGCGAGTCAATAAATAGGCGTGTCCTATGTCTTGCTCTGTTCTCCATTCCCCCATCACCCGCGCGCGGCTGAGACTCTCCCCTTCAACCTCGTTAAACTATCCGAACTGCTCTCCTTACTGCAATGAACTATTCACAGCCATCTGCTAACCCAACGTTCCGTTGGTTTGCCTCCGCCCCTCACAACACGGCTCACCCATCTCCTGGTTTTGCTTCCGAGTGTGTCGAGACTGGGGACGCGCCCGCTGCTGTTGAATACGACCACAACATCACTTTCCCCCCCTCGGTTGGATTCTCGTCACCAGCTACACCGCTCTCCGAGCTGTCTGACTTCACCGTGAGTACCTGGTATGCACGGTGCCACAATATCCTCTCATTGTACGTGCCACAGGGTCTCGAAATCAATCAACCCACTTCCGTGTTTACCGCCCCTGGATTCTGCGACACTTTTGCGTATTATGGTAACAACGTACCCTCTGTACGTATAACAGTTCAAGGTTCATCAGGAGTGCCACCCATACTCATTACGCCATAGGCCTCCCACACTCCCGCGATCTTCTCCCAAGGTGTGTTTCTATACCTACCACGTCTATTCTCGCGCTGAGTCAATGCAAATTAGTTCCAGAGTCTGATTTCTCTGGCTTACCGCATGTCAACGGCACGGGGCGGGTCGTCACACCGGTGCACGACTATTTGTCGACCTCGCTGTCATATGTGAGTACAAGATGTGATACCCAGGCTGACAGAACCACTCAACATTGTCCACCGCAGGACCCCACACACATCGTTTCCTCGGCGCCGGAGCCTGCACCTTTCGAGCTCTCTGAGTTGTGTGGGCCCGACGAAATGACCTGTGTCCGACCTTCGTGGCTCCTATCTGATGGCGGCGATGATGGCTGGCGGACCCAGGAGGAACTCCATCGTCTGCACAATGGCCTCCCTCAATGCGTTAACGAAGACTACTCCGGCCCGTGAGTAGCAGCCTCCCCTCCCATCGCGTACTCGCGCGGTAAACCTTTCCCCAGTCACTCACAACAGAGCGCCAGGTCACCCGATCATTCGGTTCTTCCGAAGTCCTCTCCCGGAGCTGCTTGGCAAGAGCAGCTCCAGGAGGCTCCCATCACCATGCCGTCAAGGCAGGGCGAACGGCCCACGCCCCGGAGGTCCTTCGTAAGCGGCCTAGGGAAACCCCAGAAGCCGAGAACGATGGAGTCGCAAACAGTTGTGGCTGCTTCAGGGAGCGACCAGTCAAAAAAGCAAAGGAAACGATCATCGACGTTTCAGCAGCAGGAGGATCCAGGGGGAGGACCAACAAGACGCCCTCCGCCAGGACCCTTACAAAGACCAACACGGAATCCGAGTCGGCGGGCAGCGGAGCGGGGATGCTCGCTGCCACAACCGCACGGGGAGTTCTTCGTCGATCTCCGTCAGGGCCGAAAGGCTCACGGGGGTCGGCAGGCACTCGCGCGGGGAAAGCGTCGGCTGGGGTAAAGAGGGGAGAGAAAGAGCACAAGAAGGCCCAGCGAGACCGGGGTGTCAAGAAGGTGCGCAAGATGCCAAAGAAAATGAGCGAGAGGCATCTGGCGCTTCTCGACGCCACACAGGAGGAGATCAGCTGCAGGATGGTCAAAGTCATTCGCTGCAGGCTCTGTCCTAAAAGGTCCTTCAGCGGGTGGCCTGACTTCAAACGCCACTGCGACTGTTGCGAGGCGCACCCGATAACCGTCTACCCTTGCTACTCGTGCGGGGACTGCTTCGGGCGCGAGGACTCGTGCGAGCGTCACGTCGAGAAGTCTTGTGACGCCGTGTGGTCGCTGCGGACCGACGAGAAGATCACCATCGCCTTCGAGGTGCTGGAGGAGTTCAACAAGGAGTTCGATGAGTGGATTAAGACCGGGGAGCCTATCAGAGATGGAAGTTGGGCGGCCAGGATGAGAGTGGAGGTTCCGGACAGCTCCAAGTGGAAGAAGGTAACAGAGTAAGCGGCGCTCTAGCTCTCTCGATGGGAACCACGCCGCAGCTGCGGGGTATTGGTATCACGAGTTTTGTTTTTGGTCCCGTTTTACTTTCATCGTCGGCCGTAACGTCTAAGGAAAACTCGCGGGCATGATGCCTCTGCGATTTCGTGTACGATTTAGGTCTATAGCTTGTCTTGCTTGTGCCCGTCCCGTGCTGTACTACACATTGCTCGTCCTTCAGCCAGCTGCGAATAGATGTGCGACTACGCACTTGCTTCTCCTCTGCTCACTGCTTTAATCGTGCGCCTCCATCTTGAGGGTACAATAGATGTTGGACGTGCTGGATACGAGAGAGCTGGACGGGCGAGGTTATGGAGCAGGTATGGGCGCCGATTGCCTAATGTGAAACCTCGTGCGGCAGCTTGCCACAACATTTGATCCGCTGGCGAAGGCCGCCGAGTACTCCGTAAGGGCCGATAATCGTCCACCGGTTCTTGATACCCTCGCGGCGGAGGGCAGGGTCAGCGCGTAAGGACGCTAGCACGGCGCGGCGGAACAGGGCGGAACGGAGGTTCGCGGTGCGGGTGCCGGCCCGACTCATATGTCAACACTCATATGACCAGACCAACTTTGTCTTCGGAGTCCTCGACGACGCCTGACGACGCCAAGCACCGGACGGTCCGCAACGACCAGGCATCTCTTCTAGGTGGATGGATCTTTTGGATCCCCTTGATATTCAACCCTTTTTGGAAATAATCCCAGGTTCTTCCGTCCATTCTCGCTCGTGTTGGACACACCAATCTGAAGCATCAATGGGACCCTATAGTGCGAAGCTCACCAAACGCAAGCCTGTTGTTTTTACATCTCCTTCGACCACCATATCAAGGTACCCGATGTCGACGCATCCGATCGAGAGGATAAGGCAGATATCATCACCACTTTGGCCTGAAACCTCGTTCCCGAAGGAACGACGCATTCATTGTGGTAGGTCCTTTCTGGTTTCAGACGGCCCCGGGTCGCTGATTATGGCAATGGAGGTGCGGCCGGCCCTCGCGACGCTCGATCTACCCATGAGCGTGCCGACTCCGCTGGCCAGTGCTCGCCCCGGCGCTCGTCAAACATCATGCAACGATACATCTCTCGAATCCTCCACCAATCTCGTTCGTGCTGTTCTCCTTTCTCCGTGCTAGAGCAATTCTTCTTTCAGCGCTGACCGAGCACTATGTCAATTCACGCGAAGCGTGGTGAATTGCCGAAGCTACTATCGACGCGAAGATGTCGACCGCGGTGCGCTGGCAGCCGCCACGCAAATCAGAGCATCATTTTCTGCCTCGACGAATCCATATTGATTCTGAAAGCATAGACTCTCGCATAGGTAGTTTGTTCTCTCCGGGGAGAGGAAAGTTGGAAGCCGTTGTGGCGCCAGGCAACTCGGATGCCAATTGTGGTAATGAGAGTGGACTGGATGGTTGACTCTTTGCTTGTGTGAGTGAACAAGCGATCTTTGGGTCGGTGTTTTCTAGACTAACGGACATACCACACCAGCAGGTGCCAGTGGCTGCTTCGTGGCAGGAGGACGCGGTTTTCCCACAGTCCTCGGGCTTCTCGGGCTTCGCTTTCCGATGTGCATCTACGTGATAGTCGAATGTCATACCATTTGCCCCCTAAACTCGGCGTTCCTATGCTTAAGTACTCACACGTGAGCAGGCCCAACCGTGATCCTTTGGCTTGGTCGCTACAGTGGCATGGACCTCGGTGTGGCCTTGGTGCCTTGCCCGCTTATGCCGCCGAAATTGATTCCGCGTCGTGAAGCGTAAATGTCAGGTTGGTGTCAAGTGTCTGCAATCCCCGAGTCTTATCATGTGTCAGACTTGGGATGCCTTTCTCTGGTGTCTTTGGAGCACTGACACTCCAACCGCAGTCACGCGTGCTTTCAAAATTATCCGCGTGTATGTATTTTCTATGGACACACCAACACTGTCTATTGTCCTTGAATCTCCGACGAACGACGCGTTGACGATCCATAAGACACAAGCGAAAGACACAAGCGTTATCAGGAGATCTCTGTGGCTTGGACTCCGCAGCCGTGGACTGACGCGCGCTCACCTGACTCCATAAAAGCCTCTCGCACAACGCGTCCATCCTCTATCTCTCCCCACACTCATCACTCTTGCACGATCCCCACCTCTGAACTCAATATCACGATGCAGCATCACTCGTCCTACACCCACAACTTCTTCTCCACCTCCTGTTATCCCAACTCACCACCAGTGGAGGAACAGCCACTCGCCGACGATCACTCTGGAGGGCACGTTCAGGTACAGCCAACGTTCGATACCTCCGACTTCTACAACTTCTTGTCCCAATTTGGTCATTTCCCCAACGACTTGTGGGATACCGCGATCCCAACGGGGCCCCACTCAAGTGCTCAAGATGCCACCGCGGGTGGGAGCACTTCGTACGGCGGCGCGAATCAGCCTCAGCCCTCCCAGCTCTACGCATCTTCGACTCAGAGATGGGGGACTACCTTCGTAGAGCCAACATTTGATGGCTCCTACTCCGGGGCAGCGGCTGTTTCCGCGCCACCCCTTCCCGCCGTTCAGATCCCACCGCAGGCGGCGATGCCCTTCCCGGCCTCCAACGACATGTTCAATATGCCCAATGCCACCGCGTATGCAGCACACCAGGCCCCCGCAGTGATGCCTCTCGTGCATGCCACACCGGGCTACAATGTCGCTGAGTCCCAGCTCCCCCCCACTCCCTGTAAGTTCCATCGCCTCCGAGACCATAGGATCACATCTGAGCTCGCATACAGCCTTGACTTTCAGCATAAACATGACCCCCTCCCCACTGAACGGCTTCCTGCCGTATGACGGAGGAGTTTCGTCCTATGCTGCTGCACTCCCCAGTGCAAGCTTCACGAACGGAGCGCCGGCCTCGCAGTGGGGCCAGTTCGACTTCGCACAGAGACCTGTGCACGCTGTCTCTCAGCGTGAGATGGGGCCCGGTGGCGCTGGCCAAAGTGTGCTCGACCTGGGCTTCGATGACACGGCGCTCCAGTTCGACGGGAGGGACCTAGGCTCGCTACTCCCACAGCAGCCCGTGGCCGGGCCTAGTACGGCGCGGGCTGACGATGATTTAGTGGACCCAAGATGGTTGCAGTGAGTAGCTTTTCTGATCACCTGGCGCACCAAGGGACACGCTTGCTGATGCTACCACCTCCAGGCATGACGGCCGGCTGGCATTGACCACGACCACAACATCTGGCCCAACCCTCCAAGCGCCCTCGGGGCCCACCGAGTCTGCGGTACCTCCGACCGAGACTGAAACACATCATGCCTCGGGGTCGAGCGTCTCAGGAAACGCATCACAGCCGCCCGCGTGTGGCCCTTCATCCAGCACCAGCCCATCCACCAGCCATACGATGAAGGGTAAGACCCCCGAGCGGCAGCCGCGCAAGAGCGGGCGGCGCGCAGTTCCTGACGCCCTCGGGCGTGCGGGACTCAAGCGAGGAGTCCAAGAGGCATCTGCCGCTCGGACTCCAGCAAAATCAATCCATATATTCCAAAAGGCCGGTCGCGCAGCAAGAGTGCCTGTGACCCATGCCTCCGAAATTCATGTAGAGCTTCTGCCGGAGGCACTATACGTGCAGAGCTCTCATGGATCCGATCCTCTCCCCCAGCTGGAGGATCTCGACGCCATCGTCACAGCTGGGATTCTCCCACAGGTCGCCCTTCCGAGCCCGACGACCATCCGAGAAGGAAGTAAGACCACTTCCTTGACGCCCCGCCAAACCATCTTCGCCGTCACCGACACATGGACCTCAGACGGCAAGTTGGAGAGGCCACTCAAGTGCAAGGAGTGCCCAGGAGACCCGACCCTTAAAGACTGGGTCAACTTCAAGCGGCACTGCGCAGCCGATTCCAGTCACCCTTCGCAGCTGTACTTTTGCAAGCGGTGCTGGAAGCCCTTTGCGCGCGTAGAGTCTTGTGTGCGCCACGTCAATTCTGGGGCCCGCAAGGGTGTCTGCCCTCGCCTGTCGGAGAAGGGTGGCAAGGACCGCCTCGGACAAGAGATGAGATGGCTCATCATGTACGAGGCGTACATGGTCCCGAGGGTGATAAGCGGCGCGCCGGTCGAGGTGGGTCCATACCACAAATGGGCGAAGGAGCAGAGGAAGCGGCTATTGGATCAGGGGCTTGGGGTATATGAGAAAGAAGTTGATGATCAGCCATCTCCCGGTCCTTCAGACGAGTAGTTACGCGCACCTCTGTATCCACCTATTTAGCTCTCGCGCTGTACCCTGAAGCAGGCGTCTTTTCCATGGTCCAAAGACAGAGTGATCCAGATCTGCGATGTGCGAATCTTGCGCAAATCTGCCAGAGTTACAACGATCCTGACTGCCCCGCGAGCCCTCCGCGCGTACCTGAACTATCTCCACGGAACAAGCGCACTGTTGAGTGCGGCGAGTGCCGAGTGCAGGATTCGCGATGCCTATGTTGAATGCCTCAGGACGATAGGAGGGCGATTTGTAGAGACTGGGGCTAACCACGCTTTATCAGTAGGGTGAAGATCGACTGCCAGTCAAAAGACAGAACAAAGGGAAGACGCGAAGCTGCGCGACGCGTTATCGATATCGATCGCCTGCAGAGACCAGATGACGAAGGAGATCGCATCAGCAATGCGCGCGGATGGTAATCTAGAGCCCGTTGAGGCCTCGTTGATGTTCATATCTACCTTGGCGGAGCCCGGGGAACCATCATTACCGGGGGAAAGAGGAAGTAAAAGAAGAAAGGTTCACCCGCCTGGGGAACATGCAGGGAACATGTTGACCGGACTATCCGACAGGCGAATTACTCCCCATGCGATTCGATAATACTTGCGAAAGGCTGCGCATAGGTGCATAGGTCCGGCTGGCATGCGCGTGGATTCCTGGAGGGAAAGAGAAGGTGTGGGAACCATCGATGGCATGTGGAGACTTGACGTCGGAAAAGCATCCCCTAGGAGTCCCTTGTTCCCAATTCAAGCCAAAGCTCTGCACGTACTGTCATGAGGACTGGAGTACGGGTCCGTACGTAGGACAACAAAGTCAACACGCTGAGAATCGCAGGACGCTTTCAGTGGTCCCATGAACCCCTTGGAGTTGAGGCCGTGGGACGGGTAGTCGTGATGCGGAATTTGCGCGAGACGATAGCTGTAGCCTTGCAAATGTAGTTGGCCAGAGTTGGCCTCCGACGAGCTTGCTGAACGCTTGTCCCACGGGCACCATGCCCTCCGAGCGCACGTCTCCGAGGAGTGAATGGCCCCAGAAATCCGTGGCCAGCTCGGCGGGAAGGCGGGCCATGTTTCCGAGGATCCCCGGACCGAGCCGCGCGCTTATGCAACTGCTTGCTGCGCCGTGTCACGTACTTCGACCAAATGATTATTCTATTCTATTCTATTCTATTCTATTCTATTCTATTCTATTCTATTCTATTCTATTCACGCAGGGTGAGGCGGTCTTTGCGCGCACCTCGTGCGATACAAATCTTGCCATCCCCATCACACATGGGTCCTTTGTCCGGCATCATATTACATTGGGATTCGCTCGAGCAGACGCTATCCGCATGCTGGCTGATTGTCTCGTGAGGTGAATAAGGCCATCGAATTCGAGCGTGGTCTGCAGCCTGCGGATGGGGGGCGGCGCTCGCGATGAAGGAGAAACCCCCGTCTAACGCGCTGATAAGCGGAATTTCGGAACATGCAGCCAGTTGCCAGGTGCGTGCGAGTCGGCGCTAGTTGCTGCAGGTGATGGTCCGCGTTGCGGCGAGCCATCTGTCACAGAGCCCTCTGTAAGCTGCTCTATTGGTATATGCGCGATTTGGGTACGAGCATGTCGTAGCAATGGCTGTGGTGCGGCGCGAAATGACTGATAGTCCGGACTCGAACCTAGGTGAAGGGGAACATCGTGATTAGAGGACACGGAGGAGAGCGTAAAGCGTCCTGGGGATTGTATTGTGAATCTCTGTAATATTGTACGATGCTTTGGCTGGATGGCGGTATTCGGTTGTGCCACCGCCAAGTTCCTAAAGCGTTGGGTTTATACTTGGCTCGGGCTCGAGGAGCGACAGATGCATCGACAGAGAATGAGCACTTGAGTTGCCGTTGAGGCTTGGTCGCCCAAGATCGAGTCCCCAAGTTTTTCATCTGGCGACGCCGGGCGTATGGGACCACCAACAGAATGAGCGCAACGACGAAGATGAAGCTATCAATGCTAGCAACGATGACGACGAGGGGCCTACTTTTATTTGGCGGCTGCGACATCGTCGTGTTGGTGGACAGCTGAAGAAAACGTGGAGGAGTGAGATAAAAGTTGCTGTAAAATGGAACCGCGTTCACTCACCCCGGAACCTACTGGCGTTGCGGTCGCTCATCTGGGCCCACGAGCGTGGCGGGTGATATCCAACGCCTCGAAGATAATGGAGGTCAGTCACGGCCTGAAGCGTTACATGCAAGAAAGGCGAAGGTCTGTTGCGAGCTGAGCGTGTAGTAAGTCGATGGGCTCAGGTGAAACTGTGCCGAGCCGCCCGAGGCGTTGGACGAAAGTTTGTGGTGAAAGTGGGCGCCTGTCGGCATGCAACGTGGGCCAAATCAATCAATCACGCACAGAAGGCTCAAAGGAGCATGATCAGTCGCCAGAAAGGATATGAGAGTTGAGAAGAGAGCGCGGAGGGGCCAATGGTCCCGCCGAGTCAGGAGTCGCGGCGAGTTGGCGGCGAGCGTTCGGAGCACTGGAGCAACTCTCCATCGGCACCTCCGGCCCGCACACGCGACAGAAAATACATCACGTAATTAATCAACAGGATTTGTCGAAATTGTGGCCCTTGGTCAAGTTCCGACTCATATTGACTTACCACTCGCGCAATTGTACATTCCGTATCTTGCATTTTCGTCAATGGGATTAGTACCGCTACGCCACCGCCTCGCATGAAAGCTTCGCTGAACACGTCATATCGGAACATGTCGAGAAAGCTGAGCCTGTCAAGAAGAAGGATGTCAATCTCATCCGACGCGTAGAGGAGGGCACGTCGTTGGGTAGTTATACCACAGGTGAGGTACTACCTCTACTCTCTGCATAATCTGCCAACTTGGAACTAGAAGACTTACCGAGCCTCGAGTTACCCGCGAGCTCTCAGCAAGTTGAAGCGCGGGCTTCTGCGCAACACAAAGTACCACCACAGCCGGCCGGTCTGCTGAGTAGCCCCGAGTCTCAATCGCATACAACTCGGAGGAGTCGTTTTTCGAGTGTCAGCGCGTGGTCGTCCTCATCGCCCGTCATCAATTTTCAACTCGTCTCTCCTGGAGTTGATGCGCTCGTCTCCCGGCCAGCCCCAAAAACACCGGCCTCCATGTTCCAAAGACCACATGATCACCTTATCTTCAGACGGCAGGACTCATCGTCGGCGAGCTCAACGGAGGAGATCGAACGCCGCCTTTCTCAGAAAGTTCCGTCGCGCTCTGTATCTTTTGTAAAACATAGCTCGCCGCTTAAACAAGCAAGCGTACCACTAGAGACAAGTGTGACACCCGAGTGGCTGGGTGCACAAAGGTCGGGCCGCACATTCATCCTCCTCTGGTACGACGCACATTTTCCCAGTATCTCCGCCAAGACAACCAACGCAGGGAGCTGTTGCCGCAGAACCGGGAGGCAGCCCTTCTGGGGTAAGTGCTAATGTAGCCCAAAGCTATGGGTCGCCAACTCACTTTCGTCGATGAAATTCAGGTACACGCTCCAGGTACTTACACGCCCAAAATCCCCAAACACAGGCCCATTATTACTCTCAAAAACCTGAAAGCCAGAAATTACTATGATTTATCACGTGTTTCACCGATTTATGAATGCGTACGGCTCGCAGACCTCAGTGTGGGCGAGAACGAAGCCTCATCTTCCAAGTACTCCCGACTGTCTCCCTGCACACGCTTCGTCAGACCTCATGGCCACCCGACCGGGCGTGTACCCAACTTTCCCGTTCGCCAAGCGTCGTCCTGGGTTCGTTGTCCAACGCTTACCATCTTGATGTCCGGTCATTCCTCCGACGTTTCATGGTTGGTATGTGGCACCAATTATGGTCTCTCGATGCCGTGGCTGAAGCCCGACCTCCTTTCAGCGAGGCGATAAGCGCGCGCGCTGGGACGTGACCATGCCGTTCCGTTCCGTTGGTGTGCGACGTCTCGTGCGGAATCTGGACACGTTGCCCAGCCGCGCCTCGCGTGCCCCGAGCACTACGGGAATTGTGCGGGCTTTGCGTAGGTTATGTGGGTAACGTTGAGCCTATTTGCGTACCTTCATGGTCATCGAAATTGGCCATTATCTGGACACAGGACACTCACTGTCTGATACTTTTGTAGGCTTGAGGGATACTTATCCGCGTTTCTATCAATTCAACGTAATGCCCAGCAACCTTCGCTTGCCAAGACATGATGAACATTTGTGGTTGCGAGGCTTTTATGTACCTCTTCACCTCCTACTCTGCATCGTTGCGCGCTGGATTCTACATTTCGAGGTGTCGAAACCTCTGAGCGTGACACCGAGAGATCATCGATGGGATCCAGCCAAGTTGATTCAGTGTTGCGTGCATCTTCTGTTCATCCATTCTGATGGCAATTTGAGTTTCGGGTATCCAATAGTGGAGTGGGTAAACAGGTACATCTTCCCCGGCTCTCACTTCCGTGTCCCCGCGGAACCCCCTGTCTAGGTGCTCAATAGTGTATATCACTGCCTCAGGGCGGTCGGGCCCACCTCCACTCTCTGAACGTAACCCTGACTACTGCACAACGTGCAGACTGCCATTTGTGTAGTTTCATCGCCAGCCGGTCCCACTTTAATTCGTCTACCAAGAGGGGTTGGTCCATAGTCTATGCATGTGATAGCTTTGTCTCCGCGTAGATTTGATATGATATCACTTGCGTTCGTGTTTGATCTACATCTTACTACCGGGAGATCTAGACATTATGCCACTCACCACTCAAGCTCCTACAGGAGCCTTCCTGTCCGAGACATCCAGTGAGGTTGGTGATCACGCTCTGTTCGGCTGCCATGCCTCAGCCTTGTAACATAAAACTTAGAATTTATATCCCTGCACTCCTGGTTGTTCGGTATAGCTGGCTGCGCGGAGAGCGCTGTGGTTTATCAACTTATCAGCGCCCAAGTTTCAACTGTTCGTTGGAATCGTGATCATCAGATAGTGGTAAGATAAGGAGATCGGCCATACATCGGTCGTAGCATTACACTCTTCTCTTCTTACCGTTTGACACAACTATGTAGACAAACGGATACTTGTCTTCTCACTCGTGTATACTCGACGGGTCACACTATCTGGTCTCGAGTTCACGGAAACTCCCGCACCCACTGTGTAGCACCGCAAACCGTGCACTTCCTTGCCAGTGAGCCTGCACTACCTTCTGCTGCAACATTAGGGCCGGCACCACCTTCATGATCATGCTTATTCGTGCTTGATATCCTCATACCAAGATGAAAGCAGTTTGAAACTTTTTATTACAGAGGAATGATGGAAACCCGTCTCATTCAGATGCAATTCAGTAGCTTTCCTGGAAGTTCCCAGTGAGTGGCGGCCGGCGTGATATCATGTCCCTGATCGTCTCAAATACCGTTAGCAGTCTGCTTTGCAACTGCGCACACCGCCACCCCCTCTCCCCTCTCCCCTTACCGGGAATTTCTGCGGTTGCTTGACGCACTGCTTACGAATATTGCATATATGTTCCCGCCATCCGTAGCGCAAGAGCACGGAATCGTCCTATTATATCATGTCATTGGCATTGTATGTCAATCCATATGCTACGGTGAGTCCTTGAACAGCTGCACTCTACTGCACACTATGCTTGGCAGATTGACATCGAATCCAGGCGTCTACGTGACGCTCTTCCCTATCTCAACCTACCTCA
The DNA here is from genome assembly GCA_022496205.1 of Gloeopeniophorella convolvens. NCBI lineage: Eukaryota > Fungi > Basidiomycota > Agaricomycetes > Russulales > Gloeopeniophorella > Gloeopeniophorella convolvens. Next base: position 72,576 of record WTXD01000057.1, on the reverse strand, counting down.
TGATGTGAGCGCAGTCCGAGTTTACCATCTACTGCCATTCCACCCGCAGTCCATCGAACTTTGACTCACACTCGCTGCGCAAGTCAAAAGGGCGTAGGAACCAAGGTCAGGAAGTTCCTGCTCGGGATGAGCATAACCATGTTCGCCTTGTCAACGCTGTACTTCGTGCTCTCCATGGCGTCGTTGGTCCAGCTCATCTCGGACTGGTTGATCCCAGTCAATCCTACCATATCGAACCCATCGAACACTTACCTACTCCTATTCAGCGCTCTTGTTTTCATCAATGTGAGTGGCCAGCAGAAGCAGTATCAACACTTGAGATAGGCGTTACTGACATCAGGGTCGTCCGGTGCTTCTAGTACGGCCTTACGGACGGTGTCGTCGTCTGGCGCGCATGGGTGCTCTGTGGTGATGATAACAGAAAGCTCTTACTCGCGTCCATGTTTTTCCTTGGGTGCACGTCACGTACGCTTCCCTAAGTTCCGCTGCATGTGGGACGCGCCCTCATCTATTGATATTAAGTCACGGTGGGGTCGACAATGGCAATCAGGATTGCTTTGACGGTCATGCCCCCATCAGATCCGCGCCGACGGCCTCTCCCTCGGGCCATTGACGTGGGACAAGTAGGAGGTCTCGTATTGTCCCTCGTGACAAACGTCCTTGCAACGAGCGCAGTCGCGTTGAAAGCATGGTGTGTGCGACCACCTCCCGCTGCTTTTATTGAGCCTTATGCGCGCACTCCTGCAGGAGGCGCAGAAAGGAGATAGCAGGCATTGACATTGTTGAGCGGACATCTGGGGCAGGTGAAATCCTGGTTCTTCTCACCGAATCCGGTGCTCTATACACCATGTCACTTGTGAGCCCAGTTAACTTCTGGAGGCTGGCTCACCTTGATGCGGTCTAAATTAGACCACGTACCTCATCTGTGTGTTTGTTCGCTTACCCCACGGAACACTTGGTGACTTGTACACCCCCGTGCACACCCAGATAGCAGTAAGCCAGCAGTCGATAACCGCACTTGAACTCCGAGTACTCACGTGGAATACCATTGATCGTAGGGAATCTATCCGGTTGTCGTTCTCCTGCTCATCAACCAAGGCTATTCCTTAGACAAAACGGTTTTTGCATCCGATATAATCAGGACGTCCATGATTATAGACCCGGGCAGCCGCGCCCCGCGCCTGGACACCATTCACTTCGACAGCAGAGCCCTGACGTTCAGATCAGAAGACCGACATGGCGAGGACAGCCTGGACATAGGCTCCTCGCACATGCTGGAGTCAGATGTCGATAGTCTCGTTTCTAGCCCGTGCCAATATCCGGAAACAAAGACCAGAGGTCGAAATGTTGGAGCTTGAAGCTTGAAGTCAGAACGAAGGGAGAAGTGCTGACTTTCCGTGATGTCACCCCTCGCCAGGATCGTCACAGTTCCCCCGAGGTTCTTGCGCGCAGTGTAGATATGTACTTGTACCATAAGAATCGCCTGGAAGCCTCAAGGGGAGGTTTGAAGTGGAAGTTACAAGTGCCGTCGCCTTTGAAGGCGTTCGGGTACAGATGGGATGCGTGGACTACTTGAGTGCTCAGTACTCAGTGGCCGTCCTGACTTCGGGCTCGGACGCCCAGGCCCCAAGATTACGCCGGTTGCTCAGAATGGGACACGTGCTCACCCATTCGGTTGAGCGCGCGCCGCGCCAGGCTGCGCCTTCACGGTTCTGATCAAGTTCTGATTTTTGTAGGGGTCGATTGAACACCGTCTTGACCTAGTCAAACATAGTCTCCGTAACAGACTGGCCAAGTGAAGACAGTCGTTCACATAACTTAGGTAGCATAATGGCATGCAACGAGCATGCTTCCGAGTACGGAAGCTTGCCCAAAAACCAAGTCTTGGCCTGCAAGGGACGGTCGCTGTGCTCCGTAAGAACCGATAATCTTCCACCTTACGGCGGAGGGCAACTTGACCTTGCAATGAAGGCCAGCGGGTCGAAGGACGTCCGAGAAAGCGTGCAGCGAATCGGAGGCTCGCGATGCGGATGCCGGCCCGGCTAGCATCTGCCTGGGCTGTGACCAACTTTGCTTTCGTCGTCGATGTCGCCAACACTGGATCACCTACAGCGACCCTTGAACCTTTTGTCTGAACGCGTCTCTTAATTCCCTCGAGGTTCGTAACTTCCTGGGATGAAACCCAGGTCCGTTCATTCTTGGTCGTCATCGGACACGGTCACCCCACCACTCGAAGCCTGGCGGGGACTACTCTTTGCAAGTTGCGCTGAAGCCCCTTCATCAGCCGTTACAAGCTACCCGAATTCAATGCATTCGACCGAGTAAATGGGGAGAAGGCGAGGCTCTTCAGCTCGCCAGAGAAGGCAGATACATCATCGCCAACCCCTGGGTCCGAAACCACGTCCCGACTGGAATGCCTCGCTAAGTTATTGTGACGGCTCTCCTCTGGTTTCAAATGGGCCCCGGCTTACCTATCAATCCTTCACCATCCTCGCTTGCGCCGTGCTCCTTTCTCACGCGCGCTGATCGGCGCTCTGGAAAGGGAAAGTAGCCTTATTCTTGAAGGGAGTGAGCGCATCGAGCTTAGCTATGTCCTGGCATTCATTGTGAGCAACACACTGCCTTTCCTCACGCTCCCTCTGACCTGCAGTCCCCGAGAGCTTTCGGAGGTCAGATAACATGGGAGACCTTTCCCAGACACACCGTCACTCGGCGATGGTCAGCGTTCTCCCAAGAAGCCGTGCGTGAGTGCGGCCAAGTGCCGAAGCCGCTCTGGATTGACGCGAAGATATCGAGCGTACTGCGCTGTTCGCAACCGCCACACATACATGGAAGCTTACTAGCCTCAGAGCAACACTTCGCGCTTCGATGAACCCATACCACTTCTGAATGCGTGGGTTGTCACATAGACGGACTAGCTTCTCTGGGGAGAAGATGTTTGGGAGCCTTTGTGGCGCCAGGCAACTCAGATGTGGCAGTGAGAGTAGACTGGATGGCTGACTCTTTGTGTGAGTGTCCAAGAGATCTTTGTTCAGTACGTTCCAGACTAATAGATACGCCACAGCAGTAGGTGTCAGTGGCTGCTAAGTACTGAGTCGTGGCAGGACGCGGTTTTTCCGCGATCCTCGGGCTTCTCGGGCTTCGCTTTCCTATGTGCATCTACGTGATAGTTGAATGTCATACCACCTGCCTTCTAAACCCGGCATCCCCACGCTTGAGCGCTCACGCATGGGCAGGTCCAGCCGTGATTTTTTTTCGCTTGGTCGCTGCGGTGGCATGGACTCGGTGTGGCCTTGGTGCCCTGCCCGCTTGTGCCGCCGAAATTGACTCCGCGTCGCGAAGCGTAAATGTCAAGTTGATATCAAGTGTCTGCAACCCCCGAGTCTTACCATGTGTCAGACTTGGGATACCTTTCTCTGGTGTCTTTGGAGCACTGACACTCCAACCGCAGCCACGCGCGCACTGCCAAGATTATCCGCATGTATGTACTTTCTATGGACACACCAACACTGTCTATTGTCCTTGAATCTCCGACGAACGACGCGTTGACGATCCATAAGACACAAGCGAAAGACACAAGCGTTATCAGGAGATCTCTGTGGCTTGGACTCCGCAGCCGTGGACTGACGCGCGCTCACCTGACTCCATAAAAGCCTCTCGCACAACGCGTCCATCCTCTATCCCTCCCCACATCCATCTCTCTTGCACAATCCCCACCTCTGAATCTAGGTATCACGATGCAGCACCACTCTTCCAACACCCACGACTTCTTCTCCACCTCTTACCATCCGAATTCATCGCCGGTGGAGGAGCAGCCACTTGCCGACAATCACTCTGAGGGGGCTGCCCAGGCGCAGCCCACGTTTGACACGTCCGAATTCGACGACTTCATGTCCCAGTTCGGCCGTTTCCCGAGCAACGTATGGGATACCGCAATCCCAACGGCGCCCCACCAAGGCGTTCAAGATGCCACCGCGAGTGGGAGCGTCTCGTACGGTGGCATGCATCAGTCCTCCCAGTTCTACGCCCCTCCGACTCAGGACTGGGAGACAACCTTCGTAGAGCCAACATTTGATGGCTCCTACTTGGGGACCGTGGCTGTCTCTGCGCCAATTCTTCCCGCAGCATCGACTTCTGACACTACGCTCAATGCCACTGCGTATGTTACACAACAGGCCACCGCAGTGGCGCCCTACGCGCACATCGCCTCCGCTCCTTGTAAGTTCCATCGCCTCCGAGACCATAGGATCGCATCTAAGCTCGCATAAAGCCTTAACTTTCAGCACCGATACAACCCCCTCCCCACGGAACGCCTTCCCGCCGTACTATGATGGCGGGATCCTGCCCTATACTGAAGCGCTCCATAGTGCATGCTACGCGACCGGAGCGCTGGCCTCGCAGCAGGGGCAATCAGTCTTCGCACGAGGACCTATGCAGGCCGTCTCTCAGGGGGACCTGGGGGGTGGCATTGGCCAAGGCCTGGGCTCTGATGACACGCCACTACTGTCGCTGCTGTTCGACAGGAGCGATATAGACTGGATTCTTTCCCAGCAGCCGGTGGCCGGGCCTAGCACGGCACGTATCGGTGATGATGTAGTGGACCCGAGGTGGCTGCAGTGAGTGGATTTTCCTGCGCATCTGGCTCACCGAGGAGAGCGCTTGCTGATCCTTCCACCTCCAGGTATAACGATCAGCCGGCGCTCCCCACATGCGTCGCGTCTAGCTCAGCTCCTGGAACGCCCTCGGGGTCTACTGCATCTGTGGCTCTTCCGTCCGGGACTTTGACGCACCATGCACCAGGGTCGAGCGTCCCAGGAAATATGTTAAACCCAGCAGCACACAGCCTTTCATACAGCATCAACCCAACCACCAGCCATGCGATGAAGGGCAAGGCGCCCGAAAAGCCGCCGCGCAAGAACGGGCGGCGTGCAGTCCCTGAGGCCCTCGGGCGCTCGGGACTCAAAGGAGGAGTCCAAAAGGCATCTGCCGCTCGGACTCCAACAAAGACAATTCATTTATTCCAGAAGGCTGGTCGCACAGCAGGAGTGCCTGTGACCCACGCCTCTGAGATCCATGTAGAGCCTCTGCCGGAGGCACTATACGTGCAGAGCCCTCATGGAACCAATCCTCTTCCCCAGCTGGAGGATCTCGATGCCATCATCACAGCCGGGTTTCTCCCTCAGGTCGCCCTTCCGAGCGCGACAACCATCCAGGAAGGAAGCAAGACCACTTCCTTGACGCCGCGCCAGAGCATCTTCGCCGTCACCGACACCTTGACCCCGGACGGCGAGGTGGAGCGGCCACTCAAGTGCAAGGAGTGCCCAGGAGACCCGACCCTCAAAGGTTGGGTCGCCTTCAAGCGGCACTGCGCAGCCGACTCCAGCCACCCCTTGCAATTGTACTTCTGCAAGCGGTGCTGGAAGCCATTTGCGCGCGTAGAGTCGTGCGTCCGCCACGTCAACTCCGGGGCCCGCAAGGGTGTCTGCGCCCGCCTGTCGAAGAAGGGTGGCGAGGACCGTCTCGGACAAGAGATGAGATGGCTCATCATGTACGAGGCGTACATGGTCCCGAGGGTGATGAGCGGCGCGCCGGTCGAGCTGGGTCCATACCACAAATGGGCAAAGGAACAGAGGAAGCGCTTATTGAAACAAGGGCTCGGGATATATGAGAAAGAAGCTGATGATCAGCCATCTCCCGGTCCTTCACATGAGTAGTTACGCACCTCTGTATCCGCCCGCCTAGTCCTTGTGTTGTACCCCGAAGCAGGCGTCTTTTCCATGGTCCAAGGACATAGAGTAATCCGGGTCTGCGAAGTGCGAACCTTACACAAATCCGCCATGAGTGTCGGTAGCCTTGGTTGCTTTGAAAGCCCGCCACGCGTGCACTGTTGAACGCGCGCGAATGCCGTGGGCAAAGCTCGCGACGCCTATGCTGAGCGCTTGAGGACGGTAGGAGGGCGACCGATAGTGACTGGAGCCACCTACCTAACACAGCTTTATAAACAAGGTGAAGATCGACTGTCAAAAGACAGAACAAAGGGAAGGCGCGAAGCTGCGCGATGCGTTATCGATATCGATCGCCTGCAGACCTTGAATGACGAAGGGGATTGCACCAGCAATGCGCGCAGATGGCGGTCTAGAGTCCGTGAAGATCTCACTGAGGTTTATATATACCTCGGCGGGACATGGGGAGAAATCCACATTACTGGAAAAGAAAGGAAATTAAAAGAAGAAAGGTTCACCCACCTGGAGAACACGCAAGGAGGATGCTGACCGGACTATCCGGCGGGCAGGCGACTCCCGAGTCCCCATACGATTCGGCAGCACTTGCGGACGGTTGCGCGTAGGTACATCGGTCCGGCTGACATATGCGTGGGTTTCTGGAGGGAAAGAGAAGGCGGCATGGGGGTCATCGACGGCATGTGGGAATCCGACGTCAAACAAGCGGTCCCTGGAAGGAGTCTCTTGTTCTCAATATCCCCGCATAAGCCAAGGTTCTTTCTACGTACTGTTGTAAGTGTTGGCGCACGGGGATGCCAGAGTCTGGACTGGTTTCATGAGACAACGGGGCCAGCATTGAATACGTTGCTTTCAATGGTCCCTTGGAGTTGGAAGAGAGTCGTGATGAGGAAGAGCCGCACGACAGTGGGCTTGCGAGTAGACTTGGTCTCCATGCTGAACGATTATCCCGATGGCACCATGCAGGCAGCAGCATCATGCCCTCGTGCAAGTATCTCGAAAAAGTGGACAGCCTGAGCCCCGCGAAAAATCCATGGTCAGGGCGGCGGATGCCCGGACCGAACGGCGCGCCTATGTAAGCCCTTGCCCAACTCTTGCCCACTCCCACCGCCATCATCGAGTCACCGGTTCACCAATGACTTCGAAGTACTAACAAGTACGCTCTCCAACCGCACAGCGGGATATCCCTGCCGGCGCATCGAGCGTGATTCCCAGGTTCAAAATTTCCCTTCTTTGGCCCGGTCTATTCCAAAAGTTTCTCTGAGTGGCGCTAAGTTACATGCGACCTGGCAAGGATAAGTACGCCTTTAGAGAGCAAATGAAAGGTCTGACAGTGATAACTAGAATTAGGCTGAACCAGCGCTAGAACCTTGCTCCTTCTGAGCCACCATCTTATACAGGGCATCTCTATCACCACTTTCGTCTACCATCGCGCGCAGTCTACCCTCGCTGTTCTTCAACAATTCACTTGGCCTTCCGAATTCGACCTGTGATTACGAGTGAGTTTGTAGCTATGATACTTGATGGAAGGAAACTCACAATACGACCAGCATCGAGGACCATCTGTGACCCAGAGTGTCAGTAGACGAATGCGTCGGATGACCGAGAGTAGCCGTACAATTTTGTCTGCGTCCATGATAGTTTGGAGACGATGCGCGATGGTGATCAGCGTAACATCACTCTTCAGCTCAGTTCGAAGAGAATTTTGGATGATGGTGTCGGTATCATAGTCGACAGCAGACGTAGCTGGGGATCAGTGATAGTGAGGGCCCGCCCTCCTTTCGGAACAAGCACGCATTACGTACCTTCATCGAGAATGAACAATTTACTACCGCGGATGAGGGCCCTTGCAAGTGCCAATATCTGCCTTTGGCCAACAGAAAGGTTGCCCCCACCATTCGCGACCTGGCTATCAAGGGTGATGCGCGCCTCGTCACCATCCTTCAGTAAAGAGAACAAGCCGGCAGCGCGCAAAGCTCCGTTCAGAGTGACGTCATCGAACTGCGAGAAGGGATCGAGGTTCTCGCGCAGGGTGCCGCTCAAGAGCTCGGGCTGGGATGTTGACGTATATGAGCTATGCACCAACGACTGAAAGGTGAGAAACTCGCCATCTGTGGAATGATCGTGACGTTCGAACGAAGCGCGTGCAGATTGATGTCCTTGGTAAGGATGTTGTCGTAGTATACATCTCCTTCCGTGATGATGCAGCGTAGAAGCGATAGGGTCAAGGAGCTCTTTCCGCTTCCGGTGCGCCCAACTACATGGCATGCGTGATTGGCAAGTGGCTCACATCAACGAATAGTCCCGGCCACCTACCAATACCAACACGTTCACCAGACTTGATATGGAAGGACAAGTTGTGCAACACTTCAGGACCGTCCTGTCGGTCCTGGTCAGCATGGCTGGATACACTAGGGGAGAGCAACGTACGGGAGAGTAGCGTGCACACAATTTTTCGACACGAAGGTCGCCACTTGACGGCCAGTATGCAGGCGGCTTTCCGGATTCGGTAGACTTGGGCTCTTGTTCAATGTCAATGTACGACTTCATGCGCTCCAAGCTATGTGTCCATTTAACTTGAAAAGCGGAACCGAGATACATTGAACTCGCCTGTTGCCGCTGACTTCAAACTCGTTGAACGCCCTGACCAACCAAACAATGACACGCTGAAGCCCACTGGAAACCGGTAAGTCGTCGTCCAGACACAGCATCAAACGAAGACTGACCGGCCATTGTGAGAGAGAAGCCGGTATCAGATGGAAGATAGCTTTGGCTTTTGGGACTGTAGACGAGCCAAGCTGCCAGACCGGCCGTGAACGCCCCACTGAGGCATTCCATGCGTATACCGATCCAGCTGCATATCGTCAACCCTCGCAGGTCATCGCAGGCAGCAATCCGCCCACCGATTGAGATTGTAGAAGACACGGGCTGCTCTGGTATAATTATCAATCCGGTTGTACGATTCCTGCCTGAATGCCTCCTGCGCGCCGTAGGCGCGGATCGAGACTGAAAAGTTGGGTTTCCTGTCAACACACTATGGCGGACGTAAACGAGCGCCTACCCAATCCGGTGATAGCAGCACCGAAGTGCCCCAGCATTGGTGCTTTCATTTTGCTCATTTCTCGCTTGACTGAAAGCTGGGCTTTCATATACACATTACCACACCACCCACCAACTGCGAAAACGACGAAGCCGGGAAAAATAAATATGGGCGTAAAGAAGACAATGCTGCCAGCTTGATGATCACGGTTGATGACGCTCTTATCAAGTGTTCGAAGTCCTCTGTGAGTGTATGGTCGACTGCAGAACACCCTCAGATCAGCGGATGCAGTATGAGATCGTGCGACTGACTGAAGCGGATGTCTGGGTGCAACGAGCAATCACGCGAGAGGTAGGTGTCTTGTCAAGCCAGCTGCCAGGATCGTCAGACGCACATGTACTTAATCAGAGGTAAAGAGCACGCACCGCAGGGTTGTGCCCAAGATAGAATTGATGAGCTTCTCATGGATACTACCGACGCCCTGACTGTGCCAAATACATAGGTCGTGTATTCTATTGTGAAGAGTGCAACTGTAGAAACGACGATGAGGCAGTAAATGGAAAGATAGCTAGAAGGGGCATCAGCAGCGCGTACATGGTATGATCTTTTGTGGGCTCACATTTTGAGGGATACATCGCCGGGATCACGCTCGATATATTGTTCAGACCAATAACCCATGAACCAGGTCTCGAGCACCAAAGACACGTCCATGGAGAGCTTTCCAGCGAGGCACAGGAACCAGAACAAGTAGGCGTGGCGTCCACCCAAGCACCGAAGAAGAGTTGTACTTAAAAGATCGCATGGTCAGTTAAAAAAACAGTGACATAAGAAAGCATATGTACGTGACTGCTAGCTGACGTGCCCTTCCTGGGTTTCCTCCTCCAAGATGAGCTTGCCTGCCGATTTCTTCGCGGCTTCATCGGGCTTTTCCACGTCGAACTCTTCTTCGTTTTCTGGAGTATAGCTTCTTCCTCTGCAACATCAGCAGATAGAGATTTATCCTTGGATAGGGCATCGGACACTGTTCCGCAGCTCATAATCTGACCACCACCAAGAGATATTACGTAATCAGCTAGGGAGCTGACGAGAGCACATTGTGTGTCTGCCAGTGATGCCTCAACGGCGCAAATCAATTCGCGATAAAGGCATGCTTACCACGAGAAGTACGGTCCGCCCTTTGATGAGATCGCCCTTGAAGCACTTGTTGACAACCCATTTCGCAGTGTGCACATCAAGCGCAGCTAAAACCTGGTCCCCTCGGTCAATGTGTTGACGCGTGATGGACAGGATACGATGAGCCTAACATCATCAAGCAAAAGGATTTCCGCTGAAGAATACACCGCGCGAGCAAGAGTGACGCGAGCCTTTGCAGCTGAATCAGAACGTCTGAGTTCTATACAAAACGCGATCACAACCTTCTGACCACCACTACACATGGTCGAACTGCATCAGACTAGCCTGGTGAAAAAGTGATGCAGCCTACCTCAATGTCAGGCCCTTCTCACCGACTTCCGTCAGGTCGCCCGCTTCGAATAAAGACAAATCTTGCTGAAGGCCGCATTGGTAGATGACTATCGCCCTAATCAGCGTAGTCTTGGAAAGGGTACTCGTGGGCTCACCCTTGTTGTACCTCTCTTCGTCGTATGGTGCCCCAAACAATATATTGGCCTAGGGAAGGTCAAAACGGAAGACGAAGGTTGCATACAAGGCTTGTACCCGGATTGTCTCATTCTGCACCCAAGACTCCTGTGCGGCGTAGCTAACGCCATTCGTTCTCGGGAGGTGGAACCACGAATCCACTTGCGTAGATATGAAGTGCATCTCCCCTATGATTCGATGTGAGCGTACCTTATATCGACACAAGCAGATGAACTTGCCGAGTAGAGCCATGAGTAAGGATGTCTTTCCGCAACCAGTTGGGCCGATGATCATATTAACGCGTGTCTTCTGAAAAGCACCTCATCTGGAACGCGCAGGACGAATCGTTTCCGGGATGGTGTCAACCTGCCATCAGCCTCGTCTTTGGACCAGGTGAAGTTTGCCCCTTGAACCCGATCACATCGTCACTCAACGGAGCCGCCGCGAGTGCGCTGGTGGCTGTGCCACGGAGCCGCGCGTCGTATTCGTCGAGAAGCTCGGTCTGCGAGGTGGACACATTAGAGAAGATCATCTAACATAATCCTGTAAAGCTTTACCTCCCGGAGGAATGCCGTGAAACGATCTAGGGATACCTTCGCTATGACAATGCGTGAGATGACGCACGGACAAAAGATGCGAAGGTAAATACAGCTGATCAGTTCGGGTAAGATCCAGAACACGATGGAAATTTCCCCGCGCATTATATCAAAAACTATTGGAGGCTAAGGCCGGTGTTGTAGATGAACCAGTTCATAGCTCACCAGAAAGAGCTCCAAAGACCTTGGACGCTGAGTCACTGTTAGATTCGTCATGATGTTTGTCGTAAACAGACGAACGAGTCAGGGTCTCTCGCGTGAAGACGATCTTTTTGGCGCAGAGAGTAGGATTAGCTTGAGATTAGCACTCTGGGAGTGAGTGGGGCGCATACATAGGTTATGAACGTGGCCAGAATCTTAGACTGCATTCAGTACACGCCGACACTATCCCCAGAGAAGGACTCACAGTGATCACGGGGATAATATAGCTATTGTGCGAAGCTCAATATATCTTCGGGATGTAGAGGAGAAGATTGTACACACTTGAGCATGATGTTGAAATAACCCAACAATTTCTGCCTCTTGATCCACCTTAGCTCGTCCTCGCGCTTGCTAGTGATCTTCTCTTCAACCCTCGATTCCCAGGCGAACGATTTGATCATGCGCATGACCCCCATGACTACAAGACATTCGGGCGTAAGAGACACCCTCAACAGGATGGAGGTAACGGGACTAATCATCACCTTCGGTGACAGTCTGCACCCGGACCTCTGTCTGAACGGAAATTAAAACGCAGACATGAGATAGTTGACTGAGACCGGACCTTCTTCATAGCTTCTTGCTGAGTTGTATGGATAAGCTTGGTCACGAGTCCAGGGAGAGGCGTAAGAGCGATCATGAAGAACATGCCGACAAACGTGCTGCGACGAAGGATTGAAACCGTGAGAGACTGTGAAACGCGGTCGTAAAAACCCGCAACGCACCTCCAACCTAGGATATTATACAAGAAACAGACCGAGATGATGATCTGCAATGGTGCATAGAACGCTGAAGGCAGGCAAATGAGATCAACGACATATCTTCTGACGTAAGACGCACTGTACATCAGGAAATCCCTCCCGCCGGTTATGTTTCCAAGATCGGTAGAGGCAAGAGTATTGATTTTTCCAGCGAAGTCGCCACCCTTCTCGTCCTGTACAGGTGCGGCGGGTACTTCAGCTGATACAGCCTTCGCATCTTCGGGCCCTACTCTCTGCTTTCCCTTGACGCTCGATGACTGGACGCTGACAGTATCACCTTCGCTGTTACTAGACGTGCCGAGTGCTACAGTTTCCCTTCCCTCCACGGCGTGCAGATCCGCCTCCGAGTCATTCCCTGGCGTTGTAGCTTCAACGCTTAGGGCCTGAGGTGAAGACGAGCGTTGTTTGGTTTCTGCCTTGACACGCAGGCGAAGGGCGTGTTCAAGTAGGAGCTGAGTGAGGATTCCTTCGATGCGGACAAGGTTTCCTGTCTAGGCGAGAATCGATCAGTACTCGGTACAGCCATCATCTAAGGAGCAAGACGTACAGACAAAAAGCCATACCATTGAAACGCTATTGCGCCAAGGGTTGGTCCAACAGCCAATCCGGCGATCCACACCCACGGCCGCACGAGGGTATCTCGTCCATCAGTTTCGATATAGCTGAAGCGAAATGCGTGTGAATAGTGGGCCATTAGTGTGAACGATATCTCACTTCAGGAGCCGATTGACTGCGAGAGGGCCGAGGAACCCGCAGAGGACCTTCGTAGAACGAAAAGAGAAGCGTCTTTAGAAGTCAGATGAACGATAGGGAGGCTTGGCTACCTTGATGACCAGCACAAACAACATAGCCACATACTCCCACCCTAAGATGCTTGAGAACCTCCCGCGAAGATCTGAGAATTCAAACGTACGAAAAACGCTCAACAGAGCCCAGAAAAGGTGTCTCCTCTTGGCGCCAGAGAGCTCGTCAATCCTCTGGGTTGAATGAGCTGGATACCACAACCTAATTTGGCCTGAGCTTACAGGAAAGGCGCCCTCCACGAGGTTCTTAGCTCTGTCGTAGTCCGCATTGGGAGGTAGTTGGTCGTGACCAAGGTGAGGTACGCGATATGCCTTCCATATAAGTGAGGAGAGGTAGCTGTGGATGGCCATTGAAAAAATCGACCCAGTTTGCTCTGGATGGGGAATGGGCGCGGGATCCTGAACGTTACGTGAATCTACATGAAGAACGCTAACTTGCTGGTTGATGCCTACCTTGGGATCATATGGAGTATATTGACGTGGTATCGCCAATGGAACGACAACCGTTACAAATGCCAGGAGAGTCATCTTGAACCAGAGGATGAATCCTTCGGCACGATCAGCAGGCACCAACGTAAAAGTCAACAGAGGCCAGATGTCTCGGTATATGTATAAGAGCAACGTGGCCAACAGAACGACGCTGAGGTGCTTGCTGGCTATCACAGAGAGTCTCCGAGTGGCAGCTACCGTAAAGAGCGACAGAATGCTCGCGTAAAGCTATAACATCACCAGTCATATTCAGTCCGAAACAGAGTGTGCAGCGTTTCAAAGAAACTCACATATGCGGCACAGAGCGTGGGTTTAATGACCCCGTATTTTCTTCCAACGCTCTGGTTGTGGCTTTTTCTATGAAGAATATAATCGGCCAAGTACAGGCCAAATAACCCGAGGACGCCAAGGAGACGTGCGAATTTGAAGTAAAAGATGGTTGAACCCCCCGCTTTCCTCACGTGCTCGTTGTACGCAGTAGGCAGCCTAGCAGAGCCGGATGGACCAGGAGAGAAGGGCGCATCCGAGCCGGGAGTAGGAGCGATCCGCGCGCGACGATAGGCTCCGAGTCCGTACGTGACACAGGTTTGGAAAATGAACACGACAGCGGATGCACCAGCGACGTATGAAGGGATGAGGAGGGGGTGCAGCCACATGCTTGACCTAGAAAGTCACTATGTGAGCCAGACTCGTGCATGTCGCGGCGGATCGCTCAATGTGATGATACATACACGTTAACATCCACCGGTGCTCTGGCAGCACTTGGCGACGGTACCATTGCCTCGAGCCCCCGAGGAGAGCGAAAAAAAGGATGCTGGCCAGAAACGTGTAGGCCGGCGGTGCCGCTGCCCATAATGGTTAAGCAGAAGAAGTGGTTCGTGTATGTTCGATAACGAGAGTTCCCTTAGCGCCATGATACTGCGCCATGTGGGTTGAACTTGATTGCAATATTGAGGCGCGACTGCGGTGCCACGATGACGGTCCCGAGCGGGTCAGCTGCTGTCAGCTGCGTGCGGTAATTCAAGCTACGTGATGACTCATCCCGGCCGGCGCCGGATCCGGCCAGCTGGTGCCACCGCCGCGTTGACCAGGTCAGGTCGACTCCGAGCAAACTCCGACAAGTCGGACAGTCAAGGACCTTCAAAGACCCGCGTTTCAGATAAGGACCACGACTATGTACCGTCGCAACGTTGGGTGTCGGCCGCGGATTGTCACATGTCACCCCCCGCGATTGATTGTGAGTTCGATGTCACCCCCGTTCCATGCGTATTTGGTGACGAACCTATAATCTGGACCCACGGCGTAACCCTTCTGAACACGAGACGATCGATCTTCTCTACAACGAGTAACTTCTCGAAATCCTCAACGCGTACCGCCTGAACGACACCGATATCTGGACCGTTGAATGCAGATGAAACTCACGCGCTTTTCTCGCAGAGTCTGTCCGGGGTTAGCGCTGGCTACTATGTACGTTCATGAATGGGAAGGAGGAAGACTAGGCTGCCTCTCGTATGTATATCGGAAATGGCGGGAGGTCATTAGTACTCGCATCCGCGGTGCGCCCCGACCTTAGCCTTCCTTGCAACAATGGTACACCCGTAGCGGACCACGTCGAACGCCGGCCACCCGAGTTGCCACCCCAGCTCAGCTACAATTCCTCCCAGAGACGATCTTCAAATCGGTGCCACAGTACCATGGTACGAGAATACTTTTCTTCTTCCTTATTTTTCGCTCAAGATGGACCAGACTTTGCTTCACGTGGCCCCCCTTTTTGGACACCAACCGGGCCTTGCTTTTCTGAGAGGTACTGCTCCCCGGATCGCACGAGATCGTCCTTGTAGCCGACAAAAGGGGCGTCGCACTCGCAGTTGAGGTCATCCTTACGCGCCAAGGTGTGGGCCGTCTCAAACTCTTCTGCGCCTTCTTTCTGGACACTGGCAATGGTGATGGCACCGAACTCATTGCCTGGTCTCCGATTGTCCTATACTTATGAAGCTTCACTCCATCATGTGCATCCATAAGACAGTCGAATGCCACTAGTTCATTGCCTATTCTTGCTTCAACCCAGGGTGCTAGATCGCGGTGCCTTTGAGCGTCGGATGCCGTCGGTGTCCATAAACGGAACAGGTCCATGCTATCGTGCCTCAACCGTTTGGCCGCTTATGCCACTGCGGTGGCTTGGACAGCGCCGAGTACGTCATTGGCGCTTAAATCTGACTCCGTCAAGTTGCAGAGCGTAAGGTCCAATCGTCGATATGTCTGCTCACCATTCCTTTCTACGCCTTTGAGCGCTGGTTCCAATCGCAGCAGTGGGTATGCAGACTCGCGCGATTCTGCGCCGCGCGTCCGCAGCTTCTGGAACCCTTCAGGCACGTATGGACGCGCCCGACGTAGCCATAATCTCCGACAAAGGATGCTTTGAAACAACGCTGGGCACAGTCCCTTATGGTGGCTTCAATGGAATCGGCAGTTCGGTGTGAGAGCTGTGGATCTACAGACAATGGGCTCCACCTCTTTAAAAGCCTTGAGCACTTCACGCTCATCCTTCGTCCTCCTCCCACATGCCACTCTCGCCCAGTCCCCACGACTCAACTGGGGCGCCGCCGCGGTACCGATCCTCTGACACCCACAACCCTGCCTACACCACCACCGCTACATTATCCTGGCATACCACTGACCTGCCTTTGACGGAGCAGCCAGCCGTCGTAGGTCGCTCCGCGGCGGGGCACATTGGGCAACGCATCACCGAGCCCCCTTCCTTAACCACCGCTTCCCCACTATTCACAAACCTACAAAGCAGCACGGAAAGGTGGCCTTGGGACGTTTCTGGGGGTAGTCTGAGGGTGGAAGGTCGATCAAGAGAGAGTGTAGGAGTGCAAAGTGTGCTGGGTCCGATGGCGCTGGTAGCAACGAGAGCGGCTTGGCAACGGGGGCTTCCCATGAACGTGAGCAGGCTTGAAACCTCCAGAAGAGCAACCTAAGGGCCCACTGCGATGCGAGACAGTTCGTAACACCACCTCCCCTTCTTGTACTAGGCTGACCGGTCTCTGTCAGCTCCAACGAGCGCAAGTACGTTTGCGATGAGTGCGGACGCCGCTTCCTGAGCGACCCCGCAGCGCGTACCCGCCATCGCAAAAACCTTCACGGATACCAGCCCAAACACAAGGAACAATACCTTGCTAGGAAGGCCCAGAATGGATCCGGCAAAGAAGCTTCACTCAGCCTGACGCGAGCCCGCCGAGAAGAATTGCCCGAGTCATCTGCTCCCGCTTCCGAGAGCGCTGCAGTTGAATATCACTGGATACTTTGGGATCCTCTGACCCAACCGGAGCCTCCGACCTAGCCCCTATCCGACACGAGTCCTTCTCGCATCATGCATCGCTTCCCCCCTGACATAGTGCCGCATCCCTGGCCCTGGCTGCATTGATGGGTTTCCCCTGAGCGAATATGTGTACCAGGGCGAGTGCCATTTTTGCGCACGCGGCGCGCCCAGGAGAGAGGTCTTGCTTGCTGACGCTGATATCCCTAGATTCCAATACCAGTCGATAACTTACTCACTGCGTATGTTGCGTGTTGTGCAAACGAGCAAAAACCCTTCCCACTTCATCGCGTCCACAACACCTTCAGCGCATACCCGGGCGGCCCAACTCCAGGGTTCCATGTCTTCTTTGCGCCCCGTCTGCACGCGCACGGCCTTCCCTCCGGCGGCGGTTACCCGGCCTTTACTCTGAGGAGAGTGAGGCTCTCTTACAACAGCCGCATGAGACTGCGTAGCACACAGCTCCCGTAGCACAAGAGCAAGCGGGACCCGAAGAAACTCTCAGGACCAACCCGCCGCTCGGGCTCCAACCGAAGATCAACACTTATTCGAGCAGGCCGATCGCGCAGGGGAATCACGCGCGACCAGCACTACACCCGAAATTCATGCCGAGCCCCTGCCAGAGACGTTATGCGTGCAGGGTGCCAATGGGACGTCGGGCTCTCAGTCCTGCCGAACCTTTCAGCACTTGTCGTCAATGCAAAGAGTCTGCAATTTGATAAGTTCTATGTAGGCCATCGTGCAATGTTCACCGTGGGCGGAACCACCACCCGACGCGTCTCTACTTCTGCAAGCTTTGCTGGCGCTCCTTCCGCGAGTGGTGTGGGTACAAGCGTCACCGCAACTACTCCGAGGAACACCCCGTAACCTTCCACGCTTACCATTCGTGTGGAGACTGCTGCTGGCGTAAGGACGCGCGCAAGCATCACGTCGAGGAATCTTGCTCCACCGTATGGTCGGCACGGACTGTGAAGAAATTTGACCCCGCCTTCCGGATCTTGAAAGAGTTCAATGTGGGGTTCGACGAGTGGGTCAAGACCGGAGAGCCCATCAGAGGTAGAAGCCAGGCCAACAGGAAAAGAGGCCGCCAAGGACACCTCAAACATGACGAAGTAAGCCGCGCGCTGTCTGATCTGGCTCCACCAATGGGGACCACGTCGCAGCTGCGGAGCATTGGGATCGCGAATTTTGTTTTTGGATACGTTTCATGTCTATCGCCGGTTCTACTGCTTGAGGAGGACGAAGGAGTCATGGTGGCCTTGACTCCTCCCGTACGACTTTGTCTCTTATCTGTCTCGTTCGCGCCCGTTCCGCTTTATATTCTGCTTGTCTCTCAGTCATTTTCGAATGAATGTGCGGTTACGCACTGTGTTTCCCTGCTTCTTGCGTTTTTCCCCTCTTCGATTGTCCTGAGACTGCACCAAGCGCCGTGTGTGCTCGATACAAAAGCGAGTCGATGAGGAGTTATCCGACTTGAGTGGTACGCCTCGTACGGTAACTTGCTACAAGACCTTGATCTGCGTGGAACGGCCGCTACGCTCCATAAGAGCCGAATAAATTTGTAGCGGAGGAAAACTCGGTCCTGCAAGACCAGCGGATTGTCGAAGTTGACAGAAGGACGCGGCCAGGAACGTGCGGCGAATCTCCGGCTCGTGAGTCGCCGCGCGGATGCCGGCCCGGCTCATCACCAGCTTTGTCTTGCCCTCAACGTCGCCGACACCGGACTCTCGACTAAACCTTTCGTCTGGACGCGTCTGTTCCTTCTCTCAAAATCCGACCCCTCCTTAGAATAATACAAGGCTCGTTCATTCCTGCTCGCTGCCGGATACCCCACCATTTCGAAGCCCCAAGCCCGAGACCCCGCAGGTGCAAGCCTAGTACCGCCCTTTGCTTTCGCTAGTGAAGCCCCTTCATTAACCGTTTCAAGCGACTCGATTTTAAGCACTCGGCCGAGTGGACAGACGAAGTTGAGGATCACCAGCTCGCCAGTGGGGGCGATATCATCATCGCGAGCGCCTGGGCATAAAACCATATCCTTTATCTCTAAATACGGCCTGTGGTGCGCTTTGCCGCGTCAATACAGCCTGATTTCACCCCGCTGATCGAGTGCTCGATTGTCTACAAGCCTTCGGCTACACTGAGTTCTATTATGGAATTCCAGATCATCGTTCAAACAGCGATACTGAGTACTACGATCCTTTCCTACTGATCAAGCTACTGTAGTACGAGGTTGTTGAGGCAGTCCGCGTCAAACTTCACCCATATCTTGTCCTGCGACTGCGTATGTAGTGTCAACGCCCTCTCGAGCATGTCCCTCGCCTTCTCTACATCCCGCTTCTCCATGTATACCATTCCCAACCCATTGTAGTCGCAGCCCTGACCTGCGGCGTCATTACACCTCGTATGGATGTCCAAGGCCGCTTGATAGTACGCTTCCGCTTCATCCAACTTCATGCGCCGCAGGAATATCTCTGCAAGTGCCCTAAGGTCATTTCCCTCGCTCAGCGCGACACCGTCCTGCCTATGCAGCGCCAATGCCTTGTTAACGAGCCTTTCTGCCTCATCCAAGTCGCCCCTCCTGGTATAAAGGTCCCCCAGAAGTCTGTAATGGTGTCCGTGCCTCCACGAAGGTTCTGTAGCCGCGTGAGTATCGATGCATTTCTTATAATACTCCTCTGCGTCGTCTAGCTTGTTTTGCCTCTCGTAGACGCCGGCAATAGATGCATATGCATTCCCCACACCCGAAAGGTCATTCAAGGTCTGATAGACACTCAGCGCCTCCATGTATCGGGTTTCCGCCTGGACAAGGTCGTCTGCCCTCAAATGAACATCGCCTAAGCGACTCAGAATACCGCCATAAGCCTCGGTTTTATCATTGTTCGTCGTCAAGCACAGCAGCCGACCCTCCTCCGCTTTGGCTCCAGCCTTGTATAGATCGTCTGCAAAGTAGAGAAGATTGGACCACGAGCGAATAACGGGGACGAGCAGAGATGCAGACACGTCATTGCGCTTCGCGAACAGGGTCACGTGCTCCAATAAACCCTCGGAGAAGTCGCCTATCCTGATGCAGAAGGAGGTGAAGTGAACGATGGCACCCAGCGCTCTATCGTGGTCCTTATATCCCGAGTCCAAGAGGTGGAAAAGGATGGCTTTAGTATTGTTGACCTCGAGCGCGGCTTCAGAATCATCAATGCCACTGGACGCCTTGGATAGAGTAAGCGTTACGTAAAAGTCCACCAGAGCGGCTTCATACGCAGGCGGGACGAAGCTCTGACGTTTACAGAAGTGGCGGATGAGCGGGTGGGTCTGGAACCTCCCTTCGTCCTGGTTGATCAGGCTGCATTGCTGGAGCACGGCAAGGGTCGGGATTAGGGCAATGCCTACAAGAAGCTCCTCGAACTGCTTCAACTGCTTGAAGTGCATTCCGTCCGGAAGCAGACTGAGGACGCCCAACAGAACCTTCGCCGACGGATTGGCCTTCATCCTCTCGCTCTCTATCGACAGCTGGATAGAGAACTCCAGATTTGAAAGACGGTGCTTCTGGCCTTTCTGGACCAGAGAGATGTTCCTTCGGTTCCACTCTTCCGATAATAGGGCGGATGAAGTGGCCTGGGCGAGATGCGCTAGGAGAGTGACAGCGAGTGGAACGTATCCAACCTCAGAGATGAGTATCTCGGAGAAGCTGTCGAACTGCCCAGCGATGTGCTCCCAGACTGCTTTGGCGGAGGAAGAATCAAGCGCTCGCAGTGGCGCGAGGAAGGGCTGAGACCATCGTGTCTGAGCGGGCCGCTCCGCGCCGCGCATCGTAATCAACACCGTGACAGTGCGAAGGTCCGTGATGCCAGAGAGCAACTCCTCGACAGCGTGCCTGGTCGGTGTGTCTGCCTGATCCCAGGGCGACTCGAAGTTATCGAGGCAGAGTATGCACTCCGCTGCCTGCAGGACGCCGTTTACGCGAGAAGCCAGACCATCGGCGCCACCGTCAAAGACGCCAAGCGCCTTTCCGATCTGGATCAAGAGAGCACCCGACGAGAACGTGGACTCGCAGGGGACGAAATACACGGCCTGGCCAAAGTGGTTGCGAACGCGTTCATGGGTCAACACCGCACTTGCAAGGGTGGTTTTTCCGATGCCACCGGGGCCAAGGATCGCTACGCGAGCCGGACTGGAGCCAAGGCCCTTGAAGATCATTTCGAGGATGTGAGCAACCTCTTCATCGCGTCCGAAGAAAATCTGCGGGGTAGATGGTTTTTGCTGGGTGAAGCTGTAGGACGTTAGTATTCAAGTCCAAACATACGGGCGGCCTAGCGAGTGCCTACCATGTTGCGTCGGTGATTCCGTCCGAGAGACCAGCGGGTGGGACAGACATGCCAGCCGGAATAGGAAAAACAACGGTCTGAAGTGGGGATAAATTGGGTTTGCCATCTGATCTGGACTGTTCACCTACGTTGCGCTCTTGGACAATCTGGGAAAAGCGCCCATCTAAAGCGAGTTCAACCTGCGTACTGCACGTCAGAGACACCCTGGGAATATCGACCGCTATACGCACTTGGAACGTTTGAAGTAAATCTGAGAGCTCTTCGTCGTACTGCGCAATTCTGTACGCCATGGTTCTGCGGAGCAAGAATCTCCTGAAGCCTCTAACCTCCGACACGCATCCCGTGACTGCATCTTGGATACCACTGAGTTCACTTGATCGGAGTTAGACGGCGAATACAGTTATATATGGCAGGATTACCTCTGGAGCGTCTGGAAGCTAGTGCGTAAACCGCTTGGAAGGTCACCCTCCTTTAGACCATGCTTCTGGCATGATTCTCCAACATAGACAACAATGCCTGCGATTCTAGAAAGTTTTCGCATCACCCTGTCCCAAGTGTCTTTGTATTGCTTGACCTCCTGGGAGTCCCTAATCAACGAGGAAAAGGGTCGGTCGGCGTGGAACGCTCACATCTGCCATCCTGATGGCTTGCAGCAGGATGCCGGCGACGAGCGCTATGTAAGGCACATTGGTCGCTAAAGCAGCCGCATCTCTCAAAGCCTCGAGAGACACCTGCAAAGTGGAAGATACCAAGTTGACATCTCTGACAATAGGCTCCAACAGGCCAGACGCAGTACCGCCGGCTGAGCCGTGACGGTCAGCATCGGGCAGCTCGGGAAGACTTTTTCAACTCACGGCTGGAAGACGACGCAGAAGAAGACCTCTTTCTGAGAAACATAGTAGCTTTGAGTTTGACGGTTTGAAACGATGGTAGTGGGTTAAAGCAAGCCCGCCAGAAACTACGCCACATCCCCAATATTCAATATGATGATTCCGGGCGGGCCGACAAGGCCAACTGGAGATGCTAGAACCCTATACCAAGGTTAGGTGCTACGCAGATCCCGACCCTGCCGGTATGCAAAGTTCGAGTCTCTGACTCATTTTCTTCGCCGTGTTCTTCTTCCATTTACACGCCATATCAAAAGTATACTGGTGCGCATATAATGGCTACGCGGGACTGGAGCCCGACATCATGGAGGAGCAAAAAGGCTGCACAGGTGCGTTAATCCATCGGGGACCCGCTGTCGGTAAATGAGCGTTACTGATTGACCATCCTAACAGGCCGTTGACTACCCAGATGAGGACCACGTCAATAGGTGACAAAATGTGGCAGATATAAGTGAAATGTTTCTGAACCTCCCGAGTAGGGTTGTAACGAAAATCAAAACGCTACCTCCGCTCGTGACGCCGTCAGAAGTATGCTCGTTTCTCCCGGAGTCACCAACGTAACGCGAATCCAATGGACACATCCAGATAGAGCGCCTCAGGCACCAATTAACTCTGGTACAAAACAATGAAGCATTTCTGCTGCATGCGGGGGACTGCGCCGAGAGCTTTGAAGCTTGCACGCAGGTGCGTTCTCCTCCCGATCCCAGTCGCACACGTTACTCAACTGCACCATCCACAATGCAGGAAAACATCTCCGCAAAAGTTGGCCTTATCCTATCCTTTTCCTTGATCTTGATTTGGGGTGCCCGTCTCCCTGTTGTGCGTCTGTGACCCGTGTTTCCAACCCGTTTTGCTAAGATCGAGAACAGGTTCGCATCGGGCGGATCGCCGGCCAATACGCTAAACCGAGGAGTAGCGGAACTGAGAAGATCGGCGACCGCGAAGTTACGATCTTCCGGTACGTCCTGATAAGATCAACTTTGGTGCTCTAACGCTGATGCTGCATAGAGGTGATATTGTGAATGGGTATGCAGTTGCGAGTGCACCTCGCCCATTTCTAACCTTCGCCAAGCTTTCATCATGATGACCGTACTCCAGACCCAGAGCGTCTACTCAGGTACGCTTCCTATACCTTTCATGACGGTCCTGCCTTAATGTCTCAAGCGCGTACTTCCACTCCACGGCCACTCTGAACCACATCCGAGGCCTCTTGACCTCTGGATTCGGCTCCCTGCATCATCCCCGCTCCTGGTCTTTAGCGCATGTGCGATCGCCCTCCTTGAAGTGCGTCCTTCTTCGGAGGGCCTTGCCACGGCGCCATCTCACTTTGTTGTCTGTAGAGCAGAATACGAGGCCATCTCAGAAGGGCTAGCCGACGCGCTCGACTTCACGCGTACAATTGGTTTGGACTCTGGTCGGGAATCACAGAGCTACGAGCACGGTGGCGGTCGCGGCGCCCTCGGAGAGGCTGATATATACACCAGGTGTGTCCCAGCCACCCAACGGATGACGATTTCTCACCACCCACCCCCAGTCATGAAGGACTTCTTCTGCACTACGAAGAAGCCCTAACTCGAAAGCATCCTATACCAGATTCCAGTGCTTCCAAAGCTCCCGGATCACAGGCACCTGAGGCGTACTATAACACTTCCGCGCATTTCATCTGGGTTGGAGATAGGACACGGCAGCTGGACGGTGCCCATGTCGAGTATTTCCGAGGTATCCGAAACCCAATTGGGATCAAGGTTGGACCATCAATGGCTGCTGATGAGCTGGTGGCGCTTCTCAACAGTACGTCAGAGTGGCATCTTGGTCTCTTGCGGCGGCTCACCGCATCTCCAAGTCGTCAACCCCAACAATGATAGCGGCAGAGTAACGCTCATCACTCGTTATGGAGCTGGCAAGGTCCGTTGTCTTCCGTAATCTGTCGATTTTCTGTAACTGACATTGAGGCCAGATTGATTCGCATCTCGCGAGCCATATCAAAGCTGTTCAGGAATCTGGACACCCTGTAATCTGGGTCTGCGATCCGATGCACGGAAAGTATGCATACCACACCACCGATCGCGGATCTGAGTCTAATCCTCTGGCAGTACTCTCACGTCGTCAACCGGCCTCAAGACGCGCCACTTCGGCACCATCATCAGCGAACTCACGTCGTGCCTCCGTATCCACAGCGAATGCAATTCACGACTCGGCGGTGTGAGCCTCGAGTTCACAGGTGAACTCAACGACGAAGGGTTCAGCGTGACGGAGTGTCTCGGCGGCAGTATGGAGTTGAGCGAGGGGCAGCTGGGTCTCCGCTACCAGGTCTGCGCAACGTAAATCTCACTTCTGATCCTAGCTCACCGGCGCCTCCAGAGTTTCTGCGATCCTCGTCTGAACTTCGAACAGTCCTTGGGTCAGTTTCATGATCTCTATCTCGCACGCAAACGGACTCATTGCCTGGGTAGATGTCGCGTTCCTCATATCTAACCACTTCAAGAGCGAGCGACGCGGCTCCCAAAAAAGGTCGCACGACGTTTTATACTCGGAACTAGGCGGGAAGGTGGCTGCTTGAAGGGGTGGACGTAGATCAAGGAGGTTGATGGTTGAGGGCGTTAGTGGCTCTGTACTGAATGCTCTCAACCAATGAAGTACTAACAAATGACCTGAACATACAAGGCTTTGCACAGAGTCACACTCGCGCGATCCCTGGTTCGATAACGTACACACTTCGATAGGTAAACGTATTATTGTTGCCAGTTGCGTGAGCCCGAGGACATTGCAGGATGCTTTACGAAGAAGCCAACTGCCGCGCCTCTGCTCCCGCCTGTTCTCTGTTGCTTGATCTGCACCACAATGGCGTGACTATCAAATGATCATATGGTACTTATGCAGAGATGAAGGTGCTTGACAACAGGAAAAGATACATCAAAGGGCGTAGTACGATACTTTGTCCAGCGACCAGCACTGGCGCCGTTCAACCATAGATGAGCGTCTCGATTCGCTCCACGTCCTCCCACGAAAGAAGCCCCTTCCAGCTTGCACAGACGCAGTCTGCTCCATCGAATGTCTCCGATGCAGAGTATGCGGACGTTCCGCCCAAGGACGTGAGCAGGGCGACTGTGACACCGGCGACATTCGCCTCATGGCCCTCGCCACACGACAGCAGCATCTTCGGAGGCACCTCGACTCTGACCTCCTCGTATGTGACGTCGCCGATGTCGCTCATAGCATCGGGAGGGCAACTGGGGCCGTCGACCACCACCAAGCGCGTGACCGTGCGCATCCAGAACTCGGACGCATGTGCGAGCTGATGGTCCGTCAGCTGCATGCTGAGCCCCTCCGACTCCGCCGGCACGATGAGCCACATGTGCAGCACGCCCTCCAGCTTCGTCTCGTACACGGGCGGCAGCGTTCCCTTGAACTCGTATTGCCTTATGGCCTCTTCCTCCGTGACGAGTAGATGCAGTGGGTGAAGTCGTGCGGGGCCCAGTCGCCCCAACCGGGACTATCCCAGATGATGCTTGACGGAGGCAAGTCGGGGAGGGTTTTCGCGAGGAAAAGTGATCCAGCGGAGTCGATCTGAGATAGCTCTTGCTCGTAATCTAGCGGAGCTGGTACACAGGATGTCGAATACTGAGCATCAGGACTTTGGTCTCGGGGACAGGAATAGGAGTCGGGGAAGTCTTGGAGGCTTTGCTTGCGCGCGCGTGGCGACAGGCGTCCAGGCTCTACAAGGACTCGAAGGCTGTTCGACACGCGCTCGGAGAGGGGACGCGACGGCCGGGAAGGCCTCTCTTGGGTGGGATTGAGGGATAGATCCTTGATACTCGGGCAGGACAGGCGTGCACCTTTCCCCCGTGCAGCCGTTGAATGCGAGGTGCGAAGAGAAGTTGTCATGAGGGTATAAAGGAGAGCGTAGGGAGTGGAGAATGTAATTGTTGGTGTTGGTGGATCAACGGCCGGCGAGCCCAGGTTTTAAAGTGCTTGTCGACCTAGTCCACAAAGCGAAATGGTCATGACTGCCAGCTAGTCCACAATGTCAAGTGGCATTGTGGCAGGATATGGGATTAGGGCAGCGTCTTGCAGCGTCGCGGACACACAGACACGAACAAAAGCGCAAGCTCGTCACAATTCACCCCTTCAATCGCAGCATAGAGGCATAAAGCCTCCGGGGTTCATGATGTCGCGTGTCACTGTAGTAATACAAACCTGCCGTATTACCTAATAAGCCTTTGCCACACCACAGGCGGAAAAAGAGGCGTAGCGCTGCTCACGAGAGAGTCGACCGACAGGAGGTCCCGCCACGACCTGAATATGTGGCGAAGCCACAGCGGGCTCATATCACAGAGGCCACCACCTGCTTCTTCAAGTCGACAGTCTTCACACTCTCACGGTCGTCCTCCGTGACGTCATCGGCTATCTCGTCCTCGGAGCGTGTAGCCTTCAGGCGATTGTCCCGACGTTCGAAGTACAATGTTATCATCGCAAATGTCACTAGATCAAACATTAGTCCGAAGCAAACCGCACAGGCGCGAAGGTACCCACTCATGCTAAAGTTGATGCATGCAGTTGCGACGTTGCCTTTGAACACGCTGCACAGGCATGCGTTAGTGAAAAGTCAGAGTTTAACATCAACAACATACCGAGGCTGCTCGACCTGAGGGAAAATGACACTGCATTGCATGATTAGTAGCAGACGGAGACGTATCGCACGAATGGCCTACATGGGTAGCCACGCCTGTATTACATAGGCCCACATATTGCAAGATGCAACAACGAACGCCCGTCTAGTGAGGCATTCAATCTAAAGAGCGGTAAGGAGGTGCCGAAACATACTTTCGTTATCGTGGCTGTTGAGCTCGTTACCCATGCCATTATTAGACCAGAAAGGCCTCCCGAGCAGCCAGTCTAGGCGGTGGGTCAGAGTCAGCATAATCAGGGAGTATGCCCACTGACAAAGTAGTAGAATGTCCACCGCCTGTATTATCAGGGTGAGCGATGTGAGGAATATAGGCGGGAACCACGTACCGGGAAATGTGGCTATACAAGGTGTTGACGCAAGTACGACATAAGTAATGATTGACCACGTCTTAGACCATAGTATGTGTATGGGCGAATGATCACGGTACCTACCCCAGCAAACAGCATGGGTGGCCAACGAGCGACAACGGCGTCGCTCCACCAGGCGTAGGTCAGGGCTATTATCTGTCAGCCGTTGCTCAACTCTTGAGGAAGGCAAGAAACCACTCGTCAAGATCTGGACTGAGTATATGCCAGAGGGTATGTGTTGATCTGACCGATCGTGTAGACGGTGTGTCCAGGCTTGTTGAAACTCTTAAGCCTGTATAATATGTTAACGACAACACTATGACGGTCATGGGGCACCTGACCAGAAGATCATCGAGTTCGCGCCACCGCTCCCGTTATTGAACTGGCATTAACTTAGCAACACCCTTCAGAAAAGTGAAACCAGCGCACAAGAACGTATACTTGGCGGGAAAGCGTCAACAGTTGCAAGATATGTAAGCAGAAGACGTACGTGGTACAAGGGCATATAGTGCCACGTAGAGAAGAAGCCAAGCACCTGAGACAAGTCTTATCAGCGCCAGAATGGAGTAAGAACGATCGCCATCCAACCTTTTCCTTTGTAAATTTCGAGGGCGGCTTTCGCCCACAGATTCCATCCGTTTTGCGCTATGTGAGTTGTTCTTCAGTATAAAAAATGGACGGCTTCGTCGTGAAGGAAGATCAGGCATGATGAGGAACCGAGGAGGCATGGGAACGTGATGACGCCGTCGATGATGAATAGCCCTGAAGATATAAGTAAACGGAAGCAGTATACCTGTACGTTTACATTTCCATCCGCGATGCCGCCTGTGCCGTTCAGACCATTGTAGACGCCCTGCAACGCCACGTAAGCACTCGTGCATGGGCACGACATGCCGTAATTCTCACAGCCTGCAGAACCGCTGACCATGGGTCCCACGCACTCGCCGTCTGAGAGGAGGTTAGACATCACCGAATGCACCGAGCGAGCACTCACGTGGAAATACAGCCTCTTCGCCAATTCCTCCTTCTTATACCAGCTGCCGATAACGTACTACATTGGACGGTGGTCAGCATATCATTGAGTATTGTAATCATAAGGCATCTCACCTGGATGGCTGGATAAAACGTCGATTCTGCAGCCCGACTAGGAAGCGGATTGCACAAAGTGTGGAAAAATTCTTGCTGAAAGCAAGGCACATAGTTAACGCGCTCCAAGTCAATTCCATGGCGGGGACCTTGAGAGCGTCAACACTACAATCTTGTCAGAGTGAGAGCTTCCTCACCCATATTGACGGTCGGACACGCGTGATGAGTATACTAATCGCGAGTGAGCCTAGAAGTGGGCAGACTAGAGAAGCACCAACTTCGATGGAATCTGGCCTATGACATAGCCAACTGTCCACGAGGTCGTTATATAGTTCAGCTGGTTTCCGTGAAGACCAAGGCTAAACAACGCCATATCAGAAGCGAACACAAGGACATGGAAGGACCTACTCTTCCTGCATTCCAGACACGTAGGCGTTCTGAATTCCCACATGACGAAATATGAGTCACGGAGGGGAGCCAAAACTGGTGGACAGAGGGGCTCACCGTCACATTTTGCTGGTCGAGATATTTGCTGAAATATGAGAGCGCTGCATACGTGATGAGGCAGGCGTCGAGCCGTCGCAAGAACTTGCGCTCTTCCGGCGACTTATCCCAAGAATCCCTGATACCATATCATCAGTAATAAGACGCAAGATCATCGCCAGCCTGCGCACCAGATGTAACTAGACCACGGTCGGGATTCCTTCCTCGGCTCAGACATGACGATTGGGCTCCGCGTTGAGATGTTACGAAGCTGGACAGTCGCAGAGAACAAGGCGGCGACAAGCCTGCCCAGAGTTCAAGGGCTGCTATTTGAGCAGAATACTTCGAAATCTGCAGCGCCTCCATTCCTCCATGCACATCGCATCATCCGGGGCGCCCATGGCACCAACATAGCTGTTTCTGACCGATAAGATAGTCGTCGCCGAGTCGGGGCCTCTTGGGGATATTGAAGCATGGACAAGGATAGATAACGCACCGCTGAGGAGCTCCTTAGCTTTTCGGAGACGCTTCCGTGGCGGAAGCTAGGCCATCGCGCGTCAGAACGGTGCAGATACCGACGAAATAATTGCGAAACCCAACGAAAACGCGTTAGGAAACGCCTCAGATGACCTGGGCCGAGGCTGGTAGTGCACCGTGCCTGGTTCCGAGGAGAGACATATGACTGAGTTTTGGAGAAACGACGCAAGGCCGCAAAGGATTCGACTAAACAGGAACATATACGCCATTGCGAAGCGCAATGAGGTAGTATGAGGTGACTCGAGCGGGCCGGAAATAGTGTGCGACAAAAGCCGACCTGCTGGCCGACTCACAGTCATCCAACTTATCCAAGCTGGCGCAGGTGGGACCGTAGGATATAAAACGAGGCAGAACGGATGGTTGGCAAAGGTGTTCAAGTTACAGCGCGACATTGAACATGCCTGGCCAAGTCTCCCTCGGTAGGTGCCGGACCGGATCGGCTCTCTCCGAAGCTTACCGAGCCCCTCGTCACGGCCGCCTTTCCCTCTTGCTCCAGGTGCTTACACCTACGTCCAAGAGACCAGAGTGAGGCACATTACTTGATCTTTGTCTCGCTCAATCTGACTTGGTTTCATTTCAGGAAGATCTTGATTGGGCGGAACTCGTCACCCTCGACCTTTCTAAATATGGCACCCCAGAAGGCAAGAAGGAGCTCGCCGAATTTCTTATCAAGGCCCTCCGCGAGAAAGGCTTTTTCTACGTGAAGAACTTCAATATCTCGCAGGAGGCGGTGAATCGCCAATTTTCTCTCGGAAGGGAATTCTACGAGCTTCCTCTGGAGGAGAAGCTCAAGTACGTTCCTGACGGTTTGGGTGAGCGCATCTATCGTCCTCGATCAACCACAGACTTCATCTCCTGCAATCTCAGATCAGGGACAGTTCAATGGCTACGTGCCTGCTGGTCGCCGCATGTATGTCGGCCCACTTCTCGGGCTAGAAGCGTCCTGACCCATATCAGTCTCGAGGCCAAAACTGGCATCAAAGACCGGGTCGAGATCTATAACATTCCTAGTATGCCTGCTCGTTTCTATGAAGACGCCCGTTTTCAACTTCATTTCAGAGTTCAATGGCGACTTCAATCATAATCATCCTCAGATCATTCAAGACAACATCGAGGAGATCGAACAATTCTCGCGGGTACGTGGCAGTGTGTTTCCTGATTGGCGGTGATATGGAACATATCTTTATCTCAGTTACTTCACTCGGAAGTTCTGGACCCACTCCATACGCTCCTTGCCATCGCTCTTGAGCTTCCCGAGGATCACTTCCGTAACATTCACACGTACGAGGTGAAGAGCGAAGATCACCTCCGTTATATGAAGTACAGCAAGTTCACCCCCGAGGAGAACGAAACGATCGGGAATAGCTGGGTCCGCGGACATACCGGTTCGTTGAAGTTCACCTCGGCTCTACGCGAAGTTGACAGCTTTTCCAGATCTCGGGAGCTTTACTCTGCTCTTCCGCCAGCCAGTCGCTGCGCTCCAAATCCGCGACCCCGTACATAACGAGTGGAAATGGGTGAAGCCTCTGGACGCCACACTTACCGTGAACGCATGTGATGCGATCTCGTTCCTGACTGGCGGATACGTCAGGAGCACGATTCACCGGTATGTCGCTGGCTGGCCAAGCAGAACCGCGACATCCGCTCATGGCTGTTACCAGCGTTGCCGCCCCTCCCAAGGACCAGCAGCACGTGGACCGCCTTGGATTGCTGTACTTTTCTCGGTAACGCACATCATATCTGCATCATATCTGCGCAGCACTCAATACGATTCCCGGATTCAGCCCCCATAACGACGTCGTGCTGAACACGGCCAAAGAATCGCCTGTGCTCCAGCGCGAAGGATTCACACAGAACGAGTTCGAGAAGAGCGGAAACCCTACCCCGACCGTTGAAGGCGAGTCTCCTACCCTTTTGTCTGCCTGATACCTTTCTGACCGCAGTGCCTCCCCAGAGTGGACGTTCGCGAAGCAGAAGTGGCAGCGCACGAAGGGCGTGCGCGACACGGACGAGACATACCGTACTGCTCAGATTGTTCCGGGCTTCCGCGAGCAGGCGTACGTTTAGAGACACAGCTTGTCCCAATAAGTCTGTACGATATGCAAATGTACTGATATAGTGACGGTACTGCTGAGCTCCGCGAGAGATTGCAGACGGTATCCAGTGCTATGTGGTGCCGCAGCATGATGCTTTGATATCGCCTGGGACCGTAATATGGGGCTGACCTCCAACAGGGACCCACGTTATCTTTTCCTCGTTTGATCAACACACGGCGTCGCCATGCCTAGTATCGAATGACAAGTCGGTCCCGTGGCTGTGACGAGTTGTGTGTTGGACAGATCCCGGGGCCGATACGTCGTGGATAGACATACGGAAGGCGGGAACCGCCCTCTGGACGTCGATGATAGACGAGATCCTAGACACATTGAATACAGCCTTGTCCATCGAACTTTCTCGGTTGACCAGAAATATTATGACCGTTGGGTATATCCCCTGCCAGCGGGATACGTGAGCACCCTCAGCAAAGAATGTATAGACCCAGCGTCTCTTACCGACATCTGCACGTTCATGGGTATGTATATGTCTCCTACAGTTCCGTAAGGCAGCCGAATGAGCATGGCTGGCAGCAGAACGCTCTATTTCGGGCAATGAGCTAGGTCGCGACGACGCTGAGTAACGCCACATACGAGCGAAACAATATACAGCGCGCCAGATTCGATCAACAGGATCAAGACTTTTCCTGCAACGGAACCTCTGTTGACTGTATCTGCTATGTCGGCTGTGATCTCCTTCCGGCGTCTCCTGCGGCGAATGGCGGAAAGTCACAAAGAAGGTCGGTGTAGATCACAAATATCGCCTCATACCATGCCTTCCATCCGACGGTGCTTGTCGCGATGATGTTGGTGATTAGCGAAAATACGAGGTTGCCGACCTGGAAGATGTCGATTGTTCGGGATAGGGCCACCTGGCGAGGGTCGGACGCTGGGATGGTCATCATGAAAATCCTGTTCCCTAAGACTGCAAGGAACGCGACTGAACATTGTGGGTACCTATAGTCAGTAGGGTCCTTATCACAGTGTAAGAAACCGGAGCATACGTGCGGAGCATGCCAGGAAGAGCATGGACATCATCAGGAGCCCTTTGCTTTCTTCACGACAGAGAAGCCAGGCACGCCAGACAACGACAGCATCGCTGATAAGGTACTGAAGTTCATATATTGAGAAAAGTGCATGGAGAGATCGTTGACGACTCACGTTGATGAGGACGAGTGAGTTCACTAGGAGTATGTAACCCGGGAGGGCGCCAGCCATTGTGCTATCTTCAACGAACCAGCCAATAACATATTGGAGAAAAGAGGTGACGGAGAGACCCCAAAAGAGTGTCGAGAGGACGAACATCCCTGTTGTCGTAGCGAGAAGTAACTTTCTAGCTGGAGCTCGTACACCCTTTCGACTGCGGGTTCGTTCAGATAGAAGATGAGCAATTCCAAAATCATGCCGTCGACCAGACCCAGTACTTACACCATTGTGTACGTGGAAACTGGAAAAACGAGGACGTATATGCCTGAGAGTAGTATGGTTATTTCCTTCGTTCAACGTAGTAGGGGTGACCACACCAACCATAGACCAGCGTCTGACATATGATGTCGATGGAGTGGAATAGAAGCCAACGTCCATGATGGCGCGCCGATGAATCCGTGATGATCATTGAGGATCTCGGCCAGCGAGTGTGGGTACCGACAAAGGGTAGATGGGAGCCGAAACAGGACCGACAAACGAACATGGCCAGGGTCCCGAGATATACGCGGTGAAATCGGTTGACGACTCGAGCTCTACAAACGGTTGTCGAGACCATCATCAGGCTTCGAAGCACAAGTGTGATTGCATGATCCGTCAATTTTGCGAAACCTGATCCGGATTCAATCACTTTTCAAGTCTCTTTAAGTGAGGAGAGAACTACTCTATCTGGCAGGCCGTAGCGCCAAAGCAGGTATAGAGCGAGGCGATGCCGGCTTCCACCGCTAGCGGCAACACCAGCACATGGACGTGGCTGGGCAATACCTGATGCAGAGAGCACAACATGCTGACATTGTGTCAAAGCCATCATTCACACTAGAAAAATGGCCTCTAACCCGACAAATTTGAAGAGGTAGAGCATCCTTAGGCAACTGAGCTTTGGTCCACTGCGCTTCGAGCATGCATTTGCAGCTGGAATATCACAGGGCAGTCTAGCGGCAATAGCAGTAAGAAGATATAATCGTCACTCACCGCACTGCATATCTCTCGCGAACGCCGTACAGCGAGCTCCGATATATCCAATTATCCGCCAGAATTCAGAAGCTTGAGCTAACCCATTGACAGAAGATGAGGAAGTTTTAGAAATCAAAACGCCGCAGTTTCCGATGTATGCCGATTAGGTTATATATGCATGAGCGATGGTGCGGATCGTGATGAAGCAAGTCGGAGTATGCAAGCCTGTCGATGGGCCGTGGTAGGTTTAGGAATTTGGTGAACGACGTTGGGCCTTGTTGGGCCTTGTTTGTCGCACAGCTGATTCGGGCGGGTCCGACAGGGTCCGACAGTAAGAAAACCATCGCCTCCGGAGTCCCAGCCGCGCACAGGCTTGCACCCGCTAAGCATCGATGCATCATGGTCAGAACTTCAGCTGTCCCATCTGAAACTCAATGACTGATGCCAGTGGGAGTGGGCAAGCGATACATAGGCGCTTGCATAGGCGCGCGGTTCGGTCCGGGGATCCCCGGAGACTTCCCGCCGCCAGCCGCCGCCTAACCACGGATTTTTTGCGGGACCATCCAGACTCCACTCTTTCGACATGTTTGTACGAGGGCATGCTGCCATCCAGATAATCGCTCAGCATGGAGACCAAGCTCACTCGCGCAGGGCCACTGTCGAACGGCTCCTCCTCATCACGACTCCCTTCCAAGGACCCCAACGTCAAGGGACCATTGAAAACAGCGTATTCAATGTTGACGCTGACTTTTGAATTCCGTCTGGCACCCGTACGCCAACACTCGCAACAGTACGTGGAGAGAGCCTTGACTTAGGAGGGGATATTGAGAACAAGAGGTTCCTTGCAGGGAACGCTTGTTTGATGTCGGATCTCCACATGCCGTCGATGGTCCTCACCCCCCTTCTCTGTCCCTCCAGAAACCCACGCATATGTCAGCCGGGCCGATGCACCGACGCGCAACCGTCCACAAGTGCTGCCGAATCGTATGGGGACTCGGGTGCCGTCTGCTCGTCGGACAGACCGGCCAACATGCTCCTTGCGTGTTCCCCAGGTGGGCGAATCTTTCTTCTTTTAATTTCCTTTCTTTTCCAGTAATGTGGATTGCTCCCCATATCCCACCGAGGTATATATAAACCTCAGTGAGATCTGCACGGGCTCTAGACTGCCATCTGCGCGCATTGCTGATGCAATCCCCTTTGTCATTCAAGGTCTGCAGGCGATCGATATCGATAACGCATCGCGCAGCTTCGCACCTTCCCTTTGTTCTGCCTTTTGACAGCCGATCTTTCACCCCGCTTATAAAGCTGTATCTGGATGGGGAGTCCCAGCCACTACAGGTCGCCTCCCATCGCTCTCAAGCACTCGACACAGACATCTCGCGAACCCTGCACTCGTACGCATTCGACAGTGCACGCGTGGCGGGCTTGCAAAGCAACCAAGGCTGTTGTTACTCATGGCGGATTTGTGTAAGGTTCACACTTCGCAGACCCGGATCACTCTATGTCCTTGGACCGTGGAGAAGACGCCTGCTTCGAGGTACAACACAAGAACTAAATAGGCAGAAACAGAGGTGCGTAACTACTCGCCTGAAGGACCGGGCAATGGCTGATCATCATCTTCTTTCTCATATATCCCGAGCCCTTGTTTCAATAAGCGCTTCCTCTGTTCCTTTGCCCATTTGTGGTATGGACCTAACTCGACCGGCGCGCCGCTCATCACCCTCGGGACCATGTACGCCTCGTACATGATGAGCCATCTCATCTCTTGTCCGAGACGGTCCTCGCCACCCTTCTCCGACAGGCGAGGGCAGACGCCCTTGCGGGCCCCGGAGTTGACGTGGCGGACGCAGGACTCTACGCGTGCAAATGGCCTCCAGCACCGCTTGCAGAAGTACAACTTCGATGGGTGGCTGGAGTCGGCTGCGCAGTGCCGCTTGAAGGCGACCCAGCCTTTGAGGGTCGGGTCTCCTGGGCACTCCTTGCACTTGAGTGGCCGCTCCACCTCGCCGTCCAGGGTCAAGGTGTCGGTGACGGCGAAGATGCTCTGCCGTGGCGTCAAGGAAGTGGTCTTGCTTCCTTCGTCGATGGTCGTCGCGCTTGGAAGCGCGACCTGAGGGAGAAACCCGGCTGTGATGATCGCGTCGAGATCCTCCAGCCGGGGGAGAGGATCGGGACCATGAGAGCTCTGCACGTATAGTGCCTCCGGCAGAGGCTCTACATGGATTTCGGAG
Source organism: Gloeopeniophorella convolvens (assembly GCA_022496205.1). Classification (NCBI taxonomy): domain Eukaryota; kingdom Fungi; phylum Basidiomycota; class Agaricomycetes; order Russulales; genus Gloeopeniophorella; species Gloeopeniophorella convolvens. Next base: position 37,164 of record WTXD01000057.1, on the reverse strand, counting down.
GTATGGGTCGCGGGCACTCCTGCCGCGCGACCCGCCTTCTGGAATGAATGTATTGTTTGTGTCGGAGTCCGAGCGGCAGATGCCTTTTGGACTCCTCCTTTGAGTCCCGCGCGCTCGAGGGCGCCAGGGACTGCGCGCCGCCCGTTCTTGCGCGGCGGCTTTTCGGGCGCCTTGCCCTTCATCGTTTGGCTGGTTACTGGGTTGATGCCGGATGAAGGGCCATGTGCCGTTAGCTGAGACGCATCGTTAGGGATGCTAGACCCCGATGCTTGATGCGCTGATGTCCCAATAGGAGGGACCACAGGCGCAGCAGGCCCGGAGGGCGCCCGGGGGTTTGATCCCGATGCTAGTGCGCCGCACATGGTCAACGCTGACTGATGCACATATCTGGACGTGGGCAGTATCAGCAAGCGTGGTCCCTCGATGCGCAAGGTGCGCAGGAAAGTTACTCACTCTAGCCATGCTGGGTTCACAAGACTACTACCAACACGCCCCGTGCTGGGCCCGGCCACTGGCTGCTGCGGGAGTAGCAAGCCCCCATTGAAGCCCAGGTCAGGTAAACCCTGGCCAAGGCTATCCCATTCTTGCCCCTGAGAGCCAGCCAACATAGGCCCTTGTCCGAATCCGACCTGGTCCCACTGCGTTGCCGGTGCTCCGGTTGCGTAGCGTGCGCTAGGGAGGGTGCCGGCATAGGACATGGCCCTTCCGCCATACGGCGGCAAGGCAATCGGTGGGGAAGGGCTCGTGTCTGCGCTAAAGGATAGGGCTTTGTGCGAGCTTAGATCCACTCTATAGTCTCGGAAGCGATGGAACTTACCAGGGGTAGTGCCGAACTGGGACTCGGAGACGCCGTAACCCTGTGTGGTGGGCACGTAGGGCGTCACTGCGGTGGCTTGCTGTGTAGGATACGCAGTGGCATGGGGCGTAGGAAGCATATTGTCGGAAGTTGATGCGACGGGAAGGGTTGGCGTAAAAACAGACGCGGTCCCCAAGTAGGAGCCATCGGACGGTGGCTCCACGAAGGTGGTCTCCCAACCCTGAGTGGGAGGAGCGTAGAACTGGGAGGGCTCATGCATGCCACCGTACGAGGTGCTCCCACTCGCGGTGGCATCCCGAACGCCTGGGTAGGGTGCCGCTGGGATCGCGGTATCCCATACGTTGCTCGGGAAATGGCCGAACTGAGACATGAAGTCGTCGAATTCGGACGTGTCGAACGCGGGCTGCGCCTGGGCAGCCCCCTCGGAGTGATTGTCGACAAATGGCTGCTCCTCCACCGACGATGGATCGGGATAGTAAGAGGTGGAGAAGAAGTCGTAGGTGTTGGAAGAGTGGTGCTGCATCGTGATACCTAAATTCAGAGGTGGGGATTATGCAAGAGAGATGGATGTGGGGAGGGATAGAGGATGGACGCGTTGTGCGAGAGGCTTTTATGGAGTCAGGTGAGCGTGCGTCAGTCCACGGCTGCGGAGTCCAAGCCACCGAGATTTCCTGATAACGCTTGTGTCTTTCGCTTGTGTCTTATGGATCGTCAACGCGTCGTCCGTCGGAGATTCAAGGACAATAGACAGTGTTGGTGTGTCCATAAAAAGTACATACACGCGGATAATTTTGAAAGTGCACGCGTGACTGCGGTTGGAGTGTCAGTGCTCCAAAGAGGTCAAAGAAGGGCATTTCGAGTCAGACACATGATAGGGCCCGGGGATTGCAGACACTTGACATCAACTTGACATTTACGCTTCGCGACGCGGAATCAATTTCGGCGGCACAAGCGGGCAGGGCACCCAGGCCACACCGAGGTCCATGCCACCGCCTTGACCAAGCGGAAATTCTACTGTTGGACCTGCCCATGCGTAAGTGCTCAAGCGTAGGGATGCTGGGTTTAGAAGGCAGATGGTATGACATTCGACTATCACGTAGATGCACATCGGAAAGCGAAGCCCGAGAAGCCCGAGGACCGTGTGAAAACCGCGTCCTGCCACTTCACCACTGGTACCCACTGCTGTGGCATATCCGTTAGTCTAGAAAGTACTGACCAAAGATTGCTAGGTCACTCACACAAAGAGTCAGCTATCCAGTCTACTCCCAGTACTGCGTCTGAGTTGCCTAGCGCCACAAAGGCTCCCAAACATCCTCTCCCCGAAGAAGTCAATCCGTCTATGTGACAGCCTACGCGTTCAGAAGTGGTATGGGTTCGTCGAAGCAAAAAGTGTTGCTTTGAGGGTAGTAAGCCTCCATGTATGCGTGGCAGTTGCAGATAGCCACCACGCTCGATATCTTCGTGTCGATCCAAAGCGACTTCGGCAATTCGCCGCACTCACGCACGGCTTGGGAGAACACCGACCATCGCCGAGTGACGGTGTATCTGAGAGACGTCTCACAGGTCATCTCTGAAAGTTCTCGGGAACCGCAGGTCAGAGAAAGCGCGAGGAGAGGCAGGGTACTGCTCACAACGAATGCCAGGACATAGTTAAGCTCGACGCGCTTATTTCCCTTCAAGAACCCGGCTGCCTCCCAGAGCGCCGAGCTCCACACAGCCCAATTAGCGCGTGTGAGAAAAGGACGCGGTACATTAAAGCGAGAATGATGGAGGATTCTGGAGAGGTATCATTGTGTACAACCGATGTGAAGGATCCAGATGGTGAAGTCGGTGCGAACGACGTCCGGCAGACCGGAGCCAGCGGAATTGATAGGTAAGTCGAGGCCCGTCTGAAACCAGAGGAGAGCCACCACACCAACTTAGTATGGTGTTCCAATCGAGACGTCGTTTCGGGCCCACGCGCTCGCGATGATGCTCCCCACCTTCTCCGGTGAGCTGGTAATCCTCGCCTTCACCTCATCTACTCGATCGAATGCGTTTGACTCGTTTGATGGAGAAGCTTCAGCGCAAAGAGTAGTCCCCGCCAGGCTTCGAGTGGTGAGGTGATTGTGTCCGATGACGACCGAGGATGAACGGGGCTAGGTTTCTTCCCGGGCGGTTACGAGCTTGAGTGAATTAAGAGGCGCGTTCAGACGAAGAGTTGAAAGGTCATTGCAGGTGATCCAGTGTTGGCGACATCGACCTACGAAAGCAAAGTTGATGACATAGGCGGATGAGGGCGGATGCTAGCGGATGTGACCCGGGCCGCGGGCCGGCGCACGCTTCCTCGGACGTCCGAGGGCTCCGAAGCGGGTTCGATAACCGCCTCTCCGGGAGTCCGAGTCCGACGACCGCTGCGGCCGCGCAACTTTGTACTAAGTTAACATCATGGCCAGAGCTTCAGCTGTCCCATCTGAAACATCCGTTTGGACAACCAACTATCACTCTTCTGTGCACGGCGCGCAACCCAGTTCCGCGGGCGCTCGAGCTTTGCCGACGTCACCCCTGGTGATCCTCCAAACAGAAGTTGGTGCGTGGAGACGACCCATGATACTGCGTGCATGATGCCACTTCAATACTACTTCCACCTTTCCACGACGGGCTGAACAGGGATGAACCAGCTCTGTGCACATGTGTGCATGCGGGGTCACCAGTCGCTCGTACGTACAGTCTCTATCCGCTACTTGTTATCTGAGGAAACCTGTGCTTGAACTTCGCTGGCCTGAGGGAAGAGTAGTTTGAGTAGGTCAGGCGGTGCTCAACTGACCCCTACAGAAATCAGAACCTTGAAAGCGCTGAGCTCAATGGGTAGTTGTAAGGATATATAGCCTGCACGGTGTCTGATGGACACGTTCCATTTCGAGCAATCGTGATCTCGGGCGTCAGGACGGCCACTCAAGTCATCCCATCTGTACCCGAGCGCCCTAAAAGGCGACGGCACTTGCGACTTCCACTTCAAACCTCCCTTTCATGTTTCCAAGCGGTTCTGATGGTACAATTACATATCTACACTGCGCGCAAGAACCTCGGCGAAACTATGACTATCCTGACGAGGGTTGACATCACGGAACGTCAGCACGAGTCCTCCCTTCCTTCCGACTTCAAGCTTCAACCTTCCCTTTGACCTTTGGTTCCGGATATTGGCGCGGGCTAGAAGCGAGACTATCGACATCTGACATGTGCAAGGAGCCTATGTCCAGGCTGTCCTCGCCATGTCGGTCTTCTGATCTAGGCGTCGAGGCTCTGCTATTGAAGCGAATGGTGTCCAGGCGCGGAACGCGGCTGCCCGTGTCCCTGATCATGGATGTCTTGATTACGTCGGATGCGAAGACTGTTTGGTCCAAAGAATGGCCTCGGTTGACTAGTAGGAGGACGACAACCGGATAGATGCCCTACGGTGAATGGTATGACACGTGAGCACAAGTTCACGTGCGGGCACCGACCACTGGCTTACTGCTATCTGGGTGTTCACGGGTGTGTACAAGTCACCAAGTGTTCCGTGAGGCAAAGGGACCAGCAGACAAACGAGACCCGTGGTCTAATTTGAACCGTATCAAGGTGGGCTAGCCTCCAGAGATCAAGTGGACTTACAAGCGACACGATGTACAGAGCACCGGATTCGATCAGAAGAGCCAGTATTTTTCCTGCCCTGGATGTCCGCTCGACGACGTCGATGCCTGCTATCTCCTTTCTGCGCCTCCTGCGGTGGTGCGCGCATAAGACTCTATGGAAAAGGCGGGAGATGGTCACACACACCATGCTTTCAACCCGACTGCGCTCGTTGCAAGAATGTTTGTTACGAGGGACAACACGAGACCTCCTACTTGCCCCACGTCAATGGCCCGAGGGAGAGGTCGTCGGCGCGGATCTGATGCGGGAATAGCCATCAAAGCGATCCTGATTGCTATCGTTGCTCCCACTGTGACTTGGTATCAATAGATGAGGGCGTATCCTATATGCAGCAGAGCTTAGGGAAGCATACGTGACGTGCACCCAAGGAAAAACATGGACGTGATCAAGAGTTTTCTGTTATCGTTACCACAGAGCACCCATGCACGCCAGACGACGACGCCGTCTGTAAGGACGTACTAGAAGCGCCGGACGACCCGAATGTCAGCAAGCGCCTATCTTAGGTGTTAGTGCGGACCACTCACGTTGATGAGAACAAGAGCGCTGAACAGCGGCAGGTAATCCGGTGGGTTTAGTATGGTGGGATTGATTGGGATCAGCCAGTCCGAGATGAGCTGGACCAGCGAGACCACAGATAGCGCGAAGTACAGCGTTGACAGGGCGAACATGGCGACCGTCATCCCGACCAGGAACTTTCTGACCTTGGTTCCCACGCCCTTTTGACTTGCGCAGCGAGCGTGAGTCCAAGCTCGATGGGCTGCGGGTAGAGGTAGATTGTAAACTCGGACTCTACTCACATCATGAGGTAGGTTGAGATAGGGAAGAGCGTTGCATAGACGCCTAGGTCGGATATCAAATTTCAAAGCATACTGTGGATTAGATCGCGGCTCGAGGACTCACCGAAACACAGGGATTGGCATACAATGCCAATGACATGATATAGTAGGACAACTCCGTGTCCTTGCGCCACAGATGGCGAAAACATACGATATTCGTCCGCAGCGCGTCAAGCAACTGCAGAACTACCTGGGGAGGAGTGAGAGAAGGGACGACAATGTCCACAACGGCCAACGAGACTGCTCATGGTATTTGAGACGATCACTGGGGACAGGATACCACGCCAACCACTGCTCCCTGAGGACACGCCGGGAAAGCTTCTGAGCGAGACGGGCTTCCATCATTTGTCTGGAATGGCTAATCAATCACTTCTATTTTTGTATGAGAGTGTGGAACACAAAGAAGTATGATCATCGAGGCGGTGTTGGGCCTAGCGCTGCAGCGGGAGGTAGTACAGGAACTTGAACGGTTCGTGGCGCTACATAGTCGGGACAGTTACAACTTGGGCGCCGATACAACTTGGGCGCCGATACAATTTGGGCGCCGATAGGTTGATAGACCACAGCGCTCCTTGCGGAGCCAGCTATACCGGAGCAACCAGGAGTCCACGGACATGGGACCTAAGTTTCAGATGTTACAAGGCTGAGCGCTGAGACCTGGCAGCCGAACAGAGCGTGATCACCAACCTCACTGGATGTCTCTGGGGCACGAGGATTCCGGTACGAACCTGAGCGGTGACAGCGGCTTAATGTCCAGATCTCCCGGTAGCAGTGTGTAGATCAGACACGAACGCAAGTGATATCATATCACATCTACGGGGAGAGAAAGTTATTATAGGCATAGACCAATCCTTCTCGCTAGACGAACCTGGGTGGGACCGGCTGGCGATGAAGCTACACAGATGGCAATCTGCGTGTTAGGTTGTGGTCGGGGCCACGTCCAGAGATCGGAGGTGTGCCCGACTGCCCCGAGGTAGTCATAGCTCCTCGTGGTGTTGGGTTAGGTTACCGGAGATATTCTCTCACGGTGCATATAGGTGGGCTCCCAGTCCGTCCAGACTTATTTGATTACTCTTTCCACCTGAGGATACTTGGAACCCATAAACGCCATCAGAATGGATGGACAGAAGAGGCACGCAACACTGAATCGACTTGGCTGGATCGCATCAACGATCTTCCAACGATCTTCCAATGTCGTGCTCAGAAGCTTCGGTGCCTCGAAATGCAGGATCCAGTGCGCAGCGATGCGGGGAAGGAGGCGAAGAACACCTGAAGGCCACGCAACCACAAACATTCAACACGTCTTGGCAAGCGAAAGTTGCTGGGCATTACGTTGAATTGATGAAAACGTGCACAAGTATTCCTCAAGCCTACAAAAGCATCAGACGGTGAGCGTCCCGTGTCCAGATAGCAGCCAGCTTCGATGTCCATGTAAAAATGCAAATAAACTCAGGGTTATCCACACAACCTACGCCAAGCCCGCACAATTCCCATAGTGCTCGGGGCACGCGAGGCGCGGCTGGGCAACGTGTCCAGCCTCCGCATGACATTATCGCACACCAATGGAACGGCACGGCATGGTCACGTCCCAGCTCGCGCACCCTTATCGCCTCGCTGAAAAAAGGTTAAGCTTCAGCCACGGCGACGAGAGACCGTAATAATTGCCGCCACATACCAACCACGAAACGTCGGAGGAAGGATCGGACATCACGGAGATGGTAAGTGTTGGACGACGAACACAGGACGACGCTTTGGCGAACGGGAAAGTTGGATGCACCCCCCCCCGATCGGTGGATGGTCACCGGTCACCGGTTATGAGGTCCGGCGGAGCGTGTGCCGGAAGACACTCGGGGGTATTTGGAAGACGGGGCTTCGTTCTCGTTCACACTGAAGTCTGCGGGCCATAGGCATTTTCAAATCAAACAAACGAGGCGGGAAGATGACACATTATGGTAATTTCTGGCTTTCAGGGTTTTGGGAGCGGTAATGGGCTTGTGTTTGGAGGTCGAACTGCAGAGACTGCTGATCGAGTGACTGTGATAGGTCTTGGGTGTGTGCCTGAATTACACCGATGACAATGAGTTGGCAGCCCATACTGATAGTTTTGAGCTAAACAGGCACCTACTCCAGAAAGGTTACTTCCCGGCTCCGCGACAACAGCTCCCTGCGTTGGCCGTCTTGGTGGAGATACTGGGAGGATGCGCGTCGTGCCAGAGGAGAAGGAATGTGCGCGGCCTGACCTTTGTGCACCCAGCCACCCAGGTGTGACACCTGTCTCCAGCGGTACGCTTGTTTGTTTAAGCGGCGAGCCATGTTTTACAGGGGATACAGAGCGAGATGGGACGTTCTGAGAAAGGTGGCGTTCAATCTCCTCCGTTGAGTTCGCTGATGATGTGTCCTGCCGTCTGAAGATAAGGCGATCATGTGGTCTTTGGAACACGGAGGCTGGAGTTTCGGGAACTGGTCGGGAGATGAGCGCGTCCATTTCAGGAGAGGCAAGTCGAAAGTCGATGACGGGCGATGGGGACGACCGCGCGCTGACACTCGAGAAGCGACTCCTCTTAGGTGTATGTGATTGAGACTCCGGGCTACTCGGCGGATCGGCTGGCTGTGGTAGTGCTTCGTGTTGCGCAGGGGAGCTCGCCTCAAGCTGAGAGCTCGCAGGTAGCTCGAGGCTCGGTAAGCTGCCTAATCCCAAGTTGGCACGTTACACAGAAAGTAGAGGTAGCGCCTCACCTGTGATATAACTACCCAACGATGTGCCCTCCTCTACGCGTCGAATGAGATTGACATCCTTCTTTTTGACTGGTTCAGCTTTCTCGACATGTTCCGATATGACGTGCTCAACGAAGCCTTCATGTGAAGCAGTGGTGTAGCGGCACCAGTCCCATCGACAAGAATGCAAGGTGCTCATGCTGTGTATGCGGATGTCCTGGCCAGTGCAGTTGCGAGAGTGGTTTAACACGGGTTGGAGCCACAACGACAAATCCTAATGGCCACGTGGTGTATTTCCCGTCGCGTGGGCGGGCCGGAGATGCCGATGGAGAGAGTTGCTCCCAGGGAAGGCTCGCGACCGACTCGGGACCATTGGCCCTTCTCCACGCTTTCTTTTTGACTCTCACATACTTTCTGACGACTGATTATGCCCCTTTGAATCTGCTGTGTGTGAGTGATTGATTGCGGCCCATGTTGCATCCTGACAAGCGCCCATTCCAGCCGACAGCTGCCTACCGCCAACTTTCATCCAACACCTGTCGGCGGGCGGCTCGGCACGGCCTCACAGCCTCATCCACCTACACACTCAGCCCGCAGCAGACCCTCGCCCCTCTTGCGTGTAACGCCTCAGGACGCGACTGACCTCCATTATCTTTGAGACGTTGGATATCACCCGCCACGATCGTGGGCGCAGATGAGCGACCCAACGTCAGCAGGCTCCGGGGTGAGTGGCCCCGGTTCCGTTTTACAGCAATTATCTCATCCCGCCACGTTTTCTTCAGCAGTCCACTGACACAACGCCGTCGCAGCCGCCAAACAAAAGCAAGCTTGCCATCATCATCGTTGCTAGCATTGGCGGCTTCATCTTCGTCGTCGCGCTCGTTCTGTTGGTGGTGCCATACGCCCGACGTCGCGCGGCAAGACGCCAGGTGAAGAATCTCGAGGGCTCGACTGTGAGTGATCGAGCCTCGGCAACAAGTCAAAGTCGTCGCCAAGCCCACGATCGCGCACTCTCCGTCGATGCATCCGTCCCGCTCCTCGAGCCCGAGCCAAGTATACACCCGGAATACTCACGCTTTGGAAACTTGGCAGTGGCGCAACCGGATACCGCCATCCAATCAAATGCGTTGCACAACAATACCGGCGATTCGATACAATCGCCACGGCGCTTTGCGCCCTCCTCGGTGTCCTTCAATCCACGACGTTCCCCTTCACCCGAGTTTGAGCCCGGACCATCACGGTCGTTCCGCGCCGCACCACAGCCATCACTGCGACATGCTCGCACCCGCATCGCACATATGCCCATGGACCCGCTTCCAGAGGACTCTGCGACAGATGGCTCGCCGCAGCGCGGACCATCACCCGCAGCAACTAGCGCCGACTCGCACGCACCTGGCAATTGGCTGCATATCCCGAAAGCCTCCAACATCCCGCTTATCGGCGCGTTCCGCGGGAGTTTCTCCTCCATTGCAAGCGCTGCCTCCTCCATTCCCACGCTACAGCACTACCCATACTACAATCAGAATGCACAAAGCGCCAGCGTGTCAAGCAGATCGTCGCAGACGTTCTATAGTGTTGCGTCAGATGGACATAACGCAGCGCCATCTGAGCATGGTGAGTTGATGCCGCCGCCGGTGAGCCTTAGGGCTGGGGGTGGGGGAGAGCGCATGCCGCAGGTACACTTGAGCGCCTCAAGTGGTCACCTAGCGTCACGGCAGGCGAGTATGGTCTATGGCCCCGACCCATCGCTATTGTCTGTGCCACGGGGTCTGCGGCCCGGCGGGTCCGGCCGCCCCGTGAGCAGCACAGTGACGAGCGGATCGTCGCTGTCCGTGTATACGGATGCGCGGTCACAGCAGGCCGACGGGGAGGATGGTAGACGGGATGGGAGCGTAGGCGGAAGTGCACGCGGACGGTCGTAGCACAGGCCACCTGATGGTGGGTCGAGGCAAGCGTGACGCGAGGTCAGACGGACAGTTCCATCTTGGTTGTATCATCTAGTGTGCATCTTACTTTTTCAGACTCACAGTGCATCTATCACAGACACTTTCGTATCCTACGCCCGCTCTGCTGCTCTCCTTTGCCAGCTTACACGTATTTGTACAGGAGTCTTGCATTTCCGTCTTCAGATTGCCGTCACATATCACCCGAACCAAGCGATGTATGCATCACCATCAACTAGGGTACTTCCTCTTTGGACCTGAAGCGCACCGATGTCCACAACGCCCGTCGCTCTTGATTTGCAGCGTGACCAGCAACCTCAGCGCCCAGCCCAGGTCGAACAATAGGCGCCGGGAAGTGCCGGCATCGTGAGTAGGCGTCAGTCCAGGACAATGCCGCGATGCCGTAATGCGCATCACACACGCTCTTGGAATACGCACATCTGAGACCTTTCGAGCGGAGAGTCGATGCTCGTGTATTGCACGGGCCTCATGCCCGCATGTGGTGAGCTCCGACTACAGACGCTCAAAGACCTGCCGTGAGTCCTCTCGTCATAAGCTTCATAGAAAATTTCTGCTCCATAACCTTGTCAAGCGTGGTAAGTTTCTCTCATGACTGAGCTCGCAACGCCAATCGCTCTTACATACTTATCGAGACTGATGCACAGGGATACTTGGTACCGAAACGAGGGCCACCTGCAGGGTGGCATCGCCTTGAGCCCCATTAAGCAAAGTTTGACATCCTATGATCTCGCCACAGTTACAAGTCGATCCTCGCCTCTCACGGATTCCTGCTCCATTACGATTCCGGAGGGACCCGTGTATTATCGGCATATCTCATATTCGAAAAAAACCGCCGCTCCTCCACCTCATAGTGCGGACGTGTCGCGAGCTATACCAAGGCCGATAAAATTTGCGGAAGCTGTAGCATCGCCAGGTCTGGAAAGAGGCCCGCCGACCTGGAAGCTACAACCAGTTGTACACGCATGCCGTCAACGCCTCCTTCCTGTCACCCCGGAGGAAGTCAGATGGTACACGAGCCTTCCCCGCCCCAACAGTGCGTAAGCACCAGTGCCGTCGGGTGTCTTCGCGCTCACGGCACGATCAAATTCTAACTCGCAGTGCTCGCCCCAGGCGCATCTCCCTCATGTCGCCAACCTCCACCCGCGGTGTACGTACACCTCTCGTCATATAGAGTGTGAGTACGTGCTAGCGATCTCAATGGCGCGGATCAGCGCGCGATATGCCCCCGGATTGCGCAGATAATCTATTGCGCAGATAATCTGCCCTGCCCCCGAACACGTCGCCCCTCCCCTCGCAGACGGTACGAATCAGGCAGGCAGGTCCAGGAAGCCTTCACAGCGTACGTTAACGAGATCCGGGTTTCCCTTTTCGTCCCGATCGCGTCCTTAATCTGTCTACAGGGGGCGCGAAACCTAGATTGCGAGCAGTGACTGGTACGAAGCATCACCGGTAGGCGCGCGAGCGCACGGTGGCTTCTTCTTAGTCGTCTCGGCCAGCACATGCACGCGCAGGTGTGGGTGCCATCCAGCGCCTGCGCCGTGTCGAACATTCTGCGCGGAAGGCGCGCGCGCGGTGCCAACTGCCCCCGCCAGCGCAGCGCGGCGCGGCGCCCCCGTCCAATCCACTGGTCCATCAGCGCACGCAGAGCGCGCCTGAGCCTGTCTCAACACAAGATTGGAGGGTGCCCTGCAATCGCTCGCATGGCCCGCTCGATGGGGAAGTAGGGGTGCCCCCTTGCAGGCCCGTATTGATGATCTGTGCGTGGCTCGGCGCCGTCGGGATGCAGTGGGGCACAATGCAGGTATCACGATGGCTGTATGCTATCGCACCGCCTTTCGGGCGTGCCATCTATCCGTCCCTAGACCTCCCATCCCCCCGGTCTCGTGAGCGTGTGCGCGTCCACGGGCTTTGGCACTGCGCTGGTCGCCCAACACATCACCGAGTCACCTTCGGATCTCGTGCTGGTTTGGGAAGCCGCTGCATCTTCAGCCCGCTCCACGGGTGCACCTGCTCGGTGGCGGTTGCGAAGATAGGACAAAAGTCGTGACACGGCCATTAGGCGGCCGGTGGTGGATGGGAAGAGAAGAGCTACGGTGACGGTGGCGCGCGCGGCAAGCCACATCAGCGCGGCGGAGCGTCTTCACGTCGGCGCATGCACTGCCCGCGCTCGCGCGCGAACCAACTCTCCAAAAACGTCTCACCAGAGCACGATAAGATGACGGCGCGCATCCGCATGACTGCCCTGAATGGGACCGGTGACGAGAGGCCCCCCGCTATCGGTGCGATCGGACTGCTGCGCTGCCTTGAGGCAGAACACGCGCTAAGAACCATTGCTCGCGGCCTGGCCTGTATGCACGGCTTGCGTGTCGTCATGTGGGTCCAAGAGCGGGCAACGGGTCAGATGCAACTCGGACTTGGGGTTTCCGCAGGGAACCCGCTCGTCGTGCTGCGTCATCCGTTCCGTAAAGATCTTGGGCCCGCGGTGAGAACGCGGGCTCCGGGTTGCTGCTACGATGTCATCCTGCGTCTCGCTTCGGATTCATTGCCACCCCAGGCCGGATCTGGAGAACCCGGGGAGACATGGGAGAAAATATGTGCCCGTGCAGGGTGTGCTCCATGAGATCCTACAACAAGATCAAAGCAAGGTGCCTCATGCTCGCCCAGAACTTGGTCCACGGATCCGGCCGGGGCTGGAATCTAGGATAACGCTGGAGAATGGCAACATGCCATTGGCGCGGCCGTGAATTGACGGAAATTTGAGTAGATGCCCGGCGGACGCTTTTTCGAAGGCCAGGAAGAACGAGGAATGCCGTTATCAACTCGGACAAGAAATCGCCAGGCACCAGCTTTTTCTCGCCCGCCCATGCGCCGTTTACCCGTAAAAGTTGTGTAGCGCTCAGAAGTGCGTAGGCTCCTCCTCTGCCATGCGCTTAGCTGAATTAGGGTGAACTGGCTCACGCACCGGTGTATACTGTCTGCGATCGTATATGGGATTTTAACCTTGAAACGAGCAAACAGCGGAGCACCAATACCCGGCACTGGATCCTGATATAAAAACAGATCGAGGTGGCATACGATGCACCGTCTGCCAGCTCGACATGAATCAAGTCAACGAAACCACCTTCCTCCTCCCGCCGCCGTGTCGCGCGACGACGTCGACTCCATTGTTACCCGCCGCCGCACCAGCCACCGCCGATGCTTCTCACCTACTCGATGCGGCAAGCCCGCCCCGGCCGCGTGGCGATTGCGAGATAGCCGCGCTCTTCAAAGATTCCGTTCCAGGTCCGCCTGCATCATTGCTCGCGCTAGCGTGCAACGTTCCTCTCTCACACCCGCTATTGCAGTGATTTTTTCATATATTCTCCAAAACTCCATTCAAACCGTGTCCGTGGTCATCGTGGGGCGCCTCGGCCCCACTGAGCTATCCGTCGCCGCATTTTCTCTTATGTTGGCATTCGTCACTGGCTAGTACTGGCCTTTTTTGCGTTGGTTCTGAATGATCCCACAATTGTTCTCTTTTTTCGGTGTACAGGATGGTGCGTCGCCTTGGGCGGCTCAACAGCCCTGGACACCTTGGGTTCCCAGGCCTTCACGGGAGGGAAGCACTCCACGGACTTGTCCATCCACTTCCAGCGGTGCTTGATCATACTATGGCTCCTCTTCATCCCCGTCGGCATCGTGTGGGCGAACATGGCATCCGTTCTGATGGCACTCGGACAAGACCCGGTGCTCAGTCACGCCACCCAGGATTATTTGCGGGTCTTGCTCCTCGCCGCGCCGGGATACATCGGCTTCGAGAGTCTCAAGAAGTACCTCCAGTGCCAAGGTCAGAAGAGACCTTCCAGAATACGATGACATCATACTGACTCCATGTAGGGATCATGGACGCGTCGACCTACGTCCTAGTCCTCATCTCGCCCATCAACGTCGCGCTGAACGTCTACTTCGTGCACTACACGCGCTTCGGCATCCACGGCTCGCCCGTCGCGCTCGCGCTGACCTTCTGGCTCGCGTTCCTCTTCCTCATCATGTACACCGCGTGCTCGCCGACCCACGCGCGGAACAAGACGTGGGGCGGCGTGCAGCTACGCACCGTCCTGGACGCGCGCGGCTGCATTGCCTTCCTTCAGCTCGCTCTCCCGGGCATTCTGATGGTCGGCACGGAATGGTGCGTCACTCCGGCGTCCGCGCCTGCGCGCGTGCTGCCGTACAGACCCAGGCAATGACGTCGCCCCCCTTCCTTTTTTTTTGCTCCGCAGGGCCGCCTTCGAGATCGTCGCGCTGGCCGCTGCGCGCCTGGGCCCCGTTTCGCTCGCCGCACAGTCCGTGATCATGACGACAGACCAGAGTGCGTCCGCCCGCGTCCGTCTCCGTTTCCGTCTGAACATTCCGCGCGCCAGTCCTCAACACGATCCCGTTCGGCATCGGTGCGCGCCTCCGCGACTCCGTGGCGCGTGATACTGACCCGTTCTCTCTGGAACTCTGACGCTGCAGGCATTGCTGCGTCCACGCGCGTAGGCAACGCCATTGGCCGGCGCGACGCGGCCGGCGCTAAGTTCACGGGTCATGTCTCCGCGCTGCTGAGCGCGCTTACCGGCGCGGCTGTGATGATTGCCATGCTCGCCTCTAGAAACGTCCGCACTTCCACCACCCACAGCTTCCCCGAGTACGACTGATGCGCCGCGTGTGCTAGGTGTACGGCTACCTTTTCAGCGACGACGAAACCGTCGTGCGGCTCGTCGGCACGGTGATGCCGCTCGTCGCGTCATTCCAAGTCGCGGACGGGCTTGCGGGCTCGTGCGGCGGCGTGCTACGCGGGCAGGGACGGCAGCACATCGGCGCGGCGTTCAACCTCGTGGCGTACTATGTGATCGCGCTCCCGCTCGGCATCTCGCTCGCGTTCCGCGCGGGGTACGGCCTGAAGGGTCTCTGGATCGGTGCGTGCATGAAACAATCCTCTTTATCTCCCCCGCGCCGCGTGGCTGATCGCGGGCGGCGGGGATTTTGCAGGCCAGGTGGTCGCGCTGTTCGTGGTGGGGACGTGCGAGTATGCTGTCGTGTGGCTCGGCACGGACTGGGAATATGAAGTAGAGAAGGGGATCCGGCGCAATCGTCCGGAGCTGTACGAGGAAGTGTCAGAGGTGTCTGCATGAGGCGCCTGCGATGATAGAGGGCTGCAAAGAGATCGATGAAGTCATAATCGCGGCCACTGTATTCTTGGACTCCTTGTACCATTATGTGCCACAATGTACCGGAATCATTACCGAAGCAAAATCTGCTTCACTTGTAATTTGATGATCACAGTGCTAGTGAAACCTTGGGGGACTTAATTGCAGTTTTAATACTGTCACGCAGAAGATCCTTCAAACTCCATACATTGCAACCACGAGCGTGAATCCAACTCAGGTATGAGCATGAAAAGTATAAGGCAAGGGGTGAGTGAACAGTTACTACTGAGCGGGGGGTGTGCAGGTGCGAGGTGGTGAATATGTGTGGATACAATAAAAGATGCGTGGATGCGTGGGGTGAGCAAGAGGGTGTACTTTTAGTAGTCTAGATGGAGGTGAGTATCATGCGAGGTCATAAGGTAACACAACGAGCAACAAAGCGAGACGAAGGAGCGAGCAACAGCGAAGACGAAAAAGGGTATGAAAAGTTAAGGAACTTAATCCTTCTTCTCTTCCTTCTTCTCCTCCTCAGTAGCTGATGATGATGCGCTCTGCTCAGCGTTCTTCTTCTCGTAGACCTTCTGGAAGAGGCCGAGCGACGCCTGCTGCGTCTCGTTGATCTTCTCGCGGATGGCGTCGGGGGTAACGGAGCCATCGCCAGCCTGGGCCTTGGCAGCAATTTCACGGAGCTCGGTGATGTGCTTGGTGACCTTGTCCTTCTCAGTGGCATCGAGCTGATCCTTGAACTCGTTCATGGCTATAAAACACTTAGTATCCCTCGGAAATGCAACAGGTTCATTGCAGTGCTTACCTTTCTCAGTGTCGGCGCAGACAGACTCAGCCTTGTTCGACTCCTCGATAAGGTCGCGGCGAGCTTTGTCCTGTTCGGCGTACTGCTCGGCGTCGGCGACCATGCGCTCGATCTCCTTGTCATTGAGACCAGAAGATGAAGCAATGGTCATGGACTGGTCCTTGTTGGTAGCCTTGTCCTTGGCAGACACGTTGACGATACCGTCTAAGCGATATTATGAGCGAAAACTGACGGCGTTAAACGGAAGTAAGATGCTTACCAGCGTCAATATCGAACGTAATCTCGATCTGAGGAACACCCTTGGGAGCAGGCGGGATACCGACAAGGTTGAAGTTACCAAGGAGCTTGTTGTCACGGACAAGCTCACGCTCGCCCTGGTAGATCTTAACTTCGATGGCAGTCTGACCATCCGCAGCGGTAGAGAAGACTTGCGACTTCTTGGTGGGGATAGTAGTGTTGCGTGAGATGAGCTTGGTCATGATGCCACCAAGGGTCTCAATACCTTCGGGACTTGTTTAGTCAACAAAATATGAATATCGATTAGGAGACGTACCAAGAGACAGGGGAGTTACGTCCAAGAGAAGGATATCAGTGACGTTGCCAGCAAGGACACCGCCCTGGATGGAAGCACCGATAGCGACAGCTTCGTCGGGGTTGACACCCTTCGAAGGCTCGCGGGCAAAGACAGTCTTCACGGTCTCCACCACACTCGGCATGCGCGTCATACCGCCGACTAGGATGACTTCATTGATGTCCGAGGCCTTCACGCCGGCGTCAGCGAGAGCCTTCTTGCAAGGGTCGATGGTGCGCTGAATGAGAGGGGCAGTAAGAGACTCAAACTGCGAGCGCAGGAGCCTCTGGTTGATGTGCTGGGGTCCACTCGGGCCAGAGGAGATGAATGGTAGGTTGATCTCAGTCTGGGTAGTGGACGAGAGCTCGATCTTGGCCTTCTCGGCGGCCTCACGGATACGCTGGATGGCCATCTGGTCCTTGCTGAGGTCGATACCAGTATCCTTCTTGAAGCTGTTGATAAGGTGGTCGACGAGAACAATGTCGAAATCCTCTCCACCGAGGTGAGTGTCACCGTTCGTGGACTTGACCTCAAAGACACCCTTTTGCATCTCCAGGATGGAGATATCAAAAGTACCGCCACCGAGGTCGTAGACTGCGATGACGGAGTTGTCTGCACGGTCGAGACCGTAGGCGAGGGCGGCCGCTGTAGGTTCGTTGATGACACGGAGGACCTCAAGACCAGCGATTTGACCAGCATTCTTGGTAGCTTGCCGCTGAGCGTCGTTGAAGTACGCGGGGACAGTGACGACAGCGTGGCTAAAGATACACTCTTGAGCAACCCGCAGAGGCAAACAATAATATGTACTTACTTGACCTTCTTGTTGAGGAACTGCTCAGCGGTCTCCCGCATTTTGACGAGAACCATTGATGAAAGCTCCTCGGAAGACTAGGAGAATATGTAAGTGCTTATTGGGGTACTTGGCGGTAATGACTCACGTATTGCTGCGTCTTGCCGTTGAACTCGACTTCAACAGCTGGCCGCCCGTCGGGCTTGGCGACAACCTTAAACGGCCTGTGTCACCGCATAAGTAGACTGGATATAGAGGAGCAACATTACAACGTACCAGTGCTTCATGTCGTCCTTCACCTCCTTGTCTTGAAACTGACGACCAATCAACCGCTTGAAGGCGAACACGGTATTTTGCGAGTTGACAACTGCTTGGCGCTTGGCCGGGAGACCGACAAGGCGCTCGCCATGCTTGGTGAACGCCACAACGGAAGGTGTTGTCCGTGCACCCTCCGAGTTCTCAATAACGCGGGAAGTCTTGCCCTCCATGACGGAGACGCAAGAATTGGTCGTGCCCAGATCAATACCGACGACCGGCCCTATGAGGGAGTAAGTATATGGGCATATGCAGTGACACGTATACGTACCCGAGACCTTCGAGTTCATGTTCCGTGCAATCATGGAACGGGGAAGGCCCTGTTACGAGTGAGTACAACCCGAGCAGAGCGCATACGTGCAGACATACAGCATAGTTGCCAGAGCGGGAGACGGCGGAGCGGAGGGAACGGGCGGCGGTGAACATGGTTGGTGGTGAGAAGGAGAGGAGTGAACTGGTCGACTCGCGTCGTCGCGCCGAAATTTTAGTGGTAAGCAAAAGTCACGTGCCGGCGCGCGAATGTTCCGGAACTCGCCGCCAATCAGACCTAACCCCAACGCGATGGCCCGCGTCTTTCATTCGCCTGCGACCGGACAACCGCCGCCTGCGTTTACGTTGCTTTTATGTGACAGGTTCTTAGGAAAAGGCTTGCTCGCTGCCGAACATGGCTGCGGCGTGCGTCCTACTCTGGGCCCCGGGGAAGGTTGAACGGACGTTGGCCAGTATATATAGAGGGCTTCGCTGAGCTTATGGGTGTATGCGTGCACGATGACTTCTGCCTCCCTTTCGCCTGCCGCCTCCCTCTCGCCTGCTGCAGGCGCAGGTCTCGCTCTGCTGGCAATCCTTCTCCTGAGGCTCCTTGGTTACACCTCGCGCCATCACCTCCCACCAGGCCCGACAGGCCTTCCCATAATCGGAAACGCCCTCCAGCTGGCGGATAAAAAATGGTTATTCTCTCCAGAGCGGAAGGCAGAGTATGGTGTGTACCTTGTCAGACCTGCCCAAGCCCACCGTTGTTGAGGGCTTCAAAGGCAACATGATGTATCTTACCGCATTTGGCACTCGGATCCTCGTCATCAATAGCCTAGACGTTGCGAATGACCTGCTCGAAAAGCGCGGCAACGCATATTCCGACCGCCCGCGCCTCGTTCTTGCCGTCGAGCTGATGTCCCGTAGCCTCGCAATAGGCTTCTTGCCCTCTGGGCCAGTGTACGTCGCTCGCACAGCAGTGGCTTGCCCTCATTGAGGAATCTAGTTGGCGCCGCATGCGTCGCGCAGCCCAAGAGAACTTCACCAAGCCAGCCGTCCGATCCTTCGGTCCCATTCTGAATCGCGAGGCTCTGATGCTCACCTCCGCACTCTTGACAGACCCGGCGAACATGGAGAAGCATTTCCGGCGTGCCGCAGCATCGGCGATGCTGTCCATCGTGTATGACCTCCCGCCTGTCGAATCCGTAGACGACCCGACCGTGGTGCAGATAAACGCACACGTCGCCCACTTGCTCAATGCAACCAGCAGCAACCAATTGGTGGAATGGATCCCGTGGCTCAAATATGTCCCGAGCAGGTCGGCCGCACGTCAGCGTCTACTCCGCTGACAGTTAATCTGCCTTGACACTCAGGCTAGCAAAGTTCAAGCGAGATGCCGAGCAGACCTTCGAGAAAATAACCCGATTGTACGAGGACCTCGTTAACAAAGTCGTCGCTGACCAGGTACACACCGGTTTTTATCTATATTACAAAGCCTAATCGTGCCTCAGGCATCCGGCATCGACCGCCCCAGCATGACCGCAGCTCTGCTCAAACGCGAAGCCCAGCTTGGTCTATCTCCGCGCGAACGCGCGTGGATCGCTGGAGAGATGTTGTGAGCCTCATTCGACCCGCCCACCACCGTCTTTTCACCGTAACCCGACGCCCACACACAGCGGCGCGGGCGCCGAAACGACCTCCTCGGTTCTCTCCTGGCTCGTCCTCGCGCTCCTCACCCACCCAAACACCCAAGCTCTCGCGCACGCCGAGCTCGACGCAACGCTCGGGCGCGCCGCGCCGCCGACGGCCGCGGACCTCCCGCGCCTGCCGTACATCCGCGCGCTCGTCGCCGAGGCGCTGCGCTGGCGCCCGCCCGTGCCGCACGGCGTGCCCCACGTCGCGGCGCACGACGACTGGTACGCGGGCGTGCGCATCCCGCGCGGGACGCTGTGCATCGCGAACGCGCGTGTGATCCACGCCGACCCGGGCGTGTACGGCGCGGACGCCGGCGCGTTCGAGCCGGCGCGGCACCTTGGCGGCGGCGTGCCGGGCGACGGGCACGTGGCGTTTGGGTTTGGGCGGCGCGCGTGCGTGGGGAGGTATGTGGCGAACGAGGCGCTGGCGGTGGGTGTTGCGGTGATGCTGTGGGCGGCGAAGTTCGAGCGGCCGGATGGCGCAACCGGCGAGCTTGACACTGAGACGATGGTCGAGTCCGGTCCTGTGAGGTGTGTATGTCCAGACTTTCGCGCTGTGCTGGATGCTCATGTTTACAGTCGGCCGGTGCCGTACGAGTGCAAGGTGACAGCGAGGTTTCCAGAAGCGGAGGAAATCTTGGCCAGAGCTCTGGAACTGCTGGATGACTAGATCAGCTGTCCGGGTCCTAGATCTCTTGGGTAACCATATTCAGTTCTTCCTTGTATAGTACCGATCTGTTGTAGGTTGTCAAATTGCGCATTGGCTTCGCTCCGGCAAGCAGTTTTCGTAGGTCACAATGCCTCGTCATTTGGCCTGCCTTCCCAATACAGCCCATCATTCTCAGCTTCCTCCCAATGCCTCAATGCCTCTTCATCCCAAATCTTATCAGAAAGATCGCCCTCCTTCCGCAAAATGAGCTCCCCACTTAGCCGCTGCGGCAGGTATTCATTTGGCACGGGATGCCTACGAATCATCCCCGCGTCAGAACATCTCGCCAGGTGGACGTACAAAGAGACCACGCACATGAAGTCAGGTGGGTACCTGTAGCCAACCCCAAGCTCATCCATCCTGCTCGCCGGGATATCGCGCATCGCAACAGGCACGGGCGGCAGCGCGCCGCGCCCACGTTTCACAAGCGCCTCAGCGCACTTGTATCCCTCGTATGAACGTGTCGACTTGGGCGCCTCGGCGAGGTATGCCACGAGCTGTGCGAGGTGCGGTCCGCATGCGGGCATGCCGAGGGTTTGGCACGTCTGGAACGTCGACACCGCCTACCACCGATGACCAATGGCTATCAGTCACCATTACCTCAACGAGAAAGAGGGCAGCGCACCAAGGGCAGCGCGCGCTGATCCGCGACGCCGATATCCTCGCTCGCGCAGACCGTCATCCGCCGCGCGACATACACCGGGTCCTCCCCCGCCGCGAGCATGCGCGCAAGCCAGTACTGCGCGGCGCCCGGCTGGCTCCCGCGCACGCTCTTGTGCAGTGCGGATATGCAGTCGTAGTGCGAATCTCCCGTCCGATCGTACGACGTCGACACCGAGTGGCGCAGTGTGTCGAGGAGGGTTTCTTCAGGCGTTTCCGGTGACGCGTGGAGGACGAGCTCGAGGAGCGAAAGGGCTGTGCGGGCGTCGCCGCATGCGAGGTGCGCAATGGAGGTGATGATGTGCTTGGTGATACGTGGCTGCGGAGGTCCTGGTGCGTCTGCAGGCGAAGGGCCATCGACATCCGACGGGGGCTCTGCGAAGAACAGTGGTGGTGGCTGCTCCGCAGACTCAAACTGTGTTGAGGCGCTTCCAGATGGTGTGTCCTGCTTGTCCCGGGGGCTCGATGACATCACGCGTGCAACCGCCCTCTCAATGATTTTAACCACGTCTTCGTCAGTCAGGCGTTCGAGTACATAGACTCTGCCGTGACGTGAATTTCGATAAACAGAAAATAACGTTCACACGCACCGACATAGGCCAAGCAGCGCGCGATTCAACTCAAACGACGGATTTTCGGTCGTTGCACCTATTATCTTCGTGAACAATAAGACAGAGCCTCTTGCCGATGACCGGAGTAACGGACTTGCACGTAGCCTCGCTCAACGTAGGGTATGAGCTCATCCTGACAAACGAGTTAATGCAAGAAAGCGGGAAGATTTGGAGCACCATTACTTGCTGGGTCCGCGTGAAGCGGTGAATCTCGTCTATAAACACGATTGTTCGTCTGCAAGGGCCCAAATCTTAGGGATGGCTGAGACCAAGAACTGCTGCACCTACCTTCCGTTAGATTGCAGCACGCCTCTTGCTTCGTTAAATACTGCGCGGACTTCGTTGACGCCAGCGATGGTCGCACTCAGCTCTTTGAAGGTGGCATCTGCACGTCGAGCCAGCAGCCGGGCTAACGTCGTTTTTCCGCACCTTGACGAGCGCGTCAAAGACATTTTATGGATGATGTACCACTACAGGCTTACCCTGGTGGCCCCCAGAAGATGATGTTTCCAGTCGATGCTTCGCCATTTTCGTCAAAAAGGGGTGAATTCGGGCCTATCACTTGGACTTGGCCTATGAACTCGTCTAGGGTGTCCGGACGGAGCCGATCTGCTAGAGGGGCTGTGACTTCTACTGCGGAATTGTCTTCTTGTTTAGGACGTTTGTACGAGGAAATCCTATCGCATTTTCCCGACAGTTCCGCAGAGTTCTTCCTCTTCCGGGGTGCACTTCGTGTAGCAGGGGTCGGGCTCGAGGGAGCCGAGGACGATGCACTTTTGCCGTC
This sequence comes from Gloeopeniophorella convolvens, assembly GCA_022496205.1. Classification (NCBI taxonomy): domain Eukaryota; kingdom Fungi; phylum Basidiomycota; class Agaricomycetes; order Russulales; genus Gloeopeniophorella; species Gloeopeniophorella convolvens. Next base: position 14,801 of record WTXD01000057.1, on the reverse strand, counting down.
GTCGTCGGAGATCAAATCGATGATTTCGGGGTGACTCAGGGAAGACGATGCATCGGTTTCACTTCGATAGCAATCCGCTGCAAGGTGCTTGTATAGACGCCCTTCTGGGACGCGCAGAGAGCACGCTGGGCTTCAACGGAAGAATGAGACATAACTCCCACACGATACAAGGCGACAGGCCATACCAAGCTACCAGGCTCGTGTTGGTCTCGACTTTCTCTGAGACTCTCCTCTTTCTAGGAGCCATTCGTGGCGTTATAATTGAAGTATGCAATCAAAAGTGTCTGTCGAGATGTCGTCGCGGTCCAAGACGCGTCGGGCGTGTCACGCGAATATTGGTTTCGGCCCGGGACGACCGGCTCCTGTTCGGGCCGGAGGATCGGCTTTCGTTTAAGCGCCCGTGATATCCCGGGGAAGGTTTGGGACCGACGGGAGCGTCTGCGGGGCTCCGGACTGGCTCCGGACATATGTAGGCTCGCCAATTCTCTCTCTACGTTCACCACCATCATGACCCGCAAACACCCTGCTGGAGGAGAGTATGGAGCTGTCCGCGCGAGCTTTGACGAGGACAAGCTAAACGCGTACCTGGCTAAGAATGTACCCGCGGTGAAGGCACCTGTCGCCGTCAAGCAGTTTAAGGTGCGTCGTGACGTGCTTCGAGATTCACGGCCTGGACTGACTGTCCTACAGTTTGGCCAGGTCAGAGGCCTGATATTTTCTGCTCACAGCGACTAAAGTGATCTATTGGGCAGTCAAACCCCACCTACTTTCTGACAGATACCAGGTCAGTATTGGACCATCTTCCCCGTCGGCTGACCTCTGACATCGCGTCTCAGTGGTGCGCGCTTCGTACTCCGAAAGAAGCCCGTGGGCAAGCTGGTATCCCAGACCGCCCACCAAGTCGAGCGTGAATACACCGTACTCGCCGCCATCCACAAGCACAACACGCGCCCGACGACGCCGCCAGAGAAGCGCGTCCCCGTCCCGCAGGTCTTCGTGCTCTGTGAGGACAACGACGTGGTCGGCACGCCCTTCTACATCATGGAGTTCCTCGAGGGGCGCATCTTCACGGACATGTCCATGCCAGGCGTGCCACTGGCAGTCCGGCGCGAATGGTGCGTGATTCTTCGGACGGCCGTAATCGCGTGGCCAATCGCGTCACCTGCAGCTGGCTCTCCGCCGTCCGCGCCCTCGGCGCGCTCTCCTCGCTCGACCCGACGGAGGTCGGCCTCGAGAAGTTCGGCTCGCACAAGCCGTACTTCCCACGGCAGATCAAGTCGCTCTCGAAGGTGACCCGCGCGCAGGCGGCGGTGACCGACATCGACACGGGCAAGCCGACGGGCATGATCCCTGAATGGGACGAGCTCATCGCGTGGTACGAGCGCAACCTGCCCGACGAGCGCAAGACGGGCCCGCGCATCGTGCACGGCGACTACAAGCTCGACAACCTCATCTTCCACCCGACCGAGAACCGCGTAATCGGCATCCTCGACTGGGAGCTGTGCACCCTCGGCAGTCCAGTACGTATCCATATGTTTGCTGGGCCGCGCGACCTGACACGGCTCCCATGGTAGCTCGCGGACCTCGCCAACCTGACGCAGCTGTGGGCCGTTGATTCGTCCCAGGCGAACGGCATCATAGTTGGCTTCAAGGGCAACCTCAGCGCGCAGCCGTTAACGCTTGAGGAGCTCGAGCGCGAGTACTGCCGCGTCACGCAGCAGCCGTACCCCATCGTCGAGATGGGCTTTGCGCGCAGCTGGATGCTGACCCGCGTGCGTACTCTCCGTCCTGCCCGCATTCCCGCAGGCGCTCACGTGATTCTCGTAGTTGGCGGTGATTGCTCAGGGGATCGCAGCGCGGCATGCACGCCGCCAGGCCAGCTCCGAGCAGGCACACCTCTATGCCAGCCTGTTCCCACAGCTAGGAGGCCTGGCGAAGGGAGTGCTCGAGGACGAGGGGTACCTACCAAAAACTCGGGCGAAGTTGTAACCCTCATAGGCTCATGCCATGTCAACTGACGGATCTGATTGTTGTTGGTTGTTATTGTTTGCGGCCATATTTAATTTAACCCAGACTGAACGTAAATCCTGGTGATTTCCAGCTACGCGATCGCTCCTCTGAAAGGTGGATATCACATTCCAATGGACCTCACTTGTGTAACTCAAGTGCCTCTGTAAGTAACATCTCAGCTTCTGGGAAGCGGGGAACGGCCTTGCAATCGTAAGGCATGGGCCGGCTGCACCGATGATAAGCATGGCCCCGCACACTCGAGGACAGCACTCACGTCGTCACGCCCGAATGGACGAGCGTGTCTATGTCCAGCTCGCCCTGCGCGCCCTCAGGCCGCTCGAACCGCATCGCCCAAAGTAGCGTCGCGAAGTCAATCGACAGCGTCCCATCCGCAACGAACCGCCCGACACAGATACGCCGCCCAAACCCGTACGTCATATGCCCCTCCTCGCGGCCCTCGAGCCGCACGCGCCCGTCGAGGTGCCGCGCGGGGTCAAAGAGTGCCGCGTCCGCGCCGAACACGGCCGGGTCGAAGTTGAGCATGCGGACGTTCGCGCAGCAGATCGTGCCCGCGGGGATGAACGCGCCGTCGTACCAGTCGTCCTGCGCGGCGACGTGCGGCACGCCGAACGGCATCACGAGCCGCCAGCGCAGCGTCTCCTTCACGATCGCGCGGACGTACGGCAGCGAGGGCAGGTCCGCGAACGTCGGCGGGCGGGCGCGGCCGACGACCTCGTCGAGCTCCGCGTGCGCGCGGGCTTGGACGTCTGGGTGCGCGATCATGGTCAGGAGCCACCAGAGGAGCGTCGCGGAGGTCGTCTCGCCGCCTGCGGCGCTGCAGGTCGAATGTGAGTTGTATTACTGGGCCACGGACGTGTGAAGATAGGCGCACAACATCTCTCCTGCGAGCCATGCACGCTCGCGCTCGGATAGGTTGTGCTGGCTCTGGTTCTTGATCAAGGTCGCGCTCAGACTGGGCTGGTCAATCCCGTTCGCCTGATATCTGCATTTCAACATCCCGCCAAGTCAGCATCGGGCAGCGGCTGCATACCAGGTCATCCGCCACCTTGTTGATGAGGCGTTCATACATCAACGAGTCTTCATTGTACCAATATTCCGCGTCGCGTTTCCACTTTGCAAATCTGGACGCTGTCAGGTACGTGCAGCTCGAGACTTGCGGAATACACACCTGCTGGGGACATATCTCAACCAGGGTAAATACTCGACGAGACGCGTGCCTGGCTGCAGCTCATGCAACAAGCGCTGCGCGTGGTCGGTAACCTCCGCGACAACAGGGTCGTGCTCCGACTCCACAGGAGGGAAGTGATAATTGATTGACAGCATGATAGAGGACGCATGTCGGCGGAAGTGCTTGTCCATCGCAGAAGGACTCGTCATCAGCGCCAGACCTAGCATCAATGCTTCGCGGGTCTGAGTCGGGTAAAACCGAGGCGCGGCGGACTTGGAGAAGCTGTCCAATGACGCGCGGCGGAATGTGCGCCATCTGCAGCAGCGGTCAGCCTGCCAGTTAGCGAAGGCAACGAGGAAGCAGGGGCACACAGGTCGTTGTACGGCATGAAGCCGAACGCCAGATTCGCTGACATGTAATCGCCTGCGGAGATGTAGTGGGGTCGGTTAGAGTATATGTTGGATCGCTTCTCGAGGAGGTCGGTGGCGACACGCTGGCTATTGAGGATAAGGATGCCCTGTCCGAAGGCACTGATGTACATCATGCCGCCTTGAGGTATATCAGGTAGCTGCTGAGAGAGGGATGTGCACTCTCACCATACTCATCTTTGCGTTCGGGTGAAGACAGCCAGTTGTGGTCTGCGATATGCTTGATGTCGCCAATGAATGGGAGACCCTTGGGACCGGGAGGTAGAGTACGCAACGACTTCCTGACGATCTGCACCAGCGACCAGGCGATGAGGCCCAGGAGGGTGGTCACCGCTGCGGTGCGAACAGGGTGGTCGCTGCCACTGCCCCAAGCTGAGCCCAGGAGAGATAGGGGAGACTGTGCGGCCATTGGACTGGGGGTGCGGCGAGAAGCCGGGGTACCTTCTTATGGTGCATTGAATAAAACTCCACAATGTGCCAGCTGCGTGAGAGAATACAGAAGCCGGCACCATACATCAGTACTTATTGGCGTGATGGGCCATGGCCAATAACGATTCGAAGAAGAGAGCTCTAAAACGTTACGTTTTGGGATGCTGTCACCTGCCAACGAGCAGACCAATGCGTTGATGCCAACACTGGGTTCAAGTATAACAGTCCGTGCCTGCACCGTCTTTCGTAACTCTCATTTATCCAGTCGTCAATTGTGCCCAGTACGACAGAATGCTGGGATGTAGTGTCTCTTCGGGCCGTGCTGAGTAGTACCACTCCTTGATTGCTGCAGCCGCGGAGACTTTGCAGAAAACTCAGAGGCCGCGGATAGTGTGATCCCACCGAAGCGTTTCACCCGATGATGAACAATCGGGCTTCCCAATGGTGAGGATTCTTGGGAGCCTGTCTCGTTTGTGTTCGAGATCGCTGCTCATTGTAACCAGGTAGTAGCATCAATGAAGGTATACTTGCATACCTACAGTATGGGAAAATTACTCTCTATTTTTGCAGGTGGGGCATGGGACATAGGAGTTCGGTGTCGGTTGCCCGGTTGCTCGGGACGGTGATGCTGCCTGATGCAGTGACGGAAAGAAACGCACGGCGACATTTTCCGTGTAGATTTACGCTATCAACTATGTAGCAAGCTTCGGCGGCGGTTGGGCGGCGGATGCCCTCGGACGCCCCAGTGAACGTTCGGGGCAAGTTCAACTTTTGGCGCCGTTTGGCTGGCGTTTTGCCCCGTCATCGTGTCTCTCTGCGTCTGGTGCGTACCCGGGTCTCCGATTTTCTTGCGCCCCGTTGCTTACAGATACACTTCCGTATTCCAGAATTGCCATGGCTTCAATCTCAACATCACAGGATACGCGTCTTCAAAGACATCGGTCCTCTGTATCTAACCTTCCTGTCGAGCTGGTGCGAGAGATCCTTCTCTACGTTTCCACCTTCAAACAAAAACCCATAGCCCACGCTGTGGTATGTCAAGTCTGCAGCCGCTGGCGCCGCATTGCGTTCGACACGAGGGAGTTCTGGACGGCCATACCACTCGAGAATTTGTACTGGACCAAGGTCGCCCTGGCGAGATCGGAGGCATTGCCGATATCTCTAACCGTCAGCTCCGGTCGCCGCGAGGCTTCTTGCAAAGAGTGGTCCTCCACACCCCTCGCTTTTGCGCTGTCCCACCATCTTCCCTGTGTTCAGGAGATTAGTCTAAATGAAGGCAATCCATGCGTGAAGGACGTCCTGAAGGTGCTGGGAACGTACCTAGCGCCGTCTCTTAAGCGCCTGCTGCTCTCAACTCAGCGTGGCCAAACATTCTCCCTACCGCACACCTTTTCCGGCCGTCTTGCTCCTCAGTTGGTTGACGTGACCTTCTATAGTGCCTCGGGTCGCACCTTGTTACCCTTTCTCAGGGAGTAACCGCTTCAATTACGAAGTTTGGAACTTTATAATACAACCGGAAGGTTGGCCAAGAGCAAGGAAGAATTCGACATGCCCAATTTGGAACGGCTCACCCTTATCAACTCCTCCCAACTGTTCTCGAAATGCACTCTCCGCCTACCCCGCCTGCAACAATTACGCCTCACGGTCCCCGTAGGCCACGATCCAACCGACCTCATTGGTGCGATGTCGTTCCCGCGAGGCTCGACTGGGTTCGTCCTCGAATGTGCTGCAAGAAAAGAAGGCGGCTCTTACGGCGGCTGGTCCTGGTATTTGGATGAAGCCGCCACTTGTCTATCTTTCTTCCACCACCACGTGAAGGACCTTTTGCCTCGCGGAAAAGGGTTTCCTGCCGTCCACATAACGCAGTCCATAACCTCAGACCCAGACTCCATATTCATGGCCATCTCTGCGTCGCACGATAGTTTCGACAATGGCCCAGCAAGTTCGTCAGGCGTCGTCATTCACGCCAAACCCGAGGGGCAGTCCGATAGGTACAATCGGGCCAGTTTAATCATCAGCGCACTCTCAGCGCTGGAGGATGTCGAGGTGTTATTTGTCGACCATGACGACATATGTTCATTCAAGGAATGGAGCGCGCTCTTTGTGGGCGCGGACAACCTCACGCGCGCGACGCTGCGGCGCAGGGTCTAGCTGAGACTCTCGCAACACGGGACCTTGTTTCTGGGCCCGACACGCTCCCGTCGCTCACCACTCTCCGCTTCACGGGCGCGCGATTCACCGAGGACAACGTGTGGCACCACCCGGCCTGTAGATTTTCCGCCATCTCCGCAGAGCTGTCCCGGATGATGCAGACACATGCACTGAAGCGTGTTGTGTTCGAGGAATGTACGATCAGCGCCCGCACGGTGCAGGAGCTGGGGCGCATGCTCGGGCCTCGAGTTGCAGTGCAGTGGGACGGGGAGGTGTATGGGCCACAATGGTGGTTAGGTCAGTTTGGTCTTTCCGTCTTGTCGCAAAAGACAGATACTAATTGCCGGGCGTAGGCTGATTTATACAAGTGAATACCCTAGGGATAATACTGCACGTCCACTATGACGGAAATACGTGGACATAGTGTAAACAAAACTACCGTCCATCTCGCCATGATATGCTGCGCCACTCATTGTCCTCAGCATAGTCAACCATCTCTGTGCCACAAAGTCCGAAACACAAACCCTAGCTAGGGAAGCGAGAAGAAAACCCCGAGGAACTGCTCGTAGCTGAAATTGACCCAGCCGTCTTTATCGGTATCCAGCTTCCTGAACGTCTCCGTGAGCTGCTTCACGGACACGCACGCACGCATGAAGCGGTCGAAGGAGATGGCCTCCTGATGCGACTGGTACCCATCAGGTGGCGTAGCTATCCAGCAGTGGGTTGGTCAAGCACATCCAGCAGGATAGGGTCGAGGACGGGCACGTACCGTACTTCGCTACGAGGAGCCGGAGCAGTTCGGGAGAGAGCTCGTAGCCAAACTGGTTAAGCGCGCTGCGCAGTTCCGTGCCGTCGATGGCACCCGATTGGTCTGCATCAAAGTGACGGAACACATGTTGCCATTCCTGCATGTGGGACGTTAATCTGTTGTGTGTGGTGTACGCTATTCAGTTTTGCGCACCTGAATGTATCGCCAGAGGCCAGAGAACTCATTGAAATCGATGTTCCCACTACCGTCGGTGTCCTAGAAGACGCAGTAAGGCGGGGTGCTCTCGTATACCTAGCGTACCAACTCACAAAGATGTTCATCAGGAGCTTGACGGTGTCGATGTCGAACGCTGAACGTCTACATGAGTGTTCTGACCCGGCTCGAGAACCAGGTGACTCACGAGTCCAATCGCCATTCTTCAAAGCTCTCTCTGCGACGCCTGTATTAGTAGGCGTTCGGGGGGAGGGGGGGTGCTGCTCACGAAGCTCAGGGGGCGAGATGTGTCCTGACCGATCCGCATCGACAGCAGTGAACCAAGACCATAGTCTGGGACTGAATGAGTAACATGATGATAATGCCACGGATGTGCTCGACGTACTGGGGATCAGCGCCGTGCGGCGGAGCCTGATGCCTTGGGGCGGCAAAACCACCTGCATCACCTGAAAAGCGCCCAGCATTGGCAGCACCGTGCTGCGCTCCGTAGTGCTACAGACGCACATTAAGACGTGAACAGGGCAATAAAAAAACCCCGCAATGACTCACACCAGCGAAAGCCATTGTATTTGATTACCCTACGAGCTGGGGCCTGAAGGTCTTGAGTGGGAGGAGAGATAGCGTATGATCGTTGATCGGATAATCCGTCGAATATAAGACAGAAAGGGGCACAGCAATTCAAAGGGGTCGGTGTCGGGGTGTCACGGCGTGCTCCTCACTCTGGACAATGCACTGCTGCGAGCACTGTAAGTGGGGCCACCCAGGGAACTACTGCATCAACGTCCATGAGTCAACCCGGACGCTGCCGATTTCGAGACACCCCTTCCGAATCGCGATAGAATGCAGGGTGAACGGACCCTGATTTCGAGTCACAGAAACTTGCATTGGTGGGATGTCTTCTGGAAATGCGTGTACGGCTTGTGTACGGTTGCGACAGGGCGAAATGTAACGCGTGCGGCTCGCATTTATAGATGTACAGCTCACGCGAAGGCACGCCTTCGAGCCTATGGCCGCATCTTGGGAGAATTGTCCTAGGACTCGACGCGACGCAAGACTTATCAACGGTGGCAGTGCTCGGACGGCACATGATGCATGATGCATAATGCATTATGTAATACCTGTGCATCCAGATAATCCTGGATTATGTAATGATTGGTGAGGCGGGAGCGGTGCACTCAGGTGCACTGGAAGCAACGGCACAACCTGGAGTCGAGGGAACCTGGGCAACGCTGGGGAAAACTGTCCATACATCCACATATGCTAGTCTTCACGAACCGCATGCATCTAAACTCGTGTACTAGCCCTTCATACATCATTGGTCCGTTACTCGCAAGAGGAAGGGCTGTGTCCTCGAATCTTGATAACCCTCCCGGGTTTATTGGGTACATACATTTCGGCGCGCATAAACGAACTTCTGCTCAAACGTAACAGATTGCCACGTCGTGCACTCAAGCCTTCTCCCGGCTGAGCAACCAGCGCAAACCAGTCCTGACGTCCAGTTCAAATTGCTGGGCGGATTTGAGCATAAAATACTCCATGGCGAAGCCGTGCGGAAGACCGAGGTAACTATATTATGCCTCAGTGACGTGACATCACTAATTATGAAAACAGCGTTATACGCACACGTTGACGCGGGTCTTCACCCCAGCCTCGCGCAGAAGGCGGTCGTAAAGGAAGCTATCGTCACGGATAGGGTCCCGTCCAGCAACCTGGAGGAATGCTGGCGGGAGGCCTGCGTGTGACTTTGCGAGGGCCGGCGACAGCTCCGGGTCGTTTCCAGGGGCTTTATAGGTGTCTGCCAGTTCAGAGAATAAGTGAGGGTCAGGAAACCCAGCTGCAGAAATATACCAATGAACCAGACCGCGATCTCTTTGGTGAGGCCCGGCGCATCCTTGTTCTGCTCCAGAGAGAGCTGCTCGCCCGGGAAACTGGTGAGTCCGTTAGCATAGGGACCTCGGAGAATACGCAAAACATACCGATCATATGCATTGTAGTGCAGCAAGAAAGGGCAGTACAAGTACTGCCCAGTGATAGGGGACGGGTGGAAGAATGAGTCATCGCGAGCGCGAAGGGATAGAGCTGCTGCTAGGTTTCCACCAGCAGAGCATCCTCCAACAATGAAACCTTTCTTGAGAGATACAGAGAGGGTATCGGTGTTATTGACGGCCTGTCTCAGCGTTCCTGATAACGTAGACTGTACGTTGGGGAAGATCAGAACGTACCCATTTGAGCGCCGCATAGCTATCATTCAGTGCCGTCGGGTACGTATGTGCCGGAGCCAACCTACCAGTGGTACATTTAACACAGATAATCGACGGAGATTGACAAAACCAAGACAAAACGGACCGGTACTCGACGTTGAGGGTAGTCACTTGAAGCTCAGCAGAAAGATTGCGCAGAAAGTAGTCGTCCAGGTCGACGGTCCCGACCACGAAACCTATAAATTACATCAAAGCGGCACACACTTGTTCAGCGCCTTGTACATAGAGTACGAATTAGTGACTTACCTCCTCCATGCGTCCAGAAGAGCAATGGGTATTGCTCTTTTCCTTCGCCGGTACCAGGGATAACGGCGCGAACCAAGATCTCGCCACCCTCCACCGGAATCTTGTACTCTTGGACCCTTAATTTGGCATCTACAACTTTCGTTTATCGATCAAATCATAGTCGACGATTGTATGAACTGGCCTGGTGCAAGACGGGACTTCTGGAAAGCTGCGAATGGTGCCTGCAGAAGGTCAATGAATCCTTGCTTGAACCCAGGGATCTGGTCTGCAGTTGGAATGGGCAAGATCTCTCGCGGATGGTCCTTTAAGTAGGCAACGAACTCGGGGTCAGGCTCGGACAAGTGCGCGTACTGGGACATCGTGGGTTAAGTTGGAAGTTAGGAAGCGGCGCATTCAAGCGCCCCCAACCCCACGATTTAAGTAAGGATCCGGGATATTCTGACAGAGCGTTGATAGACATGGAGTTACTAAGGACACAGGAGCAGATGGGAACACGGTACCGGACCGGGGGTATGTTGAAATCCATGGACGTCTCCCAGCTCTGCCGCCCATGACACAATCATCTCGGAAGGCTTCGAGAAGAGCGCCTCGTCGGAACAAAAGCGACGTGTCATCATAAAGGTTGTGCACAAGTTACCTCCAGCAAGTGGCGCGGTCGATCCAGGTCGCCATCTGGTGCAGAGTCGCATACGGGATCATGAGAAGGTCGAAGTTGAGTCGAAGCTCTGTCTGCGGCGTGGAATCCGACTTGCGTCTCTTGCGTCGTCCGGCAACGCCCGGTATCTCGTGCCGCATGCCTGCCAAATTATGTCATCGATACAGGCGCTGGTGTACGTGCCACGTGGACAACCCCTCCGAGTGCGCGGTCTAACTGGTAGTACTTAGTGCTCATCTCGAGTTCAGGATCTTTCATAGATCCTCTGAGGCGCCGTCTCTCCAAATGTCCTGTGTGCCTATCAATGAATTACACTTGGATTGAGCGACTCATAGTATACATACTACCGGAGCGGGCGGGTCCTTGCCGGGCTTTACAGTAATTGGGACTTTGGGCTTTATCCTGCAAGCTTATTTGTTTCTCGGCACGCCAAGGCCTGGAGTGATATCGTCTGTTCAGAGATGTCATTGATTGCGCAAGACGAGCTGCCTCGTCGATGATGCGATAGATGAGTCATATGATAATCTAAAGGATAAACATGAGCGCGTGGAGCCCCTCCCATGTTATGTCACAGGCCGTGAAGCGCATGAAGAATCGTACATCGTAAGTAGCGTCGTCGTGTTCTAGATATTGATGCATATACAGATCCAAATCCGTCCGTCCATAGCGTAATCGCGAGGGAGAAACAACGTGGAAGCCGTCGATCGAACGCCGGTGCGTCGCGCACCCGACAGGCTCAGTCGTACTCGTCGCGCGCCTCGCGCTCCTTGCGCCCGCGCCGGATGTCCTCGAGCGAGATGCTCGAGCGCTCGCACATCGTGCGGAAGATGCCGTTCTGCGCGAAGAGCGCCTCGGGCGTGTCGAACTCGGCGATGTTGCCGTTGTCCATCACGCAGATGCGGTCGTACGAGATGATCGTGCGCAGTCGGTCTGCAGCGTGTCAGCAGGGCGCCAGGCGGCGGAAGAGGAGGCGGGCGACGCACGGGCGATGCACAGGATGGTACGGTCGCGGAACTCGCTCGCGATCGTCTCCTGGATCTTGCGATCCGTCTCATAGTCGACGGACGCGGTGGCCTCGTCGAGGATGAGGATCTTGCTGTCCTTGACGAGCGCGCGCGCGAGCGAGACGAGCGAGCGCTGCCCGACGGACAGGTTCGAGCCCTCCTCCTCGATCGTGCTGTCGAGCGAGAAGCGCGGGCCGACGGGCGTCGTCGCGCCCGTCGGGAGCTGCTCGTCGTCGCCGTCAGTCGTCGCCTCTTCGGCCTTGAGGGTGGAGACGCGCTTGGTGTCTTCGACGAGGTAGGAACGCTTCAGCGCGTCCCAGAGCCGCGCGTCGTCGTGCAGGCCGAATGGGTCGAGGTTGGACCGCAGAGTTCCCGAGACTGCGAGGTGTCAGGGAGGCGCTGATAAGACGAAACGTCTGTGCGTACATAAATACGCATCCTGGGGGATGATGGAGATCGCCTTCCGGACGTCGGCCAAGCCGAGCTTTGCGATGTCGAGACCGTCAATGCTGATGGACCCCGAAACAAGCTCTACGATACGGAACAGCGCAACCATGATGGACGACTTTCCGGCGCCGGTTCTACCAAGGCATTTCAGTCAGTCAAACAATATATCTTGGAATGTCACGCACCTTCCAACAATGCCGATCTTCTCGCCTCCCGAGACCTTCATGCTCAGGCCCTTCAGGACGAGCGGGAGCTCAGGGCGGTACTTCAAGACCGCGCCCTTGATCTCGAGCTCCCCCTCTTTGGGCCAGGAAGCGGCAGGCTTTTCGTCCGGGATCTCGTGTGGGGGTTCCTGCTCGAGATCGCGCGCGTAGTAGACGATGCGCTCGACGGAGTTCATATTGTTCTCAACTTCGGCAAGCTGCCTGACCATGAAACCGAACGCCTGAAAAACGGGTCAGACGGGCGGAAGCAGCGCTCAAGATGCGTCAATGCACACCTGTTGGACGTTGAGGATGTACGACAGCGTGACGCCGGTCTGTGCCGGCGAAATGCTGGTCCGCGTGCCGACAGTGAGCATGGCGACCGAGAGCGTCAACAGCGTCCCGAAGAAGTCGAGGCGAATACCAAGCCATCGCTGGCCAAACGGTCAGCTCGGCGCTCGCAGGGCTTGTTCTACCGGACTTACCTGGTTAGTGACCGTCATCCAGTACGCCCTGTTCTCAAAGTTGACGCGGTCCCGATTCTCGTTGAAGAACCGGTCTTCCTCCTTGTAGGCACGGATGGTCGCGATGCCCGACAGAGTCTCAGAAAAGTGCGAGTACAAGGAAGACCGGAGAATGGCGTCGAGCCGCTGTGAGTTCCATTCAATACATGTGCCGGACGCCGTACCGCACTCATGCAGACGCACCTTCATCTCTCTGGCGCTGGCGCGGTAGAACGCGGCGGCCATGGAGTAGAGAATCAAGACGACACCGACGGCGATGAGGAACCAGGGAAGAATGATGGAGATCAGGATGATGGCGCCGCCGATGCTGGACAGCGTGTTGAGGAACATGCGGAAAGAGTCTGGGGGAGGACGTGAGTACGGTCACAGACGTACGGATAGGGCAGACTGACCGGCAAGCTGGTTGTCGATGGTGTCGATGTCCTTGGAGAAGCGGTTCATGATGCGTCCGACTGGCTGTACTTGGCTTGAGTGGAACGAAGACGGTAGCAACAGAGTTCGAACGTACCGTTGTCTCGAAGAACGACATGGGGCTATGCATAACGCGGGTGATCGCATCCTACACATACCCAATCAGAACCGGAGCAGAGGGCATTAGGATAGGCCCACTCACATGATGCAGCTGTTTGGATGCAGAGTACACAATGAATGCGATGATCATGCCGTTCATGAACGACGTGAGCGCCTGTCCGACACCGAGCGCTGCATAAATTCCCATCTGGAAGCGGCAGTCAGTCAAGCAAGCCACACACAGGCGACGCGCAATGCGTACATAGAAGCCTTGCGGCTGCGGCCATTGTCTGTGGCAAAAAAGAGCGAGTCAGCTCCCGAGCGGCGCAGCTCCGACACTGCAGTTTGCTCACCGATCCTGCCACCAGACAAGCCTGGGTGATCGCCCAGATCAGCGCATATTCCAAGGAGACGGCCCCGCAGAAAAACGCACCAGTACGACGACAGCACGATCGAGGTCTGCATCAGGACGATCGTCACGCCCATCAGGGGGAGTAAAATGAAGCCGTTCCCGGACTCGAAGTAGCGCTTGTACACCTTGCCGTTCACCGCGCCGGTGTTGCGCTCCTCCGCCTGCATGAGCGCCGCGCCGCGCCTCGCGCCGCGGCGCTTGGTGTCCTTCGCCGCCTCCTCGGCAACACCTTCCTCGTCCTCCTCGGCGGCCTTCTCGCCCGCCGACTCCTGCGTCCGGTCCCCCGTGACAAACTCGTCAAAGTTGCGCGCAAAGTCGCCGCCGTTGGCCATCAGCTCCTCGAAGGTGCCGTGCTCGGTGATGTGGCCGTCGGCCATGAAGTAGATGTAGTCGACCTTGGGCAGGAAGTGGAGCGCGTGGGTGACGAGCAGGCGAGTCGATCCGACGGTGCCGTTGAGAAGGACATTGTTGAAGACGGATTCGCCGACATGCGCATCGAGAGCCGACAAGGGATCCTGTCGCAGAATTTAGTGAGAACTAACGACAAACGAGCGCGAGTCTCGACCCACGTCGAAGATGAGGATGTCCGCTCCAGAGTAGATTGCACGGCAGATGTTCACACGCTGCTTCTGGCCACCCGACAGCGAGATACCCTGCACCACGGCACCCGATCAGCAAAGCGCGCGAGGAAGCACTGCAACATTCCCACCCACACACCTTTTCGCCGACCTCGGTCATGTCGCCGTTCGGCAGCACGTCAAGGTCCGCCTCCAGACACGCATCATGGACCGCCTTCCAGTACCGCTCGGGCTCAAACGAGCGCCCAAAGCAGATGTTCTCGCGGATCGTGGCGTTCTGCCGAGGGAATGTCCATGTCAGCCGTCTCGCCCACGTCAACTGGGAATCGCACCTGGATCCACGCGCTCTGCGAGCAGTACGCCACCGAGCCGCCGAAGCGGACCGTGCCCTCCGTCCGGCGCATGTCCCCGATCAGGCCCTGCAGGAGGGACGTCTTTCCCGCGCCGACCGCGCCGACAATCGCGACGAGCGGGCCCCGCGGGATCTTCATGTCGATCTGGCGCAGCTTGAACAGCATCTCCTCCTTCGCCTCGGGGGCAGGCGCGGACGCGGCCTCGGGTGCCTTGGCCTTCTTCTTGCCCTTCTTGCCCTCGTCCGGGTCCGGCGGCGGGCTGTCCCACGTGAACGACGCGGCGTTGACGTCGAGCGCGAGGTCCATCGTGGGGTCCTGCACGAGCGTCTCCGAGACGAGCTCCGCGGTAAAGCACTCGTGCAGGCGGCTAATCGCGTTGCGCGCGTCTGCTATCGCGCTGAAGGACATGGCTGCGGGTC
>WTXD01000056.1:0-166248 GCA_022496205.1 Gloeopeniophorella convolvens | reverse complement strand
GCAAGTCGTCGATCTCGGCGTCAAGGAACTCCAAGCGCTCCTTGAGGCGTTCGAGCTGCACGCGGACGTCTTCGCGCTCGTTACGCGCCTGTCGCAGCTTGCGCTCGCGCGGCGTTATCGACACGTCGTCGAGGCGCGAACTACTCGCGGATGGCAGCGGCGGCGGAGGCATGAGGGTGCGACCCGAAGACGCATTCGAAACGAGCATGTTGCGGCGAGCAGGTGCGGGTGCGGGCGCAGACGCAGACGACGCGGCCGCAGTCACCGGGCGCGCCTTCGGGCGAGACTTGGCAGGCGGGCGAGCTATGCGGATCGGGTCAGTACTACGCGCACGAATGCCAAATCACTCACCGTCTTCGTCACTCGACCCGGCCAACTCGAGAGGACCGCTCTGTGGCGACCCATAGTCGACATACCCAGCGGGCGGCGCATTAATGTTGCGACTTGAGAAATCGCACTTGAGGCGCGCTTTTGAGCACGCGGTGCACGACGAAGGACGCGGCTCCCCCGTGAAGAAACACTCCCCGACGACCTGCCGTACCTCGACAATCCCGCGCTTCTTGGCCGTCGCAATGCAGCGCGAGCAGGGCGGGTCGTACACCCATAACTTCACGCGTTCGGGTCCCTCGGACGATCCGACCGCGGGCGCAGGTCCCTTCCCTTTGCCCTTGACCGAACCCGCAGCAGGCGCAACCAGACGCTCAAGGTCTTGCGAGGTCCCGCTCGCACGGCGCGATGCGGACTGGTAGCGATGCGGTGGGATCAGGACGATCGGTTTCGATAGCTTGCGACACACGTTGCGATCCCCAACCGACCCGGACAGGCTCTGGGTGTCCCCGGACTCTCCCGTGGAGGACGAAGGCGGCAGCGAAGGCGCGACGGACGCTGGCGAAGTAGCGGCAGAGCCCCCAGCTGACGAAGGGTTCACCAGCGGGTATTTCTGGCGGAGTATGGCGCGCTGATCGATGAAGTCCTTTGCGGTGATCGTGCCCCGCTCGCGACGCTTGTTCAGACCCGAGAGGTCGGTATCGTAGGCCTTCTTCTGGCGGGCGGTCTCGCATTCGGATGCGGCACGCGCCTCGGCGGCCTCAGCTTCAGCCCGCGCAGCAGCGGCCGCGCGCTCACTAGCCAACGCATCCGCGGCGCGTAACTCGTCCTCGAACCCGCGGACGAAGAACGGCGCGTCGTCAATCCACGCGAGATGCGCGAACGGGCGCACAGCCGCGCGTTCGCGGTTTAGCTCTTCGCGCACTTTTGCATCATCTTCCGCGTCGTCCAGGCCGGCCTCGTCAGCAAATTCAAACTACCCCAAGCTCAGCCGTACTCGCGACAAGCTTCCAGACACGTACCAGCGCAGTCGTGGCTTCGCGCACGTAGCGAGCCCAGTCCCTGAACCCCGCGTCCCGATTGTGTACCGGGCAGGTCAACAAAACGGGCCCAAGGCACAGGCGCGCACGCATGAGCGCCGGATTCACATCCGAGGACGCTGCAGCAGGCGCGGATGGCGTGGGCGGCGCAGCGGGCGGTTGGGACGACATTGCAAGAGGCAAAAGTCGGGTCGAGGGCAGGATGTGGGTTAGGGCGCGAGGCGCAAGGACGACTTATCAGTGAGCACCCGGATTCGGATTTACACGCGCGCGTCACCTGCGTCTTCCGTTCTCACACCGGCTCCACGCGGCGCAGCCCCGGGCCGGATTCTCTTTCACATCACCTGACGCGGTCGCGGCGGGTCGCGCAACTCACCCGACAGACCTAGCATCGGCGCGCGACTGAACTGGGGACAGTTCAGAGCTCAGTAGGGAGGAGGATGATGCGGTTGTACCACCCCTAGGCGCGGGGAACCCGGATGCGGGCCCCTTGGCCCACGAACGCGTCGGGTCGGGTTGGGTTGGATCAGGATCAGGTGCGAGCCTTCGGGTTGTGTTTGCGGTACTATAACTTTGCGTGCGGATAGTATGCGTTGACCTTCTCAAGGAAACCAGATAGATTACAGCCCACAACGACCATGTACACCCTTCCGATCCCTAGCCTTTACATTCCTTACTTTACATTCCTTTCTGACGCGGGTCCGAGCAATTCGGCGCGTCTTAGTGCAGTTTGTTTACTTGTTTTGTTTTATATTGCTACCCGAGGGAGGCGTTGCCTCGGGCGCATCGCATAGGCTTCGCGTCTCAGCGTCCGGGCCCCGGGTATGCCCGGGTTACTTATACTCTCATCCGAATACACATCGGGCAGCTTCGGCTTACCCCCAGCGTTTCCCTCTCATTCTTGCGGTGCGGTCTGCGGTGCGGTCTTGCGGTTTGCGTGCGGTCTTGTGTCCTTGCGGCTTGCGTCTTGCGTCCCTTCGTTCCTTTCTAGTCACTCATTTGTTTGCGGATTCCCGGATCAGCGCCGGATTGATATCGCAGGTCCCGCCGACGCGCCTGGGTGCTTCTCTAGTCCTTCCCTTATCATCCTACACGTTCCCTTGACTTCCTAACGCTACCCCCGAACTCTCTCTTCTGCATCTCCGCTGCTTGGCTGCTCAAGCAGGCTATCAACGCATGAATATGTCTCGATCGACGAAACTGCCAATGAATGAATATGGCTCAAGTAACGACGGGATAGTCGATAGGCGTACATGTTTATCCATAGATGATCCCAGTCCATATTGTCTCCCTCTATGTCCCAATGCCTGGCTATTGACTCGCCTTGGAGTTTGTCATCCGACCGCGTGGACGCAAACGTTGGGATGACATGCACCCCGCGAATGATGTGGTCAGGATTGATGATGGCGAACACACTGGGGTCCTCTGCTGGGATGTAAGAAACGCTTGGCAAGCACTTCTTTACCCAGCTCCCCTTCATATTCGCATTCACCCCTAGCCATCTTACGAGGACGAAATCGAGCCTGCGCCACGGCTCGAGCGACGCGTGCACCTTGACATCGATGTGGCCCACAAGAACCGCTCTGCCGAACCAGTACGGAAAGGTCATCCCCTCACGAGGGGCGTCGGGGTTGATGTCCGCGAGCGCCATGAAAAAGGGTCGCATCCGTGGGCTGATAGTGTCCTGCTGCCGCTGGAGGTCGTAGGTAGTATAGTTGAGTTGCACCGCAGGATGGAAGTGCACCCGGTCTTGTCGAATGAGTACCTGGGCCCGGTCTTCATCGGAGAACTCTGGGGGCTCGTATCCATTGGTGTCGATTCCGCGGAGCTTTATCAAGGCGTAGTCTTGCAGCTCCTTGGTCCAATCCTGCCTATGTATTAGTATGCTTTGTCGACGGTGAGCGTGCCTTACCTTGAGGGCTGGGTCGTTCTCATGCTCGTTCGCCCATTCCCATACGTTAGCATAGTCCGCGGACATCCGAGCGACGTGGTAGTGGTGCTGTGCGTCGCAGAACGCAGGTGGGACGTCACCGTTGGCCGGCAGTCTCTCCTTGTTCTTGTCCAGACGCTCTTCTATGGCCTTGAGCACTTCCTCGTGAGTGTCGTGCGTTGCCAGCTGTGCTATAAAATTGACCTTGTTGGTTCGCCCATATCTACGTTTCGACAAACGGTGAAGGAGCTCTTGCTACAAGCAATATCAGTAACCGTGTAGCGCGTTGGTAAGAACACCACACCGTTTGCGTCGACGTGTTGTCCATGGGGCCGATTCGCTCGATTGATGCCGGGTAGTCACCCATGGCCGACCACTTTGGAGTGTGCATGTTGAAGACCTTCTTTTTCCGGGCCTTCTTCTTTGAGGTGTCATCCTCTCTAGACACCGCTGGCTTCGCTTGTCCACGAGCTGACAGCTCATGGGCCATGTCGGTCGTGAAATATGCCTTACATGTCACTCGTTTGAACTAGCGGGCTGAATCGCCGAGAGCGACGGTTGCTTCCTTGAAGAATGCGAGAGTGCTGTCGGTATGCATACGAAGTTTCGCGTACGCGTGCCATACTGCCATGTCCCAGATAAGGCCTTGTACGATGGAGTTGTGGGGCTCTGGCAACAGCCCGTCAAATGCGGGGATGGCACACTGCATATCCGTCAGGATACCCTCAAAGATGTATTATTTTGCTAACCTGTAATATGTCTTCGAAGTCTCGTGCCGCAAGCTTCTTCATCGACGTGGCGTTGGTCGCAAATCGGCGTATAGTGCCTCTCCCGAAAGTGGGCATGCTTCGATAACTGAACGCGCGATG
This sequence comes from Gloeopeniophorella convolvens, assembly GCA_022496205.1. Taxonomy (NCBI): domain Eukaryota; kingdom Fungi; phylum Basidiomycota; class Agaricomycetes; order Russulales; genus Gloeopeniophorella; species Gloeopeniophorella convolvens. The sequence continues at coordinate 162,082 of WTXD01000056.1, read as the reverse complement.
AGATGGGCTCTATCACAATTTGTCTTACTCACCGCTTATTTAATTCTTGTATGGCTGTACCCCCGATGGCCACCAAGACACGTATGAGGTGTGTGAACGTTGCCTTCCACGTACCAACCTCGCACTCGTGCAACAAGTCGACGTCCAGCATCGAGTGAAAGTCAAAGCCTTCATCTACCAGCGCTTCGGAGAACACATTCTGAGCAAAGAGTTTGAGTTTATCTATTAGCCGTTGTCGGTACTTACGATTGTGGGCGCGAGAGATTCATCTTTGAGCCATCGTTGGACCGACTTGGATTTGATTGAGAGACCTTTGTGAAACATTCTAACACGGGCCTCACGGATCGTGGTTCTTCGTCGAACCGAATCTTTCCTGGCCCACGTCCTGCGCTGGAGCATGTCCAACTTCATGCCCAGACGATGTATGTACTTTTTGGGTATGACATTTCGCGGCGAGGGATAGTCAGAGTTGCTCTTGATGCCGCTAAGAATGATCCTGCGTCCCATTCAGTGCTGCTCAGACCGTGCTTGGTGTGCACTTACTTTTCCGGGTAGTCTGTAGAGTAGTTCAGGATGCGGGGGAAGATTCGTCGTCGGATGCCGTCGGCGCAGTGTACTACAATGCCTTCCCGGTACGCCCTGCGGAATCGCTCGTCCAAAAGGAGGAGCCAGCATTCATGAACGAGTTCTCTCTTGCAATGGGTGATGGTCTCCTCGCTTGCTTGGATGCCGTTCGTATGCCCGACATATTGTTCCTGAAGGTCCTCCAGCAGCTGAACTCGTCATCAGGCAAACACGCTCGCGTGAAGAAGACAGCGGCTCACGGATGGCATGTACCCCAGATGCTCACACGCCTCGACGGACGGACGACACCTCCTGTACTTCAATTGCCCGGCCCATAGGAGGTAAATTGGCCATAGCGATGCCGAACCAAAGTTAGCGAGGTGTGTCCCATCGGAACCAAAGAGCATACCCACGCACACTCGCTCGAGATCCTTGGAGTCCTTGGGGAGCACGAGGCTGTCAATTTCCTCTTGAGCTTTGCGCAGAGCGTTCGAGTCTTGTACCTCGCAGTACACATGTTGCCGAGGACGGCTGTCCCCTGGATCCCAAAGGAGGTCGTAGGGCGTTAGATGCAAATCAGGGAGCGTCTCGTAGGCTTTGGTTATGACGTCCACTAGGTCTTTGTGATAGAAGTTGGGCACTTCAAGTCGCGGCACATCGTCCTCACTCCACTTCAATCGCTTGCAAATGAGTCGGACTTTGACAGTGGACTTCTTCCAGCCTCCACGAAGACGACCGCTGCTTTGAGCTACTTTAATGTACTTGTCCAACTTCGAGAGCTCGCGTTTCATGGAGAACGCCCCCATATCCACTTTTTGATCGTCGCCAGGTGCTTCCGCGAGCATCCTTGCGAGTCGGTCCATCTCTTCGTTCGACTTGGTGGCTGACTTGGTGGATGCTGCCCACGCGACCAGGCATGCTGCGGCGGGGCTGGTGAATGGTTCAAACACATCCATGGGATCCTCACCCGCTCCCTCTTCTGGCGTCGGCGTGCTGTTATCTGGCACGGCAGGCAAATCGTCGGCCTCAGGGCTGCGTCGCGCCCCAAAGTCCTCGCTGTCTTCGTCTGACTCCTCACCCAGGGGCATGCGGTCGGGATCATATGTCGGCCGGCGCATGAATCGCTTGAATAGCCCAAAGACGTTCTTCTGCGAATAACAGGGGGGTGCGGGCGGAGTTGGAGGAGGTGGTGTAGGTGTAGGAGGAGGGGATGGGGCGTCCAATGGTATTTCTACCTGAGAGTGCCGCCTGCTTCCTGCAGGCGGTCTTGTCAGTATGTGCGCGAGAGGAGTGGCCGAGCTGGCAACATAGTCCACGAAGTGGCACGGAAAGTGCACTATTCGCGAAGAGCGCGTGGTCGTCGCGGCGGGCATTGGCTCACGAGGGGGCGGTGAAGGTGGTGGAGGTGGGGACGGTGTTGGAGAATGGTGGGGGGGCGTATTGTCATCAGGCTCGCAGCAAGTCAGTTATGTATCCGTACCGTGGGCACGTGCGTGCTTACCTGGTGTGGGTGGGCATCCAACTGTATCCTCTTAGCGTTGATATCCTGAGTCCAGCTAGAGATGTGGACCGAGGGGAGTTGCTATAGTTGCCAGGGGTGATGGGATGAGGATTGGGTGGTCGGATGAGCAATAGGGTGAGCTAGTGACTGCAAGGATCCGCTCGGAAACGCAAGGAAAGGACCTGAACTTGCAGGAACACAACCTGAAGCTGACCCGAAGGTCCTGGAAGGCCTCGGGCCCTCCAGAGAGTGAGGGAGAGTCTCTGAACGCGACACAGACCCGAAATGAGATGGGAGCACCGGGGAAAGGAAGCTTTTTGATCCAAAACACTACAGGATGCAGTACTACTGACTACGTGGGAACCCGAAGCCAAATCCGGTAGGTACAAGGGTTTCCTGCGACCCGAAAGTGTAAAGGAACCAGGAAAGAAAAGGAAGTAACGGGAACTGCAATATACAAACGTACAGGCTCGCATCTGCGCTCAAGGGCAGTCTGGGGTCACATCCTTCGCTACCCAGCTCAACCCGATCACTTCGCAGGGCAAAATACCCAGATCCGAGGTTTCCGAGCGTAGAGACCGCTGGACCCTAACAGCGTGTAACATGCCTTCTGGGTCGCCTGCTTCCGCAGCCCGCTTGCTCGGTCAGGAGGATGGCTGAGGGGCCTAGAGCATTTCCTGCCATGGCACGCACTTGCGCTTGTGCCAGACGAGCTTCATCGCGACGTGACTCGTGTAGCCGCAAAGGCAAGACATGTCTGGACGCTGTATAGTATCAGTAGAGGACTACGAAATTTTCATACCTCTGATTTTTTTGCAATCCCGACTCTGCAGCTCAGGGTTCCCGGGTGCCTGCCGATTCAGATCGCAGCGCGATGACTTCCCTCGCACATGAACTGGACACCCGCGCGCGTCACGAATTCTGCATGCATGTGAATTTGAATACTCTAAAGCTTAACAGCGCGCGGTAAATTAGGGAGCATGGGGGGTTTTATAACCAGGGAAAGCACGCCCAGCACAACTGGGAAGTTGCTCAGTAGCAGGCCACCTCGACTAGATGTCGTTCTCACCTGGTAGTTCTTCCTCTTCCAAGTTCACGCGCTTTCTCAAAGCTCACCACTTCTTCTTGAGAACGCTTCCGTTCTACGCATTCCAGGTGGGGTCCTTGAGTGCTCCCCAGTCAATGTCCTGCTCGCTGGAGGTGTGGAGGGAGGCAACTCTGCATGAATCAGCCCGGTAATAGAGCGTACTGCACACCAGCACTCACTTTCGAACAAGTATGTAGTCATCTCCCGGTGCCCACAAGCGTTTCTGCCCCCCATTGAGCATCGTGGGTTTGAGTGTTGAAGCGCAGCAGAGGGTGGAGTGACAACTGAAGGACACAAAGTGACGCTCAGTCAGAGAAGGTCAAAAGACTGAGGCTACAAAGGCGAAAGAGGAGGTCCTTTTATACAAGTAAGGAACGACAATAGCATGTGATAAACAATGCTTAGAAAGCCTAGGAGACCCACATGAAACGGAGTAAGAGTGGGTACCGGAGTACAGGGTGGGTCATGGAATGCCCTAGAATAGTCCAGAACATGGAAACGAATGTGGGGCTGAGCACAGCCTTAAGTCTAGAACATTATGTACACAAGATAAGATAGTCCTTGATTATTAGGTCCATATCTAATCTAATCAGAGCCGCCAGGACACTGTCCGTCTCAACATTGAGTTGTGACTCCCTGAATCGGTTCAGTGCGCGTGCGCGTGCGCGGATTCGGCAAAACGTACCATTTTACCCTACATTGCCTGACATTGCGGCTATGTTCTATTCGGCGCGCCACGGTAGGCCAAAAGCCCTGAGAGATCTCAGCGCGCCCCTCCGTGCCGAGATCTCGGATGATTTGCACGAGTCGGGCCTCTTCCTCGAGTGTCCAGTGACCTACATCAACATGCATCATATTGATTTACTGGAGCGACCTTGACATACCTCTTTGCTCAGAGTCCCTGTGCTCCAAGGACGAAAACTGGATCCGACAGTCCTCGGCCATTCTCCCAAGTCCCAGCGACACCTTGTCCCAGCAACGCCCGTGTTTCTCTACAGCTCTGCGCACAGCTATGTTAGAGAGATGAATGGATTGTAATGCGCGTACCTCTTCAATTTAGCATTGTCTATGGTAGTCCATTTTCCTTTGCGTGCATTTGCATCGCGGGCCCGCCGGACGTAATTGTATATGGATGAGAGGGCTCGCATGGGTACCGCACGAGCTTGTGTGGTCGGTCAAAATCGCTTCACGAATGCGAAATGGTGCATCGTACCTATGATGGGCCAGAATACCATGTCCCTCTTCAGAAATATAATCTCGCATAGTTCATCATCGTCGAGGCCATGCTCCTAAGCTTAAGGTTGTTGAGACGGACAGGACTCAGGACAGAAAGGACGTCTCTGATTAGATTAGATAAGGGACTCGGTGATCTGCGAGCTATCTGATCTACAATGTATATGACATCATTATGTTCTAGCCTCTAAGGCTGTACCTACTTTCGTTCCTGTTCTAGATTCTTCCGGGCTCTTCCATGACCCACATGCAGTTCTGGGTTGACCCACCTGCAGTTCCGGTCGACCCACTTTAGTTCCGCTTTCACATGGGTCTCTGGTTATCACATGTTGCTGTTGTTTATCAAATGCAAACCACACTCCTTTTGTGTATATAAAGGACACTGTTTTCGCCCTTGTAGCCTCAGTCTGTTGACTTCACTGACTGAGGCAAGTACTTTACTTCCGGAACTTCCGGACTTGCGCTCACCTAGTTACTTTAGCTTTGCTCTTGCTTGCCTAGTTGGCACCCTGTTTCTGCTGCGCTTCAACAAAGGTCAGTGCATCCCTGTCGACAGCTCCAAGGGACTCACGCGCTGTGTTGAGACGGACAGTGTCCTGGCGGCTCTGATTAGATTAGATATGGACCTAATAATCAAGGACTATCTTATCTTGTGTACATAATGTTCTAGACTTAAGGCTGTGCTCAGCCCCACATTCGTTTCCATGTTCTGGACTATTCTAGGGCATTCCATGACCCACCTTGTACTCCGGTACCCACTCTTACTCCGTTTCATGTGGGTCTCCTAGGCTTTCTAAGCATTGTTTATCACATGCTATTGTTGTTCCTTACTTGTATAAAAGGACCTCCTCTTTCGCCTTTGTAGCCTCAGTCTTTTGACCTTCTCTGACTGAGGCAAGTACACTACCACTCCTTTCACTTCTACCTTATGCTTACTTTACCTTATAGCGTCACTTTGTGTCCTTCAGGTATTGCACTAATGTATTAGTCTTTTGACCTTCTCTGACTGAGCGTCACTTTGTGTCCTTCAGTTGTCACTCCACCCTCTGCTGCGCTTCAACACGCTGGTACACCTCGATCGCGGAATTGATCTAGGACGCTTCCTCTTCAGAGAAACGACCTTTGACATAAGGAATCCCTACTGGCAACTCAGTACGGAGCTGCCGGACGGTCGGCGGCTACTCACCTCGGTGTTTGAGCTCGGACGCGTCCAGCCATTGGGTGGCTAGCACCTCGGCTATGTCCTCGAGCGAGAAGCTTGCATTGGTCGAGTCGCCCATATTGTTCGAAGAATCTAATCTGTGGGGACTGCAACAAGTACAGTATGCGCGGCGATCAGTTTTGTTCGTTCTATTTGCTTATATTCAAGTCTGCGCATTCTGATATACCTTTTACTTCTGGTCTTTACTCACTGCAACCAGACACTGATAGAACGAGTACAGTTCAAACTGTATCACAATCCGCGGACGTTACTACAAGCTACAGGACTGCGAGCGACGGAAGGAAGGCCCGGGTGGCCGGCAGAGCCAGTAGTAGCAACCAGTAACTTGAGAGGAGGTTGTAAGTTCTCACGCGCCTATGTGCTCACAACTCGCGACTTGTCGCTGGACCGGCGATGCAGCCGGCCCGGCTAAGCAGATGGGAATATGCAACGTCCTCTTACGTTGGCCACTGCACCAAATCTACTCGGCATACACCGGCGACAACTTTTCACCCATGTCTTCATCCCTTGTGCCAGCACCGAGGTATGGCCTAAAATGCGTCACAACAAATTACTGTAGTGTAGTAATCAATACCTCGAAAATCATAGCTCGAACAGATCGTATAGCCATGAAGGGTGGTCTCATGGAATAGATCAAATTGCGTGCTCTTCCAATCGAAAGTGTGAAACCGCGCCTCAGACAAGCAGGCTGCGTGTGGGGCAGGATATTGGCATGATGGACGGGGCACCGTGCGTGTGGTGTTTCGATTACGCGTAGATCGGATTCACTGACGTATATTTGCACGCCGCCGCTCACACTGTCAAAAACCCTCTCGGCGAGGGTTCGTGTTATACTGCTTGACCATGTCTAACTTCCTCACGGTAAGTCACAACCTGTGTCCATCGTGCCCTTGTTAATCACTGGTCCAGGTACGCGACCTTCTGGACGACGAGGCCCACGAGGCCCGGGAAGAGGAAGAACTTGAGGAAGAGGATGAGGACGATTTCGGTTGGTGTGACCGTTCCATCTACCACACGCGATCTCAACACACAGGACTTTAGATGAATTCATCCACGATGGAGAGGACATCGGCGAGGGCACCTCTCCAGCGCCATCCTCACCCCCTACCGTCAGTCAGGATCCCGCCGCCGAGGCCAGCGGTCTGGAGGAAGCTGCAAGTAGAATCAGAGCGAGATATTTGCACGGTGCGTGACGTGCCCCTCGGAATGTGGACGACGTACCGCAAATATTCTTGCAGCCCTCTGCAGACGACCCGGGCTTGTGGGCGGTGCCTGTGAAGGTGCGTATATCCAAATCACCGATATTGAAGTCCCTGACCTCAGAGACAGGCGGGCCAGGAAGTGCGCGTCCTCGAAATCATCTTGGACCGCTTCGCGGATCTCTACGTTGTCCCATCTGTGACTGTCCGGCCCTCTATACCGGGCTACGTCCTTGTGGAATCGAATAGCATCGGCGAGGTGTATAGATGCTTGGCCGGCATCTCTTCGGTGTTGAAGCCGGTCAAGCCTCGTCTTATTCCCGTGCCCAACAGGACCGAGTACCTGCTGCCGGTGCCCTCCCGGCCTGAAATATGTGATGGGCAATGGGTCCGTTGCAAGTACGGCCTGTATGCAGAGGATGTCGGTCTTGTGCGAGAGACCCGCGCCGGAAATGCGCAGGTGGTTGTTGCCCTTCTGCCTCGCATCTGCGTGCCTGTCCTGCCAGGTGTCAGCACGAGGGCCAAGGGACGACCTGACCCGCGGCTCTGGGGGTACACCGAGCTGCTCAGTGTATTCGGGGAAAGCAAAGTCAAGCTTGGCCACCCCACGCAAGGCGAGGAGCATGCCTCCTATAAGTTCGCTCACGACACTTTCGAATGCGGTCTAATCCTCAAAGTGTTCAGTAGCAAGCACCTCGAGCTCGCCACCGCCCTCCCCCATCTCCTCTGCCCCTTTTCCAAGCACCCCGGCATCTTTCATGATCCAGCATTCACATGCGCGCTTACCCAGGTCACTCGGGTTACGTATCAACGTGAGGATCGAGTAGAAGTCACCTCGGGAGAGTACAGAGGTGTGGTAGGAGCCATCACGATAGCTTTGGGCGGACGCGCATCCATCGCGGCGATGCTTCCTGGAGAGCACTCAGAACGCCTCATCGAGGTCGACGTTGACATCGTCCAACCACGCTTCAGACCGGGCAACCACGTAGAATCCCGACTATCTGACTCGACAGGGATTGTGGCGGGGTGTGACTACGACGCCGCGCAAGTAACATACCTCGAGAGAGGCACACAGGCGGAGGTACGCTTTTCATAGGCATGCATCTAGCAGTTATTAATCACCCGCAGTTCACCACGTCCTGCTTTGCGATCCGGTTCGCCCCGCCTGCCCCCCAAGTTGCTCTGCCTCCCAAGGTCGCAGTGGGAGACCGCGTGGTTCTCTTTGGCCGGGAAGCCCGACTGCGAGACGGCCCCACAAAGCTTGAAGGAGTCGTTGAGGAAGTGAAGGGGGACCGTGTGCGGTTCACGGATGAGCGCACCAAGATACTGGTAAGCCCTTAGATGCAGAACAGAAGGACAAGTCTGATGACCATCAGGTCACGGCCAGTATGGGGGAACTTAGACAATTGAAACGACCAGTTCCCCACGAAAAACCAGACCCCAAGCATCTGACGGTCGGCCATGAGGTAGCAATCACCAAGGGCAATTACAAGGGCTACTGCGGAATCGTGAAGACTGTCTCGGACGACGGTCCAATCATTGAACTGGAAGCAAAGTCGACGCAGCACGCGTCCTCTCGGCAGTTGGTGAAATGGGATCACATCTCTACAGCGTAAGCTCATTAGTCTCGTGCCGATAACCCGTGCACTGAAGTTGATCTATCGCAGGCCCAGCGCCTTGCATGCACTCAGGGCCAGCACTCTACAAAAACACCCCTGTCTTATTCCTTGCTTACCATGCTTACCGGTCTTAGTCTTCCTTAGCAAAGATTTCACGATTTCAGAGCTCAATTGGCACCTGCTTGAAGCCATCTTGCAGCCTTGAGCTTACCTGGGTCTTCGGCCCTGCTTCCACTTCCCTTATCATTGTCTTGTATCACACTTTGCCCAAGCTCACCTAACCATGTCATTTTATCATAACAAACGTAGGTAAAACAGTGATGCAAGTAAAAAGGACAGAGCTCGCAGACTAGGAGCAGAAGGAAGTGGTGCGCGCGGGCGCGGCACGCGGCACGGAGGAGAGAAGGAGAGACGCGCCCATGACGGCCACCTGCGCACGACCCCGCGCAGCACGATGGCGGAATGTCCCCGCCGTCCCTGGCGCCTTACTCGGCACGCGGCACGCGGTCCTCGCCAAAGTCCACCGCATACCGCGCGCCGCGCGCACCGGCGACGAGCAGTAGGCTCTGCGTGGCGTCCTCGTCTGCAGGGGCACGGGAGCATGGCCGGACTCGGGTGCAACGGCGAGGTGCGCCTTGCCCGCGCGGCATGGCGTACCGGTGCGTGCGTCGGGGATGGAAGTACTGCCTGGGAGGGGTGCCGGGACGTCGTACGGCGCGGGCGGGGTGAACTACGGGTGGTCCGCGCCGCGTGCGAGGGTGTATGTCTGCACAGTACCCGAGGCGCGAGCGCAACCGTCAGCCGCACGCAGGGAGCCGCATCTGCGGGTGCTGCAGCTCGTGGCGTGCAGCATGATGCGGGCCACCTGGCCGGGTGAAGGTGGCGGAGAGGGAGGAAGGTGGCAAGGAATGTCAATGGGGAGGAAGATGGCGAGGATACGAGGGAGATGCAGATCAACAGCAGCGGGAGCGAGAGCGCAGGAGGCAGCATACCCGCGTGTATGCTAGCACCGGCTCCCTCGGCCACACTGGCGTCTGCCGCTCCGTCCTGCCCCCAGGGATCCCCCGCAACGCTCACCTCCGCGCCCACGCCGTCCGAGCCATCGGGCTGGTGTGCCGCCACGATGCGCACCGAGCCGCCACCCTTGGCAGCGAGCAGGGATGGCAGCGCCGCCCTGGCCGATTTCGAGGATGCTGGTGCGCATGAAGAGCGCGGGTCGGTGCTCGAGCCTTGACGAGCTTGATGAAGCGACAGGGGCCGGTGACCTTGCGCGTATGTGGTGTCCTGCTCGGCGATGCGCGCGAAGAAATCCTGCGCGTGCACGGGCACCTGGGTAGGCCGGTGCATCTGCGTGGTATGCGCCATGCGGGTGCATCGGGGCCATGGACAGGCTGGTCAGAAGGAGTGGGAGCGAGGAGGCAGTGGATACCATACCAGTGTGTGTGCCAGTGTGCCAACGCTGACACTTCCGCCCATTGATCTTCTGCACCGACTTTGCGCTGGCCGATCACGGCAGGGTGCCAGCCACGGGACCGACCATGGTGAGCGGAGTACCTGCGCAGGCGCTTATGGGCGCAGCGCCATTTGCAGGCAATGCGGAAGGCGAGCTGGGCGAGGGCGGCGATGTGGGCGTAGGGGACGAGGCCGAGTGCGAACCGTCAGGCACAATTGCTGAGATCACCGAGGAGGGCTGCGTCGTAGTGCAGTTCTTTGCCACAGAGAGGAGAGAGATAGCGTCACCGGTGAAGGTGTTCGTGGCGAGAGGGGTGAGCGCAGGACCGTTGGCGCGCTATCGAGTTTGAAGGCAGGGGCGTGGGAATGGCGGGGAGTGCGAGTGGGCAGTTGTCAGTACGCGTGAGCGGAGAGTGCGTATAGCAGGCGCACCTTGGTATGACAACTCAGCCGCCATTTTCGAGAAACGACAAGTCGAACCGTCGCTCCGTTGACTCGCACGGCAAGAACGCGTGACACGCGTGTGAATTATCCGGCCAAACCCGGTGTCGTACGAGCTTCGCGACGCGCGCTGCCACGTCGGTTCATTCTCTTCTCCTCCCTCCATCCCCACCTGTCTCCTCTCCTCTCCTCTTTCCCTTTCCCTCCCGCCGTACCTGCAAACCCACCACGTCAGCAAGGTCAGCATAGGATGGAGCTAGATATAGGGGTGGGTACCTGACATGTTCTATATGGTTTTGCTAACTTTGCTCTACAGCACTTGGCTGGCTTACTGTTGCCTCGTCTTTTCTCCCTTACTTCCTTGCTCCTAATCAATATAAGGTGTGTACCCTTCTCACTCTTTCATACATGGTCATTGACACTGTTGAACAGCATGCTGTGATCCCTGGGTGGAGACTTGAGGTTGAAGGGTGGGGTTAGGTTTTAAGTGTGAGGGTGGGTTAGGGTTAGGGTTAGCATTAGTTACTTTAGTGTAGAATGTTAGTAGTGTATATTGGAATATCAGCTCCTTTCTCATTGCTTTTATATCATAGTGTGATCACCTTTTGACTAGCTTATTCATGTCTTATTATGTGCCTTATCTTTGAGAGTTCTTTTAAAGATGCTAATAAGATGTAGGTCTTATGACTAGTGTGGCAATTTAGACGGATAAGGACAAAATAAGCCCAGTTCCCAATAATAACTTATTAAGATCTTATTTCCTGCTATAAGAGGGGGAGGTTTTTGTAGAGCAGTTTCAAGACGCCCTTTATTTCTCGGACACCGACCCCCCCACCAGTGGAGACGGTCACGCGTCCTTGCACGCCTCCGGGCCCCGACGATTGAGGATTGCCCGCACCCTCCGCAGGACCCTCAAGAAGCCACCCGGAACAGCAGCCGCGATGCAGGGACATCATCCGAGGTGGGTGATCATTGAAACTCTTTTGAATTCCTCGATAACGCGTACATCGCGGCTTAGAGGGGGAATCATGGATCCTATGCAAGGAACTGCGTAGCCTCCTCAATACCCCGGTGTTTTCCTTCAATCTGTGTGACACCGAGGGCCGTTTCGAGGGTGGTAAGTATGACTATGCATGCGCTCAGACTGTGCTTCCCCGTGCCCGGAAAATTTTGCCCCGCGCAGGTGAAATTGTAGTTGAAATCTCGCAGCCGAGGTGTCCCCGAGTTCAGGCATCCGTGCCGCCCCATTTGCTCAATCGGTGGGAACTTGCAACTGGTTGTGAGGGCTTGGTGATACGGGGCGACGTCGGAGGTATGATTGGCAAGGTCACCAAAATCGACGGGGACTTGTGCGAAATCGAGATCGCAGCGGTCCATCTGCAACCGAAGATCGTCCGGCAGCTGAATGTCGAGGATGTTGTAGCGGTGTACAAATGAAACATTTGTGTGTAAAGTATGTATGCGATACCTTTCCAGGCGATGTTACTGTGTGTGCGGCCTGCCTGGCGTGTATAATGCACATAATATATAGAACAACTTAGGGCAAGTGAAGGTAACAGACAATACTGGTATACGGAAACAGCACGCTAGCCAAAGAGCGGACGGATCATGGCGCACTTACGGCGGTAAGTGGTCAATCGTCTCCCCAAGGCGCGCAACCTGCTCAGTCCTTTCGGCCATAGTCGGGGTACCATGCGGTCTACGATTGTTGACCGTTGCTTCTGCATCTGGTGAGTACCCCAAAAGCACCTCCAATACAATTCGCTGACACATTTAAGCAGCAGCCTGTGCGTTGCTCAAGACGAACAGCAAGTTCAGCATCTCCCCCAAGTTGCTCTTACATGCCGCGCACCCCCGCTCACCGATCTGCCCCCCACCCTGATTACAACCCCGGTGCGCTGCTGGGGTACCAAGCAGCGTGAGTGCCACGGGTTGCGTATACTTGCGACTTGCTCACCATCATCTCTCATCCAGCGAGAAGACCATCGACTATCGTTTGGCACGCTGGGTTGGTCCCGTGTTCTGTCTTTTTGAGCATGTCAATGTAATTGTCCCTACGGGCCGTGTGCTTTACGAGCGCGGACTGGAAGACGAGTTCGACGACTACCCGCTCATCAAAAAGATGTAAGTTGATGATTCGTATGTAGGCCTTTACTGATCATACATATGCAGGGAGGTGGATGAACGAGAAGTCTACTTGAAACTCTACAAGGACATTGTTCACCAGATCCCGGGCCTTCGAGGCTACATGGATGCCAATCCTCCAAAGATGGCAGTGGAGGCGGTTATGCAGAAGGTAGACCCTATAGACCCCCCTGTGCGTTCTTCTTCAGATAGCTGATTCACTGTCGTTGAGATATGGACGCAGGTCCAGAACACGCGCAGTGACCACTCCTCCAATCTGCGATCGCGGATCCTCGACTACGTCCCACTGCGCCCCAAAGAAGAGCTTCAACCAAGGTGCAATGCGCGCGACAAGAGTGACAGGGGGGTACACCACGAATACCTTGCTATGTTGCTCTGTCCGGTGCGTCTTCTGCCTTACTTAGAGGACGAGGGCGAAAAGTAAGCAACTCTCGACATGATCTGGACAACGCTGACTCGACTATGGAGGTTCCGCACACGCTGGGCTGCTGACAAGGTCATCATTACCGAACTGGACCTCCCCCTGTTCTTGTGGAAGGACTATGTGTACGATCCCGAGCAGCCCTACAAGGGTTTCTTGCAAAGCAAGCTGCTCAAAAAGGTGAGATTGGTCAACACATCACAGAGTCAAAATCCGCTTATGCACAATAAAGACCTGGATGTGCATTTTCTTTGGCCCTGGGGCTGTCGACAATCTGACCCGATTGGGGTCGTTTGACCGCGGTATTGCAAAAAAGCACCACATGAATGAGGTCACGCCGTGCAGCATCGCATACGCGGGAGTTCTGGTACAAGGCCTATATCGTTCTAAGCCCTTAACCGGCTCACGCTGATATCCTGAGTCCAGCTAGAGATGTGGACCGAGGGGAGTTGCTATAGTCGCCAGGGGTGATGGGATGAGGATTGGGTGGTCGGATGAGCAATAGGATGAGCTAGTGACTGCAAGGATCCGCTCGGAAACGCAAGGAAAGGACCCGAACTCGCAGGAACACAACCTGAAGCTGACCCGAAGGTCCTGGAAGGCCTCGGGCCCTCCAGAGAGTGAGGGAGAGTCTCTGAACGCGACACAGACCCGAAATGAGATGGGAGCACCGGGGAAAGGAAGCTTTTTGATCCAAAACACTACAGGATGCAGTACTACTGACTACGTGGGAACCCGAAGCCAAATCCGGTAGGTACAAGGGTTTCCTGCGACCCGAAAGTGTAAAGGAACCAGGAAGGAAAAGGAAGTAACAGGAACCGCAATATACAGATGTACAGGCTCGCATCTGCGCTCAAGGGCAGTCTGGGGTCACATCCTTCGCTCCCCAGCTCAACCCGATCGCTTCGCAGGGCAAAATACCCAGATCCGAGGTTTCCGAGTGTAGAGACCGCTGGACCCTAACAACGCGTTCAGGCTACGCATGGCCTGTCCTCCGAGAATCGATGGGAGGGCAAGGCATGCAGCTACCTCCTTAGGAATGTCTACGGCCAGATCCAGAGCATGATTACAGTGAAATGGAGCGGGGCGGAGGAGATTCTCCAGTCCTGGAATAAGTATGTATTGCTCGGATGCATCGTATATAGTCACTAATGAATTCTGGGCAAACACAGTGAGATGTTCGGCAATGACAATGCCCACGCCCCCGGCGAAGACTCCGGGGAGATGTATGACTACGGAAGCGAGGGCGGGGACGACTTCGAACGGTTCCTTCAAGGGGAAAACACATCCAGCAAGGATGTGGAATGGGATGAGATCGTCCGTGCTGAAATGAAGGAACTGGAGACGACGCCGGATGAGGACAATGAGGACCTGGAGGAGGAGGAGGAGGAGGATGGCGACCAAGCTGCGTCTAACAAGGCATCCGATGATGAAGACGGTGAGCTCGCGCGTACACTTGCGTATGTGGCACTCCTAACCAAAGTGGTAGAGGGTGGCAGCGAGACGGGCACAAACACCTCTAAGGGTACATGGACATCGCGTTCTATTTCATCCACCGCTCACTGCATTGTCGTGCGCGTGACTCCACCATCTATAGCTAATGCGACTCCCGCTCCCCCCACGGCGACTCCTCCCGCTGTGGCTTTGGCCACTCCCGCAGCCGCAGCTGTAACCGCTGCCCCTGCCCCTGCCCCTGCCCCTGCCCCTGCCGCCGCGCCCGCGCCTGCGCCCACGCCTGCACCCGTGGCTGCTGCAGCCCCATCCTCCTCAAAGGGCACCGGGTCCGCTCGCACGCCCTCGACATCCACTTGCAAGTCGGCCCACAAGACCCCAGCCCGCAAAACCGCGGCCCGCAAGCCTGTCAAAGACGAAGACCCATTTGTTTCAGACGAGGAAAACAACCCCGAGGCACCTATCTCAGTCCCCTCCAAGCGCACCTTGGTGGCAAGGGAGCCGAAGACGAGGCAGAAAAGGTATGAGCATTCGCGCTGCTGTAGACAGTATACTCACATCCATGCCCCAGCAGGAAGTTTTAGGCACCCGCGCGTTGGCCAGACAGTACTAGCGTAGAGTAGGGATGTGGCTACAACGTCAGAAGGACCAAAAGGGTCCAAAACATATGTGTTTCGAATGCTCGTTCGATGGCGACCGCACCGCACGACAAGGTTCTGGAACTTGTCGC
Organism: Gloeopeniophorella convolvens; assembly: GCA_022496205.1. NCBI lineage: Eukaryota > Fungi > Basidiomycota > Agaricomycetes > Russulales > Gloeopeniophorella > Gloeopeniophorella convolvens. The sequence continues at coordinate 147,016 of WTXD01000056.1, read as the reverse complement.
TCGAGACAATTTAGACACGGAATGACAAGGCATTACAACTTATGATGGACGAAAATGACTTGTAGCATGCGACAAGATTGAGCTTCATCGACCAGGCGTTGATAATTGCAATGGCCCGCATGGGCGCTGAAAACTACAATAATGGGGGAAACTACAAGGGTGGCTTAAAATTACCCGGCTCTGGTAGAATCAAGATACAACTCGCCGAATCTACCGGAGTGCCATGGATCTCTCATTCTGGTCGAGCCTTTTGACCTTATAGGGCCTTATAAGGGTCCAAAATTTTCTTCGGGTTTTGGTGATGGGGACCTTGCCATGGGGCCGCGGGGCAGGCGTGCGTTTGCAGACTACGCACTGCAACCGCGGCAGAGCAGCGCGTTAGCTCAGTGAGAAAGGATGGCGGTGAGCTGCTTCCCATCCGGCGGGTCTCTGACAAGCCCGGACGCACTGTTTCGAGTGCGGCTGGGCAGCTGTCAATGGCAGCGCCCAGCAGCATGGTTCTCCTTCAATCAATTATTATCACCGGCACCCCCGGAGGCGTGATGCAGCATGTCAAACAGAAGAACACATACGAAACACAGGGGATGCGTAGCTTAAGCGCGTGCTGCATTGTATTGCCCTGGTGTAAGTAAGTTAGCTGTAGGCCCTTTCTTGCTTCCTTTGTAGTGTGTCAGCAGGTGGGGCTCCGAACAACTTGGGGCATTTTGGCAGTCACGCCAGCATTCCCCCCCCCCCCCCCCCCGACAAAAACCAGTAGAAAAGACATCAAAAAATAGACAAATTTTGCAGCAGAACGTTTCAGCGAGCGCGCAATTTGAGCCTTAGGGCTTAGAGCTTACAGCCTCAGTACTCAGTGTGCAAAGCCACCTTCCGGTAACGCGTGTCAGAATCACCGGAAATTTTGCGTTCCGGAGTCCGGGCCGACTAACTCCGTGTACTGTAGGGATATGGCAATAGCTCTACTCTACTTAGATGCAACATCGATACTCTTCGATACCCAACCTCCAGGGCACTGGAGTATGTTCCGTCCAGTCTCCGTGGTATTATTACTGGCCAATTGAAGATACAGTCATTCACATGTACGTACCATGTTGAGACGGACAGTGTCCTGGCGGCTCTGATTAGATTAGATATGGACCTAATGATCAAGGACTATCTTATCTAGTGTACATAATGTTCTAGACTTAAGGCTGTGTTCAGCCCCACATTCGTTTCCATGTTCTGGACTATTCTAGGGCATTCCATGACCCACCTTGTACTCCGGTACCCACTCTTACTCCGTTTCATGTGGGTCTCTTAGGCTTTCTAAGCAGTGTTTATCACATGCTATCTGTCGTTCCTTACTGTATATAAGGACCTCCTTCTTCGCCTTTGTAGCCTCAGTCTTTTGACCTTCTCTGACTGAGGCAAGTACACTTACACTCCTTTCACTTCTACCTTATGCTTACCTTACCTTGTAGCATCACTCTGTGTCCTTCAGGTATTGCACTAATGTCTCAGTCTTTTGACCTTCTCTGACTGAGCGTCACTCTGTGTCCTTCAGTTGTCACTCCACCCTTTGCTGCGCTTCAACATACCATCCTGCTGCAAGTCTTTTTTAATCCCAAGAATCGAAGTAATTGCCAAGTTTCCTCTGAAATAGGGACACTTGCTGAGGTCGGCGTGGTAGGGAACTCAACTGTTTGGATGTATGCTCTATTTTGGTCAAATTCGCGTGACGCTACTTGTGTCAGGCGAGAGGATAAGTGCGACCCTCGGTGGAACTATGTCTACCTGGAATGCTGGTCATTCTGATGTTGAAGCGCAGCAGAAACAGGGTGCCAACTAGGCAAGCAAGAGCAAAGCTCAGTCAGTGAAGTCAACAGACTGAATGTCATTGGCACAATACCTAGGCAAGCAAGAGCAAAGCTAAAGTAACTAGGTAAGCGCAAGTCCGGAAGTTCCGGAAGTAAAGTACTTGCCTCAGTCAGTGAAGTCAACAGACTGAGGCTACAAGGGCGAAAACAGCGTCCTTTATATACACAAAAGGAGTGTGGTTTGCATGTGATAAACAACAGCAACATGTGATAACCAGAGACCCATGTGAAAGCGGAACTAAAGTGGGTCGACCGGAACTGTAGGTGGGTCAACCCGGAACTGCATGTGGGTCATGGAAGAGCCCGGAAGAATCTAGAACAGGAACGAGAGTAGGTACAGCCTTAGGGGCTAGAACATAATGATGTCATATACATTGTAGATCAGATAGCTCGCAGATCACCGAGTCCCTTATCTAATCTAATCAGAGACATCCTTCCGTCTCAACATCTGACTTCCTTCTACATTCGTCGCAGCTTGCACTGCGTGATGGTGTCGGATGCATTGGGCCTCTTTCGCTCACTGCTGAGAAGCCGCTCTCCATGCGGCCCTGCGGTGTCGTACGTAATGCAAGTTGATTGACGTCAACTAAGGACACACCCTCTGGGTGAGCACAGGTTGCATATCCGCACTTACGTCCGACTTCCAAATGCCCTTCCCTACTTGATTGACCGAAACACCAGTCAGCGCTGGTGTGACATGCCCCACAGACTAGGTCCTCCAGCCCGCCAAGTGCTCTGCGCACTTCTAGTTAGAGTTATACTACTGAGTCCTGGATAGTATTCAGCTGACACCATGCAAAGTTGCGCCCCTTCCAGGTGCGTGGCTCATTCCGAGTTCACCGTCCATTGCTGCTCTGTATCGAGACAGTCCCCAGATGTGTTGAACCACGCCCTGAATTCTGACTCGAGTCGGTGGCCCCAAGGGACATATCCAGTATCTCCCGCGCTGGCAGCTGTGCCTGTGAGCGAGCTGCCCAGAATGTATATAAAGGGGGAGCAGGTAACGTCGCTACTCTTGCTCCCCATCCGGTCGCAACCTCGGTCCCAACTACAGCCACAACTCACGCCAGTCACCGTTTTTTGACATCATGGGGACCAATGGTGGAAATACCATCTCGGCTGCCCGCTACCCCGAGTCTGGGGATGTCGCTGTTCTCTACCACGTGAAGGACTACATCCGTTTCTGGCCGAGGATAGCCTCGACTGCTCCAGTGTCAATCAAATCTGACAGCTCAGGCGATAACTCCTGGATCTCCGAAACTTTGAACATTGCTGCCACCTTGGTAAGTGCTTTCCTACCATTTTCCTATTATTTTCATGAAGTATCAACTCTGCAGAGCGTGAAGGGCAAGAGCATCCACATCTTTGTGCAAGAAGCCGACAATGGCTACTTACAGGAGATAATTTTGAAACAGGGTGGCGGCGGAGGATACAAGTTCGCTTATCATCCAATTCGTAACTACAGCACGGGGGGCCGTGTCATCCCTGTTCTCAAGGGCACCTCCATTGCTGTCATGCCTAGTGACTCTACTCAACTCAATGAGACCAAGAAGGAAGAGGAACAATTCGGTTGCATAATCTTTTTCCAAGGTACTGACAAAGTGCATCATTCATCTGCCACCAACAGTACAGAGTCTAACGCACTCTGGTTGGACAGCTTATCTGTTAGTGGTGAATGTTGTATCATAGCTTGATACTCTACAAAAACCTCCCCCTCTTATAGCAGGAAATAAGATCTTAATAAGTTATTATTGGGAACTGGGCTTATTTTGTCCTTATCCGTCTAAATTGCCACACTAGTCATAAGACCTACATCTTATTAGCATCTTTAAAAGAACTCTCAAAGATAAGGCACATAATAAGACATGAATAAGCTAGTCAAAAGGTGATCACACTATGATATAAAAGCAATGAGAAAGGAGCTGATATTCCAATATACACTACTAATATTCTACACTAAAGTAACTAATGCTAACCCTAACCCTAACCCACCCTCACACTTAAAACCTAACCCCACCCTTCAACCTCAAGTCTCCACCCGGGGATCACAGCATGCTGTTCAACAGTGTCAATGACCATGTATGAAAGAGTGAGAAGGGTACACACCTTATATTGATTAGGAGCAAGGAAGTAAGGGAGAAAAGACGAGGCAACAGTAAGCCAGCCAAGTGCTGTAGAGCAAAGTCAGCAAAACCATATAGAACATGTCAGGTACCCACCCCTATATCTAGCTCCATCCTATGCTGACCTTGCTGACGTGGTGGGTTTGCAGGTACGGCGGGAGGGAAAGGGAAAGAGGAGAGGAGAGGAGACAGGTGGGGATGGAGGGAGGAGAAGAGAATGAACCACGTGGCAGCGCGCGTCGCGAAGCTCGTACGACACCAGGTTTGGCCGGATAATTCACACGCGTGTCACGCGTTCTTGCCGTGCGAGTCAACGGAGCGACGGTTCGACTTGTTGTTTCTCGAAAATGGCGGCTGAGTTGTCATACCAAGGTGCGCCTGCTATACGCACTCTCCGCTCACGCGTACTGACAACTGCCCACTCGCACTCCCCGCCATTCCCACGCCCCTGCCTTCAAACTCGATAGCGCGCCAACGGTCCGCGCTCACCCCTCCCGCCACGAACACCTTCACCGGTGACGCTATCTCTCTCCTCTCTGTGGCAAAGAACTGCACTATGACGCAGCCCTCCTCGGTGATCTCAGCAATTGTGCCTGACGGTTCGCACTCGGCCTCGTCCCCTACGCCCACATCGCCGCCCTCGCCCAGCTCGCCTTCCGCATTGCCTGCAAATGGCGCTGCGCCCATAAGCGCCTGCGCAGGTACTCCGCTCACCATGGTCGGTCCCGTGGCTGACACCCTGCCGTGATCGGCCAGCACAAAGTCGGTGCAGAAGATCAATGGGCGGAAGTGTCAGCGTTGGCACACTGGCACACACACTGGTATGGTATCCACTGCCTCCTCGCTCCCACTCCTTCTGACCAGCCTGTCCATGGCCCCGATGCACCCGCACGGCGCATACCACGCAGATGCACCGGCCTACCCAGGTGCCCGTGCACGCGCAGGATTTCTTCGCGCGCATTGCCGAGCAGGACACCACATACGCACAAGGTCACCGGCCCCTGTCGCTTCATCAAGCTCGTCAAGGCTCGAGCACCGACCCGCGCTCTTCATGCGCACCAGCATCCTCGAAATCGGCCAGGGCGGCGCTGCCATCCCTGCTCGCTGCCAAGGGTGGCAGCTCGGTGCGCATTGTGGCGGCACACCAGCCCGATGGCTCGGACGGCGTGGGCGCGGAGGTGAGCGTTGCGGGGGATCCCTGGGGGCAGGACGGAGCGGCAGACGCCAGTGTGGCCGAGGGAGCCGGTGCTAGCATACACGCGGGTATGCTGCCTCCTGCACTCTCGCTCCCGCTGCTGTTGATCTGCATCTCCCTCGTATCCTCGCCATCTTCCTCCCCATTGACATTCCTTGCCACCTTCCTCCCTCTCCGCCACCTCCACCCGGCCAGGTGGCCCGCATCATGCTGCACGCCACGAGCCGCAGCACCCGCAGACGCGGCTCCCTGCGTGCGGCTGACGGTCGCGCTCGCGCCCCGGGTACTGTGCAGACATACACCCTCGCACGCGGCGCGGACCACCCGTAGTTCACCCCGCCCGCGCCATACGACGTCCCGGCACCCCTCCCAGGCAGTACTTCCATCCCCGACGCACGCACCGGTACGCCATGCCGCGCGGGCAAGGCGCACCTCGCCGTTGCACCCGAGTCCGGCCATGCTCCCGTGCCCCTGCAGACGAGGACGCCACGCAGAGCCTACTGCTCGTCGCCGGTGTGCGCGGCACGCGGTATGCGGTGGACTTTGGCAAGGACTGTGTGCCGCGTGCCGAGTAAGGCGCCAGGGACGGCGGGGACATTCCGCCATCGTGCTGCGCGGGGTCGTGCGCAGGTGGCCGTCATGGGCGCGTCTCTCCTTCTCTCCTCCGTGCCGCGTGCCGCGCCCGCGCGCACCACTTCCTTCTGCTCCTAGTCTGCGAGCTCTGTCCTTTTTACTTGCATCACTGTTTTACCTATGTTTGTTATGATAAAATGACATGGTTAGGTGAGCTTGGGCAAAGTGTGATACAAGACAATGATAAGGGAAGTGGAAGCAGGGCCGAAGACCCAGGTAAGCTCAAGGCTGCAAGATGGCTTCAAGCAGGTGCCAATTGAGCTCTGAGATCGTGAAATCTTTGCTAAGGAAGACTAAGACCGGTAAGCATGGTAAGCAAGGAATAAGACAGGGGTGTTTTTGTAGAGATATCACTCACATGGCTGCAGGTTTCATACAATCCGCAGAGCCTGGGAGATACAACACCCCTCTTCCAGTCACGCATGAGCCCGCGACAGAGGGAACGACCATTCAGGCTGTCCAATATGACGATGGTAAGAGCGTTATCACCAGGATAGATTCTGTTACCTAGTACCAATCTTACTTCTAGCCGACCACCCCCACGTGATCTTCAAGGTCCCCAACCTGTCACGAACACTAGGGCCTCAAGGAGGTCGAACTGCTCAGAACACTAGAGCGAACCCAGCCCTACCAGTAAACACCCTACGCGTCGCTCACAATGCGATGCGTACCACTCACATTGCGACTACAAGTCGAAATGCATCACGTGACCCTTCACCCTCATTCCTCGCCCTACTCCCTAATGGTCAATTAACTCTGGAATACCCCCAAGATCCCGGACTAGGGATCTCTCAGAATGGCCATATTACTCGTCCCAAAGTAACCAGAACCTGGATCAAGGTGAAACACTTCATACGTCCTCTTTGGGACTCTGATCATCAAGAACTCCATGGGGCCTCAAGCCCCACTCTGCGATGGAATCTAAGAAGCGTATCAGAGAGGAGAGGCTATGGGGAATCCCCTCTGGAATCCCCATCAGTAATTAGACTAGACTCGTCTGAGGGGTCTCCATTAGTATATAAGACCCCCATGTATCGCCCAGTGGTCCTCAGACTGTCCATCTGTGGCACTCTCATCTGTACCTAGCACTGCAATAGCACTGTTAGTGTGTTCCCTCTCTGCTCCTGCATATTGCAGCTCATCTTCTGTCTATCCCCCTCGACGCTCTCCAAACTCTGCTATCCTCTCTGCGTGCACTCCGCGAGTGAGTCCTGACATTTGGACAGTCTCTTACAACCTCTGATCAGCTGCGACCCTAGTGTCTTACTCTTACTCTGGAATCACTGCACCCTGGACTGCGCTCCTCTCGGACCGTACTCAACCTCAGGCACTGATTCGCCCCTCATCCTATCTTGACCTTGACGCTCCCACCTCTGGACCGTCCAACCCTCTTGACTACGGCACTCCCACTCGCGGACTGTCTCCTGAACTTCAGTACCCTCCTCTCGTTTCTACTCCTCGTCCTCCACCTACGCCTTGTTCTCCATTATATCATCCGCGCTCCCCATCTCCGATTGACGTCGAACCAGGACATGTTGAGACGGACAGTGTCCTGGCGGCTCTGATTAGATTAGATATGGACCTAATGATCAAGGACTATCTTATCTTGTGTACATAATGTTCTAGACTTAAGGCTGTGTTCAGCCCCACATTTGTTTCCATGTTCTGGACTATTCTAGGGCATTCCATGACCCACCTTGTACTCCGGTACCCACTCTTACTCCGTTTCATGTGGGTCTCCTAGGCTTTCTAAGCAGTGTTTATCACATGCTATCTGTTGCTTCTTACTGTATATAAGGACCTCCTTCTTCGCCTTTGTAGCCTCAGTCTTTTGACCTTCTCTGACTGAGGCAAGTACACTTACACTCCTTTCACTTCTACCTTATGCTTACCTTACCTTGTAGCGTCACTCTGTGTCCTTCAGGTATTGCACTAATGTATTAGTCTTTTGACCTTCTCTGACTGAGCGTCACTCTGTGTCCTTCAGTTGTCACTCCACCCTCTGCTGCGCTTCAACACTGAATTGCCACACTAGTCAAAAGACCTACATCTTATTAGCATCTTTAAAAGAACACTCAAAGATAAGGCACACAATAAGACAGAAATAAGCTAGTGAAAAGATAGTCACACTACAATGTAGAAGCAGTGAAAAGGAGCTAATATTGCAACATTATACTACTAACATTATACACTATTAAAGTAGCTAATAGTAACCCTAACCCTAACATAACCCCACCTTAGAAACCCAACCCTAACCCTCAACCACAAGTCATCCAGCCAGGGACCAGAGTCTGCTGCTCAACAGAGTCAGCAATAGTACATGGAAGAGTGAAGAAACATACCTTATACCAGTCAAAGAAGCAAGAGATAATGAGAGGTGAGGCAGCAACAAGCCAGCAAGATCTTGCACTAGTCATAAAGTCAGAAAACCCATGTAGGACGTGCTAAACACTCACCCTATGCCCAGTTCCATCCTATACTGACCTTAACTTGCAGGTAGTGGGCTTGCAGGTATGGCGGGAGGGAAGGGAAGAGGAAAGGGAGAGGGGAAATGGGGAAAGATGGAGGGAGGAGAAGAGAGCAAAACGACGTGGCAACGCGCGTCGCAAAGTTTCGTATAACACCGGGTTCAGCCGGATAGTTCACATGCATATCACGCATCACGCATCACGCGTTCTTGCCTTGCAGGCCAACGGTTCGACTTGTCGTTTTTCGAAAATGGCGGCTGAGTTGTACACACACAGGTGCGCTATCCATCGCCTCTTGCTCCCGCTCTTCCTGACCTGCTCGTTTGCGACCGCGGCGCACCCCGCACTACGCATACTACGCAGACGCACCAGCGCACCCAGGTGCCCGCGCACACCGCCGTCCCTCACGGTCACTGCCTGTAAGTCCCTGTGCCACCATCCGCGCGCTGATCTATGTCCCCCAGTTTAGGCGCCCTCCAGTGCCTTGTCCCCCCACGCCTTGAATCCAGTGCATCACCATATGCGCTCGCTGCCCGCACCGCCGGCTGTGGCAATGCCAAGCGCGGCGCCACTGCGCCCCCACCTTGTCTGGTATCCGTGACGATCACGTCACCCCGCACCGCGCCTCATCGCCCTCGCTTCGGTTGTCCGCCGCCCCGCGCCTCCTGCCCTCATCGTCCCACCTCCTCACTGTACTCATACAACGGGGTGTCGCAGCTCAGTCCGGTCCATCAAGTCTAGGTGCGTGGTACCTGCCTCGGGCATCGGCAGTGCGCTAACCACCCCCGACGCCTGCACAGCACCCTGCGACTGGCCCCCACCCCTTGTCATCCTCTCTGCCAGCCCGCCGTACTCGTGGCGCTTGTGGCGCGGCCAACGACCTAGCGCGGAGGGCGCAACGAGGTGCACCGGCGTATCTGATACGCGGTATCCCTGTTGACTGCCAAGCCCCATACCCCCGTATCTGCTCCCGCGTGGAGCAGCACGGCCCCGACACAACGACAACGATAACGACGCCACCGCCGCCCGATGCTGTGCAGTGACGATGACGGTGGCCACGACACGCCACGATGCAGCACAGTCGCAACGATGACAACGACGATGGCAACGACGATGACGACGCCGCCGCCGCCAGCATCGTGCACCCACTGTTGAAGCGCAGCAGAGGGTGGAGTGACAACTGAAGGACACAGAGTGACGCTCAGTCAAGGAAGGTCAAAAGACTTGATTACAACAATACCTGAAGGACACAGAGTGACGCTGTAAGGTAGTGTAAGTATAAGAAAGTAGAAAGGAGCGTAAGTGTACTTGCCTCAGTCAAGGAAGGTCAAAAGACTGAGGCTACAAAGGTGAAGAAAGGAGTCCTTATATACTGTAAGGAGCGACAGATAGCATGTGATAAACACTGCTTAGAAAGCCTAGGAGACCCACATGAAACGGAGTAAGAGTGGGTACCGGAGTACAAGGTGGGTCATGGAATGCCCTAGAAGAGTCCGGAACACGGAAACGAATGTGGGGCTGAACACAGCCTTAAGTCTAGAACATTATGTACACTAGATAAGATAGTCCTTGATCATTAGGTCCATATCTAATCTAATCAGAGCCGCCAGGACACTGTCCGTCTCAACACCCACGACTGCGACGAGATCAAGGACGATAGCGGTGGTGGTGGCGTGCGTGGGAACGGCGGTAGCGACTGCAAGAACGGCGGCAGTGCACACAAGGGACCGCAGCGGGCAGAAACCTCACAGACGTATCTACTAGACAGATTATATCCAATCCTATCTCTATTCTTTTGTATGGAAAGGTTTTTGTTCAGATGTAAGGAAGGCAGAAGCTGAGCAGAAGACTCAGGCAAGCTGAAGGCTGTAAGATGGGCATAAGCAGGCTCTAATTTAGCTCTAAGAGTGCTAAGAAAGGCTAATCCTGGTAAGCAGGAGTAAGACAGGGGGGTTTTCGTAGAGGTCGCAGCGGTCAGCCTCTTTCTATAATTTCCTGCATATGATATGCCCTCTCTGCTGCAGACCATGCTCCCCACTTGTCGTTGAGGTTTCATGTACGGATACAAGGGATGCTGCTTTCTTGGACGGACGGATCGGGTGTAGCATGAGATACCCACTACACTCCGTTCTCAGACAAGTGGTGGCCGTCATAGCCAGTTACGCCCCTGTGCAGTGACTACGAGAGCGCATATCGCCACTGCCAGCAGCAACGGCTCAAGCGTGTGGCAGGCAACACATCAACCATCTTCACTTAGCACCGCCAGGATCGAAGCTACCCCGAACTGCGCGATCATAATCATTGATCATAATTGCCTTCAGGCTGACACGCCCTAGCACAGCCACCGGCACAACTGTCTCTCTCAGCGACCACGACGATGGCCACCGTCGCACACTACATCCGCTCAGAATACGACCCCGAGCACGACAAACAACGTCTCCTCCGCGAAACCGGCCAGCCCACAGACGATGCAGAAGCCGCCGCCAACGCCGCCGCCGACGACGTCGACCCCTGGCAAACCGAGTCCTCCGCCGCTGGGTTCCACAAGTCCCGCCGCCTAGCGTATGCACCCAAGTTTGTCCCCGCAACGCTATCTTACGATGAATGGGGCTCCACCTCTGCATCAGCGCAACCACCCGCATCGGACCCTGCGGATGCCAGCGTCGCGCGCTGGTACAGGTCCCTCGGCCGCCAGCGCGCGACAGCCCCCTCAGCTGCACCGGACCCTTCTCCCCCGCCCCAGCACTCGACCGCCCCTGATCCACCGACATCATCCGCGCCAGCACCGACACCGTCGCGCCGGGCCCGCGGCCGTGACTGGTTCATCTCGCGCGCGGTCGCGCACGCCGCGTCCGCGCCGCCTGCGCCGAGCAGCAGCAGCTCTCTCGCCGACATGCTCGCGCGCCGCCCGCCCGCCCGCGCACAGCCGCTGCGCCCGCCCGTCTTTCTGCACCTTGCGCCGTCCAACAAGGGCTGGGCGCTGCTGCAGAGCCAAGGGTGGAGCGAGGGCGAGGGCCTAGGCCGCACGCGGGGCGACGCCGCGCGGGCGGGCCCGTCCTCGTCTTTACCTTTACCGCGTGCGGAGGTGCTTCTGGACGATGATAACGATGACATCGTCGAGGTCCAGAAGGCTCCTGTGATCGACCTCACGCTTTCCGAGTCCGAGTCCGAGTCCGAGTCCGAAGATGGTGCGGCCGGCGATGACGCCAGCGAAGCTTCCCCGCGCTCCCCTCTGCCCACGCACGCGGACACAACCACAGCCGCGCACGCCACGGACCCGCGCGCGGCGCAGACGGCGCTGCTCACGCCGCTGCCGACGGTGCTCAAGGCGGACCGGCTGGGGATCGGGCTCAAGGCGCGCACGGCGGGACCGCACTGCGCGTCGGTGAAGCGCGTGACGCATAATGCGGCGGCACTTGCGGCGCACGAGCGCGCGGCAGAGGCGCGGCGGCGGATGCAGGCGCAGGTCGGGCGCGGGAGGCGGGCGTTTGCGCGGGTCGCGCGGGCAGAGGCGGCGCGGCGGGAAGAGATGATGGCGTACTTGGGCGGGAGTTGAGTACCGAGTATAGATACAGTAGATTACAGGCAGATGAATGGGATGGGACACAGACGAAGGAGAAGCCTCTATGCATCGTACATAAAGTGAATAAACAACGGTCCACCGAGGCGGGGTATACTAGATTACAACACGCCGGGGGGCACGCTACGGCTCGTGCCACGACCCCCGCGCGGTGTCCGTGGAGTCGGCCCGGACGTCGTCGACGTAGAGCCGCAGCCACTGCACCATCTCCTTGCTCATCTGGTGGCACTGCGTCAGGTCCAGGCTCCGCAGCCGCCGCGGCCATGCGAACCCGCCCGCCTTGGGCGGCGCCGAGTGCGAGCGCCCGTGCCCCGCCGCGACCGCCGCTGCGCCGCCGCGCGTCGGGTGCGGCTGCCGCACCGTCATCGCCGAGTACGACGCGGGCGCGGGCAGCGTGATCTGCGGCGGGACCGCCTGCCGCGGGTACGCGCGCACGTGCGCGGGCAGGCGCGCCTCGACGAACGTCCGCAGCGCGTCCCAGTCGAGCGTCGTGCACCCGTTCAGGTTGAGCGTCTCCAGCTTGGGGCAGATCCACGCGGTCGTCGCCGTCGGCGCGGACAGGCTCTGCGGGGAGCGGTCAGCGCGAGGAAGGGTAAGGGGGTCCCGCGGTACGCACCCGGATCAGGCTCGACGACGCGTCCTCGACGTCGAGGAGCTCGAGCGTCGTGAGCGACGACATGCGGCTGAGCAGCTTGACGAGCTCGAGCTCGCCGAAGAAGGACGCCTCGATGCGCAGGTGGCGCAGCGGGAGCGAGGTGAGCGACTGGCGCGTGAGGTGGTGCAGCAGCGGCGTGACGTTGTCCATGTAGCACAGCGCGACGCGCTCGAGCGCGGGCAGCGCGAGCTGGCTCAGCACCGTGCGCGCGCGCTGCAGGCCCGCGTGGTACAGCGTGAGCCGGCGCAGGCGCGGGAGCTGGATGATGTGCGCCGGGAAGCGGCGGTCGTGGTGCGGCTCGTGCTCGTACACCGCGCACGTCTCCGCGTCGACGTCGGACATGCTGCGCAGCGCGAGCTCCTCGAGCTGCGGCGACGCGCGCAGCACGTCCAGGATCACGTCCACGGCCGGCGCGCACGCGTTCCAGTACCCGCCGAGCTCGAGCACGCGCAGGCCGCACACGAGGCTGCGCGCCCAGCCAAAGTTGAACGAGTGGAACGCGCAGACGGCGAGCCGCGGGAGGTGCCCCGCGAAGAGCGGCAGCGGCGGCGGCGGCGCGTGGTGGTCGTCCTGCATGAAGTGGAACACGCGGACCTGGAGCTCCTCGAGCAGCGGCGCGGGCTCCTTGCACCGCGCGAGCGCGGCGTGCGCCTGCGCGCGCGTCGGGACGGACAGCGCGAAGGAGCGCCAGCGCCAGATGGACGGGTAGAGGATGTCGAGCGCGTGCACGATCGCCTCGGTCGTCGCGCCGCTGCCGCTGCCGGAGCCACCGGCGCCGTCCATCTGCGGGCTGAAGCTGACGCGCACGTGCAGCGGGACGGACTTGGAGCGCGCGAGGCGCCGGCGCGCCTTGTCGAGCGAGACGTGGTTGCTCACCACGACGTGGGCCCACAGCTCGGGCGTGTTCGTCGCGACGTCCGCCCAGTAGCGGCACACGAGCATGACGTTGCCCAGCATGAGCGTGTCCTCCTCGCCGCCGGCCAGCACGCCGCTCGCAAAGATCGACGCGAGCAGCTCGCTCGGGAGCCGCTGCACGGGCGCCTGCAGCCGCACCGCCTGCTCGAGGTTGCGCTCGAGCGTCGCGCGCTCGCTCAGGAGGGACGCCATCCTCGACTCGAGGCTGGAGAGGGCCTCGCGGAGATCCGGGATCGAGGCGGGGGCGGACGTGGGCGCGGGGGCAGGTGCAGGTGCAGGGGCGGGCGCGTGACTCGGCTGCTGCGGGTGCTGCGGCTGCGGCGGGGCGGGGGCCGGGGGCGTGTCGATGGTGTTGGACGAGGCGAGGGCGCGCGCGACGGCAGCGCCGGAGCCCCTGCCGAGCGACACGCTCGCGGTGGTGCCCGCGGGGCGGGTAAAGACGTCTGCGGGGATGCGGGCGCGGCGCGGGGGATGGGGCGGGTCTGCCGGAGTTGGGGTGTGCTCGGCGGAGAGCTTTGAGCGGGCGGGCGGCGGGGGATAGATGAGCGGGGAGCGATGCATGGTGGGTGTGCGGGTGCAAGAGAGGCTCGGGGGGTGGGTGGTTGGTTGTGGAGTGGTCAGGGGGTGGTCATCGCTGGGGTCGGGCGGGGTCGAGGAGGGATTGGGTTTTTAAGGGAGAGTCGGACTGGAGTCGGACGTATCTCACGATGATAAAGGCTCGCTCGAGACATTTGTGAGAGATGCGATTATGACATGCACGAGGCGGACAGCGTGGCCAGGTTCGAGCGGCGGCAGACTCGAGAGAAGAGTAGGCGCGCGACGCTGACCTGCAACGTGGGCCGCCGCGCCAGATGGAACAGCCCACGAGGCCCGCAACGAGGCTGATCACCCCTTGCTCTCTCCACAGCCCCGGAACCCACAACCACTCGCACTACTCCCCCCCATTCCCGACACGGCCCTCTCCGCGGCAACCCGCATCCTCACCCGACCCGCTTCCCGCGATAGTACACAAACTGTCCGAGCACCTGGCCGCAACCTGTCAGCCAGTCCCCCCGTCCACTCGTGCACCGCACTCACAAACACATCCAGTCCGATCGTCAGCGTGCTCCCTGTCCGGTGCCATCAGCGCTCAGTTTTAGCATCAGCATGCCGCGCCTGCTTACCCGCCAGCCAGCTCGCATTGGCAATCAAATGATCCGCCTCCATCGACGACACGCAGATCGACAGCGCATACGTCAAATTTCCCATGATCCCAAACACAAACAGCCCCGGCGATAGGCCACGACACTTGGTCTCAAAGTTTTTCACTGACCAAACCAAAACCCGTCAGCGCTGCAGCCGTGAACCCTAGCCCGCGGCATCCACAACTCACCGATTTGGGGAACCCGCGAACCCACTCCCAGATCCTGTGAGCGCGACATCCAGCCAAAAGTGCGAACAAACGCTCACAGTAAAGCACCGCGCTGCTGTACCCCATCAGTTGACTCTTCCACTCCACTTTCTCTTCGGGCCGCGGTTCCTCCTCCGCTCCCTGAACCTTCTCGCTAATGGCCCAGGCCACGATCCCCGCTGCAACGAGGCAAAGAATCATACCAGCGTATTCGAGTACGTGGCGTTTCAAGGAACGCTCTTTTTCTGCATTTTGCGCGTCCGTGGACGCCAACAGGAGCGGCGTTTCCTCTCCTGCTTCTACCTCGGGACGCGCCTCTAGGTGCCCCGCTGCGTCTCTATCCTTGCTGTTCAACCACCGGTAATAGTAAATCTGCATGAGAAGGACCGTGTCGCATAGTGTGTACTGTCGAAACACGTCAGAGGACAGCGCCGCCCGGTGTGCCATCAAGACGTACATAGGCGGCTAGGATGATGACTGTTGGCAAAAGGCCGGCCATGCTTGCCCCCACAAGGTTGCACAGGTCGCCCACGAGCCAGATGACAACAAAGGCGACGCTGAGGCCCTCGCCAGACTTGAGGGAGAAATTTTCATAGATTTGCGGCGAATATACTACAACCCTGCGGAACATGAGCCCAAGGCGGTCCAAGTACTAGGGCACATGGGAACCACGCTACCCACCATGTTGCAATTGAGATCCAGCCAAACTGCACAGAGACGGTCAAGACGGCCCAGCGCACGAGCGGAGATGACGTACGATGCCGCTCAGGGCGTCGGAAGCACTAGTCATGTCTATGGTGAGGGAAAAGAGTACAACACAGAGACGTCCGAAAACATGGACAGCGCAAGCGCAGTCTATAGAAAGCAGTTGTATGCGCCGTGAAGCGAGCGCTGGCCCCTCCCGCTTGTGCGACTCGGTGTCTCGCTTCGGGCCCACCCGGCAAACGCCGCGCTCCCCGGCCGCCCGCCGAACCCGCGTCGCCGCAACGGGTGCGCACCCGGTGACGCTTCCCTCCCAGCCATGAATAACCAACAAGAGGCGTTCCGCAAGTTCGCCCAGCAGCTCCAGCGCGCAAGCCAGGGCGGTGGGGGCTTCCCGGGCGGCACACCACGCGGTCTGTTCGCAGGCGGAGGCCTGATAGTCGCTCTCGTGGCCGGGGGAATGGCGCTCAACGCGAGTCTGTTCAACGGTGCGTGTGCCCCCCTTCGTTTTTGCGTCCGAGTCGTCGGGCTAAGTGTGATATGTGGATCAGTCGACGGTGGCCATCGTGCCATCAAGTATACCAGGTATGCAAGCTGAGCTACTTGGGTCGCGTCACGGTCGCATGACGCGCTGTACAGGCTGCATGGGGTGACGGAGCAGGTGTATGGGGAGGGCACTCATTTCAGGGTACGCTTTTCCTCAACTTGGGCTGTACCCTTGTGATCCTTCTGCCCGAACCTAGATTCCATGGTTCGAGACGCCCATTGTATACGATATCCGTGCCAAGCCGAGGAGCATTGCGAGTTTGACCGGCACAAAAGGTGCGTGCGCGGCGGTCTTCCGGCTCGCCCAACGTGTTCAAGTTTTGAGGAAATATCAGATCTGCAAATGGTCAATATCACATGCCGTGTGCTGTCCCGGCCATCGTCACAAGCGCTCCCTACCATCTACCGCGAGCTGGGCCAGGACTTTGACGAGCGCGTGCTGCCTTCCATCGTGAACGAGGTCCTGAAAAGCGTGGTCGCGCAGTTCAACGCGAGCCAGCTGATCACGCAGCGTGAAATGGTGCTGCCCGTTTATCCCTCGTCTGCGGGCGCGAATGCTGACTGGCACGATGCAGGTTTCCCGGCTTGTGCGCGAGAACCTTACCACCCGCGGACTCCGTTTCAACCTCGTCATGGACGACGTCTCGATCACGCACGTCGCGTTCTCCCCTGAATTCACACATGCGGTCGAAGCGAAGCAGGTACGGGCACACGCGCATGGCCCTGCATAGGGGCGGAGCTCATTATGTCCGCCAGGTCGCGCAACAAACTGCGCTCCGGGCAGCCTTCCTGGTGGACCAGGCCATCCAGGAGAAGCAGGTCGGCATCCCTTATCTCGCTGACACGCTGTCATTCTGACTGGGCCCACCTTCCCAGTCTATTATCGTGCGGGCGCAGGGTGAGGCGCGGAGCGCTGAGCTGATTGGGGACGCAATGCGAAACAACAAGGGCTTCTTGGAGTTGCGGAGACTGGAAGCTGCCCGGGATATCGCGACCTTGCTATCGGATTCTGGGAACAAGGTTATGCTCGACTCTCAGTCGCTTCTCCTGAACGGCAAGTGCTCGCTGCAATGCACGGATCCTGACGTGGCTGACCGGCGACTTTTGCTGTTTGCAGTGTTGGGTGACACCAAGGAGCTCCTCCAGCCCAAAAAGTAGACCCATGATATACGTAGGGTGGGGGGTTAGGCAGCCTGTCGTCGCGCACGTACTTTTCCGTGTTCAATTCCATTGCATCTCCAGCCATAGCACCATGTTTGTTTAAGGTATCATGAACCGGTTTCCTAGCCTGGCTGCCGACGGCGGCAGTCCCGAGGGTCCGGTGGGGGGCCCTGGCGGTGGGGTGGCTGTGGAAGAGCCCATGGAAGAAGAACGCCGGCCGAACGGGAGCCCGCCGTGCGCCCACGCACTGCTCTGTCGCCGCCCGGTCCCGCGGGGAGGAGTGGCGCGTTCGAAGTTGATAGGAGAAGCACGGTCACGCGCACGTGCTCCGGGCAGGCGCCGCGCGTGTCGCGTCGTCCGAGTCCCCGGCCACCAGCTCCCTCGAATCGTAGTACTCCCGGCATCGCCCACCAGCCTCCTCAACCACCGGCACTGCTGCCACGCCCCGCCTCCTGCACCACCCTTCGCTCGCGCCGCGTGCACGAGCGACACAGCATGCCCCAGGAACCGCCGCGCTCGCCGTCCCACTCGGACGTCGACACTCCAGACCCCGGCGAGCCAAGCAGGAAGCGCGTGCGCTGGGGTTCGCCCGGCCTCGTGCACGACCGTGATGGCGGCGGCGAAGAGGACGCCGGGGAGCGCAACCGCGTCCACAAAGTGGGTCTTCCGCGCCGCAGCGCGCGTCACTTGACACCCACGCCCTCCCTCCCCTCCCCCGCGCCGCGCGCAGATTTGTCTGGCGGCCACGTCCTCGGGGTAAGACGCGCTGCATGCGCATATATGCGCGCGCGCGCGCGCGCATAAGGTGCTTACGCCCTGCCGTGTGCCGAACAGCGGGCGCATCGGCGGCGCGTACTTCGACCCGGCGAGCTTCCGCGTCTGCGTGCTCGAAGACACGCAGGAGACCGCGCAGCTCGACGTGGCCCGCACGCGTCAGTGGTGCAGCGTTCTTGGCGCTCGCGCGGATGACGCATTCATTTGAGATCGTTGCAGTGATGGACCAGGTCGCGCCCGACGTCTTCCTCGTCAGCTCTAAAGCCGACGACAGGTTCATCGATCTGTGCAGCGACGCAAGTGCGGGCTTTTCTCTTCCTCCATACGTCATATATGCGCTGCGCGCTGCTAATAGCCTTTTCGCCAGTGGACGCTTCTGGCGGCTTCTTCCAGATACGGCCGCAGAAGGACTTCAGGCCGGACAGAGCGCGCAACAGCGTGCTGTCCCTCGGGCTGCTTGCTGACCTGCCTGACGAGATCGATGATGCGCTCGACGCGGACACGCTGACAGAACCCAGGAACGCGTACGAGTTCATGCAGCGGCGCCGCGGTGGGGAGGGCGACCCTACCGTAAGGCGGTGGAATGCGTCTGTCCGCCTGTCTAATTTTGCCTCGCTCGACGCCTCCCCACTTTCCGTGCGTCGTGGGGTTCTTCTTCTCTTCGGCAGAACAGTCCCGGGGAAATGACCTCACTCACCGCAGCTTGGCTCAATCGGCGCGCTACTCGACTATCTGGCGAGAGAACAGGCTCTGGGGGATTTAGAACCTGAAGGCGTCCGGGGTCTAGACGTGCGAGGAATAGAGACGCTATCCCTGTATGGACGCGTTCTTCCCGGCTCACAAGCTCTGTTCTCATGCACGTGTTCTATGCAGTGACGATTGCATGCAAATCAACGCCGACGCCCTATTGTGGGTTTCTTCACGTATCAACGCATTGCTGACCGCGCCCCGCAGTTCGCTGCAGGTATTTGAAAACGAAAGCCACGCGTCGATACACTCGACCAAGACCAAGGAGGGCCTCTCGCTCTTCGGTCCGTGCTCCGGGCCAACTCCATCCCCACGATTCATCGCTAACGAAACGCTTAGGTACTTTGGACACCACGAGAACAACGCTTGGGCGCTCGCTGCTGCGAACGTGGCTCCTGCGGCCCTCGCTATCGCTCGAGGTGATAGGTGCCCGCCACGATGCTGTAGCGTGCTTCACGCGGCCCGAGAACCTCGACTGCGCCAACGTAATGCACCATCAACTGAAAGGCATAAAGAATATTCCCCGGGTTATAGCCGCCATGAAGGCAGGCAAGGCCGGCCTCGCAGACTGGCAGGGCCTCGTCAAGGTGGGTTTAACCCCGGACGGAAGCGCCCGGGCCTCACGTGGACGGCACCCACAAGTTCACCTTCCACACCGCGATGCTTCGGGATAAGCTTGGGGAACTCAACGTGGCTGGGGAAGTCGATATCGTAAAGAAGGCGCGTGCGCTGTGCAATTGCGTCCCTGGCGCCCGGGGCGGGCTGATCCCACGCTCAGCTCGTCGCTGTTCTGGACATCGCGGCCTTTAGAGAAGTCGGAAGCGTGGTAAATGAGACGGTGCGCGCCTTCCTTGTTGTGCCTCATTCAGCACACTCATTGTATAGCGTGCAGATTGACTGGGAAGAGTCGACGATAAACCAGCGTGTGTGCGTCCGTCCTCATATCGATGAAGAGCTCGATAATCGCAAGCACATATACAACGGAATTGACGCCGTCCTGGTCAGTCGCCGTTGCTTGACCCGCGTGCACTCGAGTTGATGCAAACCAGTCGAGGGTCGCGGAAGGAATAAGCTCCACAGTCCCACCGGATTACGCCGCATCCTTGAACGTTGTATACTTTCCTCAGTTGGGTGAAACGCTTCTTCCTACAGCGTGGCCCTCGGCATTTTTCTCATCTGGGTCAGGTTTTCTCATCTGCGTGCCCATGCTCGAAGAGTGGCGAAGCGGGGATGGCATCGAAGTCCTGGAGGGATGGACATTCCAGGTACGCTACGGCCCTTTGGATCTAATTGCATTAATGCGAACCTGATACGTGCCTGTGCAGTTCTCGTCCGAGTAGGCAACTGCGTTCCAAGAAGAGCTGCGCACGCTCATCGATTCTTTAGATCGCACGTATATTTCAAAAACGACAAGATGCATGGCAAGTGGTCTGATAATTCGCGCGTCACATTACCTCCTGACCTTGCCGGAGACCTGGACAAGCATCTGGGAGATCTCTATCCTTCGATTGTCGGTAAGTGCCGGTTGTCCTCCCACGTCTCAACTTTGTAGCCTGAAGCTGAGCGCGCTCAGACCGGGAGCTCGAAATCGTGCATGCGCTCGCAGAGAAGGTCCTCCCGTTCGTAGAGGGCATAAGCGAGACGTGCGATGTCTGCGCCGAGCTGGACTGCCTCCTGTGCTTTGCGGAGGCTGCGAGCCTGTACGATTACCGGCGACCCCGAATGAGTGAGGAGAACGTGATAAGCATTAAACAAGGCCGGTACGAGTGTCTTCGTTCATTCAATCGGCGACGCTCCTTATACTGGAATGCACCATACTATCTGCAGGCATCCGCTGCAGGAGCAGACCGTCGACACGTTCGTCCCGAACGACATCCTCATTGTGGGTGGAGCCGGGATCGGCTCATACCCTACTGTCCACGATGCGGAGGAGGATCTCCTATCCGAGGGCGGTATTTTGGGAAATAGCATGGTCATATGCACAGGTGCCAACGCATGCGGAAAGGTGAGGGCGCCCACGACTCCTCGTAGCTGTAGGGGCGCCTAACATTGGCGGCGTAGAGCGTCTATCTCAAGCAGGTGGGTTCATGTATACTTTCTGGGTTTCCATAGGCTACTTTCTAACAGCATTTCTATGCGTTCATAGACTGCCTTGATTGTGCTGATGGCACAGGTGCGTCTTCATTTCCTGAGGCTGAGTCGTATCTGATTACGAAGCGCCCGAAGATTGGCTGGTACGTGTTCGTCTGGCCGGCTTCCGTATGACCCATTTGGCCCAGCTTTGTCCCCGCCGAGTCGGCCACCCTGGGCATCATAGATAAGAGTACGTCGTGCAACGCCCTAGGGCGTTTCTCGCCCGTCTGACGTCCAGTCTTCACCCGCGTGCAAACGCGCGAGTCGGTCTCGAAAGTAATGCAGCCCAACTCGTCCAGAGGAACCGGCTGATCTAGACTTGGCTTGCACGTCCGCGCTCGCTCTGGTTCTCTACAGGTGCAATCGGCCTTCATGATCGACCTCAATCAAGTATCCCTAGCTCTCCGCAACGCTACAGCGCGGTCTCTCATCTTGCTGGATGAATTCGGAAAGGGAACTACAGCTGCAGGCTCGTCCATCTTTCTGAACTGCCGAGATCCCACTTTTGGTAAACGATTCTCCCTCGTCTGCTCTGCGCTTTGCTCTGCATCTCGGGCGCCTTCCGAACAGATGGCGCAGGTCTCTTTACTGGGGTCTTGAAACATCTGCTAGCGCGCGGGGCTGGCTGCCCAAAGGTTATCGCCACGACGCATTTCCACGAGGTGTTCGGCGCGGGCATGCTCGAGCCGCAGAAACTGCCGATTACCTTCATACACATGGAGATCATGTTCGCTACTGGCGACGGAGAGATCATCGACGACGCCTCGCGGGGGGTAACGAAGGGCGAGAACATCACGTATCTCTACAGGTTTGTCTTTTGGGAAGCATGAGACGTACCGCAGCTGATGGCTAGTCACTGGCAGGGCCGTCAATGGGCTCTCGCTTGAGTCACATGCGGCACGCTGCGCAGAGCTATTTGGCGTTCCAGCCCACGTCGTCCAGAGGGCCCAATACGTGACGTGTGTCGTGATGTCTAAGCAAATAAGATTGATCTACTCACAGAGCGCCGGCAGCGAGCTGCTCTCTGCGCATGAGCTCCCAAAGCTATTGGACGAGGCAATCTCCGAAGATGAACAACGCGACATGGACCTCGCGTCGGCGGTGTGCCAGCGCTTCCTCGAGTGGGATTTGGAGGCTCAAGAGTCGAGGTTGGATGAGATCAGGGCTGGGCTAGCGAAAGTATTGGGCAAGGGCGACTGGGCCCTCGACCAGAACGAAGATGAAGAATGACCAGACTGATGCCTCCAAACCTGCGTAACGTCAGTAGGTCGCGTCATCATGCATCGCCGTACTTGATTAAAGCTCTAATCTACTCTATTCTACATACAGGAATGAAAAGGCTATACTGCAGCATACATTGTCATCAAAAGGTCGTCCCGGAAGCCTACTTGTCCGATGCCTTGTGGATCTCCACGCCGGGTGGAGCACCCATTGCTATTCGAAGTTGACGCGTTGATTAGCAAATAAATTCTAGAGAGGAACTTCTTGAGAGTGCACACACCATGCTTGACAGCGTCATATATCAGGAACTGTCCAGACACGAGGCCGGCAGTCATAATCATACGCGGGCCAAGGCCCGCAAACAAACCCCTGAACCCGGCCTGTTTTGCAAGCACACCGAGGCGGTACATCATCTTGCCCTCGGGCCCATGTCCTTTGTTGATCTGCGAGAGGAGCGTGTCCGCGGGCTGGGAGAGGATGGCCGCGGCAAAGCCCGCGACGACGCCGCTGCCGAGCGAGATGCTGAGCTTGGAGGCAGGTGAGAGCGTGGCGCGCGTCTCTTCAGACATGCTCCGGAAGGCCGCCTCGTGGCACAGCTCGTTGACCGTGAACTGGCCGATCGCGTATGGGATTTGCCTGCGCGCGCAATGCACGTGAGAAAAGGGCGCGAGCGAATCGCGAATCGCGCGCTCACTTGAAGAGGATCGGGATGAAGCCGGCGTAGAGGTCGCGCACGCCGCCCTCGCGCAGAAGGCGCGTGAAACCAGAGACCAGCCCGGTTGCATAGCCCCGCTGCGAGACCATGCGGATACGCGTCGCCTCGAGCGGGGTCAGGAGGATGTCCGCAAAGAACCTGTGCAGCAGCACGCAAGATCAGCATGATCATACATGCTGGGATGATGAGGTCACGCACTCTCCAACACTAGCAGCGCCGAGGTAGATCGCGGTGCGGTACTTGACTGCTGTCTCTTGATCCCCAGCAATGGTAACGAATTGCTTCTTCCATAACTCGTAGCCGGCGAACTTGCCTCCGCCTTGCACGAAGTAACCGACAGCAGTCGGGCCGAAGCCGGTCAAGAGCGCAGAGGCGCCCTCTTTCGCGACAATCTGGCGCCCACCCGAGATAAGGTTGTGGCGAGCTAGCGCGGGGTCTATCTGGATCCGTGTCTTGACAACGTCGATGGCTAAGCAAGCCGGGCATGAGCGGGGAAGGTGGCGGAAGAGAAGGAATGCTTACGGGTCATGGCACCATGTGTTAGCCTTATAGAGAATGGGGGTGAGAACGAAGTCCACGACAATCGCAACCGTGCACCTACGTCGCACATAGTGCTCCTGGACAGGCGCGTCAGCGAGATCCTGGATGGGTGGAGCAGCACAGGCACGCCAGACTCACCTGCCAGGAAGAAGCTGCCATAGTTAGCGGGGGTGAAGTGGGGGACCTGGAAGGGGGTAGCCTGCGTTTTTTCGGAGGACATGAGACGGGGGAGGTGGTTGTGTGGTGGGGTAGTGTTGAGCAGTCGAACAGGCGACGATACGCCCAGGTTTTATTGCATGGGGGACCAATGATGGAGGGCGTCGGCGCGTTCACTGGACGAAACAAGCGCAAGACATTGACGTCATAGCCTCGCGGGGGCCGGTACGAGAGGGCCGGGGGCGAGGATGGTCATGATTGGTTGTACTTAGCACTGGCCAGTAGCGTCCCGTCCTTCTGTCACAGCCAAATCCCGCCCCCTTCCGACCTGGTCCGAGGGCCTCCGTCTCTTCCCCCGGCGCACCCCAACCGCGCCTGTTCGGCCCGACGCCTGCTTTAGCCTGACCCCAGCCTCAACGCTTCCAGCTCGCCTTCTTCTTCGACATGTATTGACAGCTCAACGTCGGCACGCTCCTCCGCAGCCATGGTAGCACCTCTGCCTCGATACCCGCACAGTCGTCCAGCTTGAGTACCTGTATACGCGCCACATGCTGATCCTCGCTCTGCCCCGATAGCCTGTACTTTCCCTGGTCTGAGGATGACGCCAGTGTGATCCTGTTCTTCACCGTCCGCACAACTGGGCCCGTCTTGAGGTCTGATGACCCGGAAAGATCCAACGCTTCGAGAGCAGGACATAAGATGGGGAGGTCGGGGGCATTGGGGATCATGTCTACGGATGGGAAAAACCTGGAGCATTCCTTCAGTGGCATTGTCAGGGCTTCCGCGATCGCATTAACACCCAAGACGGCCGCGAGTTGCAGTGTTTTTAGCTCCGGCGCTTGCACCAGTGCCTGTGCGATGGTCCGGGGCGCAACGGAACACCTGTCTAATCTCAACTCCACGAGGCCGCCGAAGGATGTTTCCACGTTATTAACAAGGTCCTGCATGGTGTCCTGTGCGTCCGGGAGCTGAGTGAGGCGTAAGACTTCGAGGGAGGGCAGATTCAGGTTTTGTGTGAGGCGGAGACGGGGCGCGATCCCGATGATCTCGAGATGGCGCAGGTGCGCCAGCGTTAGGGTCTCCGGGGCTCCCTCGACATTGGAGAAGATGTGACCGAGCGTTCCTTCGATAACAAGTTTCTCCAACTTCGAATTTGCCTGTAGGAACTGACGGACGGTCCCGGATGGAACACCATCGGGGGGCGGCAACCGACATTCGAACGAGACGAGGTTTTGCGCGCGCTCTGCCAATGCCTCCCAGTTGCACCCCGAGCCGGTGAGGGAGAGCTCACGGAGAGCAGGCCAGGGATAAGCATTGTATCTATTTGGCTCAAAACGCGAGAATCGGGGGTAGGTTGTTGCATACGCGATGTGCAGCGTATCAAGAGTCTCCAGCACGCTGTAGGTACCGTCGCGCATCGCCATAGCAGAAAAGAACATGTCTAGGTCCACGTCTTGCAGATAGAGTGCATTGATACGCGCCCTGTCTAGAGTTCCCAGCTCTGCGATGATGGCGTCGTTCGTGGCGACATCCTCCGGGTGCGCAGGCATCGGCGCGAAGAAGAACTTGCCGTCCGACTTCGACTTCGGGACGGTCAGCTCTGTGATACGCTCCGCCGCGCGCTTGCGCCATTCTCTCAACTTGACCAAAGCGTTCTTCCCCGGGACGGGCAGCGTCAGCGAGTGCCAGAGCGACGGCCGCGCGAGGGCAACCTCTCGCCAGCGGCGGCAGACATGCGAGATGGAGACAGGGCGTTCTGCGAGCGTAAACACCATCCAAAGGAGCTCGATGGGCATCCCTGGATGGGACTCCTGGTGCGTGCCTCCAGCTGCTCCCGCAAAGCCGCGAGCTCGCGCCGGCGTGCATCGTGGTTTGCGCCGCTCCCGAGGCGCTCCAGCGCGAGTGAGGACATCTGCAGAGCGGCGGGGACCTTGTTGATCGCAGCGAAGAGGCGGGCGGAGCGGAAGTAGCCGTGCCACTGGTTAGGGGCCCTGTCGATCGTCGTCTTGGCATCGCGTAGCGCGTCCTTGAAGCGGCTTTGCTTCTCGTAGACGGTGGCACGGGAGTCGTAGAGCGTATGTGGCGCGTTATCTGCAGCAAGCCGGATTGCCTTTGTGACAAGAAAAACACGCCTTCAGTCAGGCTATACTGCTGTCATTGCCGTGACAGTGCTGACCTCGGTGAATAACTCTAGTGCCCCGTCTAGATTGTTCTTTTGAAACTTCGCTATGCCTTCTGTGAACGGTTTCTTCCAAGATGGCGTGCCAGCCATGAGTAAATACGCTATCCGCCTGTGTCGATTATGAAAGGTGTGCTAGCTTGCAGAGTATCCCCAGTGGATGAGGAGTAGTAGGTACTGGGAAGTAGTCGAGTCCGAGTCCGAGTGGCTGGGACAGCCTATCAATCGACACGTCTAGTCACGTGCACCGCGACGCGACCTGACGCGGATGCATAACGCGACGCGGCGCGCCACTTCCCTCACTACATCTTCGCGTTCTCACTAGTATTGCAGTTCGCAGTATTGATGACGCTACACCTTGCTACCGACGCACTCGGCGCTCAGGGAAGGGACGCAAGAATACTCGCGAGTGTACAATAAATCCATGAAAAGAATGAGAATACAGGGCACAAGACTACGCGAAGTACATGAGATCGTTCTTCTTCTTGCTTTGCACTGGGCGACGCGTCAGTGGCATGAGAGCTCGTGATAGAAGGAAGCGTACCCTCTGCGATACCGCTGATGAAGTGTTCATGCCCAAGCTTCGTCGCGCCCTCACGGAGGGCAATCATACCGGCCTCTACGCAGACAGCCTTGAGCTGTGCACCATTGAACTCGTCAGTGCTGCGTGCAAGCTCCTCAAAGTTGACGTCGGGGCCAACAGTCATCTTGCGGGAGTGGATTTCGAGGATACGTGCGCGTGCGGTCTCGCCTGGGAGTGGGAACTCGATCTTCCGGTCAAGACGACCCGAACGAAGCAGTGCTGGGTCAAGAATGTCGATGCGATTTGTCGCCGCGATAACCTACACGTCCATTTAGCCCGCAGAAAGAAGCCTATGAGCATCGACGCACCTTGATTCTCTCGTCACTGCTGAAACCGTCAAGCTGATTAAGCAGCTCCAACATTGTCCGTTGCACCTCCCGGTCTCCGGACTTGTCCGAGTCGAACCGTTTGGTCCCAATAGCATCCAACTCATCAATGAAGATAATGGCAGGTGCCTTCTCCTTTGCAAGCTTGAACGCATCTCGAACGAGCTTAGCGCCGTCTCCGATAAACATCTGAACCAATGATGGACCGGCAAGCTTGAGATAGCAAGCATTTGTTTGTGCGGCGCAGGCACGAGCGAGGAGAGTCTTTCCAGTTCCTTCAAGAAATCAGTACCAATTGCGATACCCGAGAGCGGGGAAGACTCACCGGGAGCTCCGTACATCAAGCAACCCTTTGGTGGCTTGATGCCGATTGTCTTGAACTTGTCTGCCTGCTCCATGGGAAGAACAATAGCCTCAACGAGCTCCTCGATTTGCTTCTCCAGTCCACCGATGTCAGTGTAAGTCTCCGTCGGCCGCTCGTCAACCTCCATAGCCTTTACACGCGAATCATACTCTGCGGGAAGCGTGTCAAGGACAAGATATGAATCCTTATTGACACCAATAAGGTCTTGTGGCTCAAGCCTTTCCGGAGGCACCAGGCCGATAAGAGGGAGGAAAACGGTTTGGCGGGTGGAAGTCTTGATCACTGCTGTCTTTCCTTTGCGCATAGAGTCTAAATCCTGATTTGCGCCATCCTCTTCGCCTTCAGGGTCGACGTTCAAGATCTAGAGCGCTAGGTTCAGGCAAGCGAGCGTGGCAGACGAATATACGTACGCACCTCCACGACATTGGCCACCAGGTACGGGAGCACCTTGTTCTGCTTGATCTTCTCTCCATTATCCCTGATCTTCTCCTTCATGACGTTTTGCTCATGACCTAACCGCATCTGCTCTGACCGCATAACCTGCTCTCAAAGTTCGCGCAGTTCTCACCACAATGACATGGAACACGTACTTTGATGTCGTTGTCAATAAGTCTAACCCGCGTCAAAATGTCGTCCGTGTCAAGCTCTATGATGTCCTCTGGAATGTCTTCCCAGCTCTCCTCCGCAGGCTGGTCCGGTGTTGTATCCATCTCGGACGCTTCTGTTTGCGCAGCCGGCGCTGAGGGCACAGAGGCTTGCTTCTCTGGGTCTCCCCTAGAGGCGTTGTTACTTGGGTGGTCTCCGGGAGGAACGGCGGACATGATGGGCAATGACGAAGGTGTTCAGTGAGTAGAGCGCAGAACTCGGACGCGCGTCCCGTTTAGCTAAGCCCATAGCACGTGACACACACGTGCAGATATGCATTGACGGCGGTCCGGCCTCCGGGATCGCGTCTAGCTGGTCAAGCCAGGCGTCGAACGGCGGCGAGCAGCGCACTGTCCGACTCATGGCGGCTACCGAGGGTCCCGTTCCTACCGCGGATGAGAAGACCCGTATCATTTCTGCGAAGAAGGAGCTCATACAGGCTCTGATGAAAAAGCGAGCTCTGGACAAGCAACTAGTGAGTTTCATAGTAGTAGCCTTCTGTGCTGCTCTGACCGCGACCGGCCCCAAGGCTCAACTAGAGGTGCAAATGCACACCCTTGAGGGCCAGTACCTTGTGGATACCTCTGCTCATAGCGGGGGTAATATCATTCATGGGTTCGAGGGATACCTGAAGAACCAAGTAACGAAGAAGCGCTACGAATTGAGTGACGCCGACAGGCTGTTCTCAACGAGTAGTCTTACATACCAAAGAGTAAGTTGATTACATATATAATAAGCACGTACGGCTGATTCGAACCGCCTATGATCAGTCCCTAGAACTTTCCGGTGAAGGAGAGGAATCCGCCGCGCCAGCTGAGGAACTCAGGCAGCCGATGTCGGGGCTCACAACAGTCGTCCTCCCTCCCGCACCTAGAGCGCCAGAGCTCACGGCTGCGCAACTCAAGAAGAACCGTGATCGAGAGTATCAACGGAAAAAGCGGGCAGCTGCCAGCCGGCGTAGCGTCGGTACTGTCAGCGATGATGAGGGGAGTACCATCACAGCAAGCAGCAGGCGGCCAAATAAACGGGCTCGTATAGCTGACGATGATTGATTTGTTGCTCCTCTAAGCTTTCGGTGAGAAATTTTAGTAGCAACATTGCGTGCGTTGCGTCCTCATTCTATCTATTAGACAGACTGTCTGTATTACATTGTACTCTTATGACATTACTACATCACGTTCCTTACCTATCACTTGATTGTCCTTAGGTGCGATACTCCTCCAGAACTTGGACATGTCATAAATCGAGTGTGTTCAGGAATTTTTTGACAGCGGCTTGGTCCATGCAGCCACCGTCCGGATCAGCGGCGTCAATGCATCGCGATGCGGCGATCGTTTGCTTGACCTCTTTGGCACTAATCCAGACCCTGCCGTTCATTCCGACCGCTGCGTCCAATGGAAAACGCGATCCGAGCAGAGGCAGCAGAAAGTAATTTGGGTCCAGGAGACTGCACGCATTGCCCATGAGCGACGCCATAGCCCATGATCGCCTGGTAACACTCACTTTCGAGACATCTTGAGACTACATCGCACCAAGAAGCCCCCTTTCAGCTCTCCAAACCCATCTGCTTTGCGTGTCTGCGCGTCAAAACACTCGAGTTCCGGGTCCATATCCTTGTGGGCGAGAGATACACGCGCATACACGAGTGCATTGACCTAGGCGAAAGCGAGGTTGAACTTGTACCCTCCGAGACTAACAGCGAAACAACTGGGAACTTGCCTTCAAGTTTGGCCGGTTCCGCCTGCTCGCGCCTTCGAACGCAAGCCCGTCGAGAGACGCTTGATGGGCTGAACCAATGTCTACACGCCAACCCTCGCCTTGACGTGCGCTGATAATGCCAACGACAGGTTCCTGTGGTGCGGGCACATACTTCCAGACAGACGAATGAGATGCATGGCCAATGGGAAGTTATGAGGAGACGCACACGGCGAGAATTG
The DNA here is from genome assembly GCA_022496205.1 of Gloeopeniophorella convolvens. Classification (NCBI taxonomy): domain Eukaryota; kingdom Fungi; phylum Basidiomycota; class Agaricomycetes; order Russulales; genus Gloeopeniophorella; species Gloeopeniophorella convolvens. The sequence goes on along the minus strand of WTXD01000056.1, from coordinate 117,472 downwards.
CCTTCTACCCAGAACTTGTTTCCTTTGGCGTTTTGTTCTAGGGTTCCGGCGCGCGTCACGACAGTTGACGACTCGCCCTGTTCACCGATCACTTGCTGAAGCCCGGGGCCTAGTTTTATATTCTTGTGTTGTGCGTAGACGAGTTCGCCGGGAAGGACGACAGACATGTTTGCTACAGAGCCAGGGAAGTGGTCAGGCAACGGTCAGGCGCGCACATCGGGACGCGGCAGCCGGCGTCAAGGGTCCGCTCAGGTCCGTTCCAGGTGCCACCATCCTCGACTAGATCCTTGATCACACACACACTACATCTATATCAACGCACGAATCTCCCTACGATATGTCAATCCAAACTCCATTGACTAACGAGTTCCCCGAGTTGGCGCATTTAACGTGCTGATTGCATCTATTCTACCGGAACTCCAACGACTCACGAGCTGCGTTCATATAGGCGTGAGGACCTGGAAGACATGCTCACTGACCCCAATTACTTCCAAGCCGTCTTCCATTCCCTTACCAAAGTGAACGAACTATATCAGAACCAGGAAGAACTGGGGCTTGCAAATGAGTCGATTGCAAGTACGCCCGTATCTGTGACTCGGGTCTTACTTTGTCTCATCCGTGACCGTGCAACAGATCAGAATCTAGCTCTGCGCGACGAGCTGTATCAGCTCCGCTCAGAAACTAAAGATACTTTTGATGAGGCAAAGTCATTGGAAGCGCGGTGGGCGGAGCTACAACGAGAGCAGAGAGAAGTCTACCAGGTACGCCGACACTTTGTTGCCGCGACTGTATAGCCCTGCTGAGCAGAAGCACAGCGATTCACCCCGCAATTCCTCCTCATGCGGCTTCGGCATGCCACAACGGCACAGGATGACCTCTCCGAGACCCTTGCATCCTCCTTCATGCGATCTACGTCATCGGGCCCCTCAGCGGCAAATACAAACGGCAAGGAGGTTGATGACTTCGTAAAGGAATTCCGCGAACTGCGCAAGACCTACCATAAACGGGTGATGTGGGGAGATCGGTGGACTACAGGCCAAGTCGCATGGCGAGATGATTAAGATCATACTCTGGAGTAGTTTGCCATCCGGTACCCGGAATGTATGTCAGAATCCTCCTGCTCGCGGCTTCGTTCAAACTGGCTGACTTCCGCCCCTGAATGGGAATGCCGCTTGGTCAGGTCTATTGAGTACCTATCTTGGCGCGTGCTGTTGCGAGAAATTGAGACAAGAAGTGTCTTCACTTCGCCGGTGGCCTTCCCGACAGAGTGCCGGGACAGACGTCTGTCTGTCGCGCGGATGTCCGTTGTGAATATCCGATGTACTGCCAACCACCTCTCCAGATAGCCAGATAGGCCCCAGGATTTGTTTTACAGCAGCATTGTCAAGCACGATGAATATACCACCCGACTCCTTTATCCCTTCCAGCGCGCATTCCAGTTGCTGGTCCAGCTTAAATACCGCAGGGTTGTCGGGTCCGACATTAAAGCTTCCCCACTCGTGCCTTGGTGATGCTCTTCTCGGAGAAGCTTTGCTAAAACTTCGCTTTCCTCACGTACCCCACACCCCTCTCGCAACCCTCATTCGTTATTCAACCGACCCCGCATCCTATTCGAGCTCACCTTCGGATCATATGACGTTCACACTGCACAGAGCACTTGATACGAGACCTGCATGATTGGCGGCCGTGGCGCAAGCTTTTGTTCCAGGAACCTCGCATAATAATGCCGCAGCAGTATATAACGTGGCGAGGATCGTATGACCCTCTGTAACCACCGGTTTCTAGTGTTTGTACGATGAAGTTTTCACCTCTCGCGTCATTCTTGGCGCTCACTGCGTCCGCGTCGGCGCACACGATTTTTCAGGTTCGGACGATTGCCTGTTCTCTTTCCCACGTGTCAACTCACCGCACATTATCCGCGTATTGCAGGAGGTCTATGTCAACGGTGTAGACCAGGGCCACATCAATGGTATCCGTGTCCCGACTTACGATGGCGTGAGTTTCGTCCAGATATGTGCATGCTACGAGTCCATTGAAGTTCCAACCCTTTAGCCAATCACGGACGTGACGTCGAACGACGTGATCTGCAATGGCGGCATCAACCCCTACCAGCAGCCAGTCTCAACGGTCATCATCAGCACACCCGCAGGTGCACAAGTGACAGCTGAATGGCATCATACCCTTGCCGGTGCAGACCCTTCCGACTCTGCCGATCCGATCGACCCCAGTCACAAAGGACCCGTGTTGGTTTATCTGTCAGTCTGGCTGATACCTCTTCACTTGGTCTCTTGACTAAGCGACATCTTTTCAGGGCGAAGGTGCCGAATGCCTTGCAAACAGATGTGACTGGCCTCAGCTGGTTCAAGATCTACGAAGACGGCCTCACCCCTTCTGACCAATCATGGGGTGTTGACCGACTCATCGCCAATAAGGGCAAGGTTACATTCACGATCCCCAGCTGCATCGCGGCAGGGCAATATTTGATGCGCGTAGAAATCATCGGTAAATCTCCTTGTCCACCTCTCCCAGTCAGTTGTGTCCAACGAGGAGTTCTAGCTCTTCATGCTGCCTCATCGTACCCTGGCGCCCAGCTCTATGTACGTTGGTTCACTTGTTTGCAGCAGCAGCTTCTCACGCAGTGATTAGATGGAGTGCGCCCAGCTTTCCATCACTGGAGGCGGCAGCGCCAGCCCGGCGACTGTAAGCTTCCCGGGAGCCTACACAGGTCACTGCATACATGTTACTTGTCTATTTGAGTCGAGATTTACACGTTCATCGGTTCAGGTACTGACCCTGGTATCAAAATCAACATCTACCAGCAACTGTCGTCCTACACGATTCCCGGGCCGTCTGTTTTCTCTTGCTCGGGCAGCTCTGCTCCTATCAGCTCCAGCTCGACGGTCAGCACGACGGTCTCGACAACCCACAGCACGACAGTTTCAACCACTGTCTCCTCCGCACCGTCATCTTCATCTACCGCAACAGCTGCTCGCTATGCGCAGTGCGGCGGTATTGGGTACGTTTACATCAGTCAACGAACGACCGCCTAACATGTCCTGACGTGCGATTTTTCTCTAGCTACACCGGCCCGACTGCATGCGCTTCTCCGTACACGTGCACAGTCTCCAGCGCTTACGTATGTCTTCGCCTTCGCCTTTTCTCCGCGTTGCCTCTGCTTACATGACCATCGTCCACAATAGTACAGCCAATGTCTCTAAGAACGAGAGGTCAGCTGAATGGCGGAAATTCACTTGCGCCGTTATCTCAGTGGTTCCTTGGGACGTGTCGATTTTCCGTGACGTTCTCGAATGTGATGTATCAAGTGTATCAAGCATGCCAGCCCCCATTGCTCCGAACTATCTCTCGTGCCACCTTGGCAAAGGACGGCAGCAAGGCGGACAGCAAGGGTCCGCGGCGCCAGGTGCATGCCTTGTGCTTCTAGTCGGTGTTGCGAACGCTGCGAAATATCATCTGACATGCAGCGCACAAGTTGATCTGCCAATAATAAGTTCGGCTTGCCGGCCCTCTATTTGCGGCATCGCGAAGGACTAAGTGGTGGCCCGCTGTTGCGGTGACAGGTCATGACGCTGCAGCAATCAGCGTCGTATCTGCTGCCTCTGGCGCCAAGCGGATGATCCTCGCACCTCGGAAGTGGCGAGCTCTTTTCGTCACGACAGCAGTCTCCATTTCCATATTCGGGTCTCGGGCTCCCGCGTACCACATCTCTGCGAACTGTGGTGCAGGCGAGCGAAGGTCACTGGAAGGTTGCAGCTGATGTATGCAGACAAGTGACGCTCCTCTCAAACAGCGCACTACGGCATTGCATGGACCCATGAAAGTATAAAATGGGAGCATCTCTACCTCCAGTGACAGTAGCGCACACCACCTCAAACAGCTAAGCAAAAATGAAGAGCACCTTCGCAAAACTCGCCTCCGTTGCCATTCTGGCCAGCTCTGTGTCTGCTAAGACCGTTTTCTCTGTGGGTGTCTCGACGTGCTTGCAGTCATTCGTTGCTGACTGCGCAATCCACAGGCCATGAACATCAACGGTGTATACCAAGGCCTTTACAATGGCGTCCGCACCCCTTCCTCCGACAACGCGATCCTGGACATCACCTCCGATAACCTAATCTGCAACTCGGGATTCATTCAGCCCGTGTCGAGTACTGTGCTCACCGTTCCTGCGGGCTCGAGCGTCAGTGCCATCTTCCACCACACTTCGGCTGGATATACCGGCCCCGACCCTGCCGACCCCATTGATGTATGAACAAAACCCGCCTTGCGTCATCGCTGAGCTGATCAGCAACCATTTACAGCCCACGAACAAGGGGCCCTTGACGGCCTACCTGTAAGTTATCGGCGCGTGGCGTGGACCTCCAGATGACTGATCCGCCTTGAAGGGCCGCCGTCCCCTCGGCGACCCAGACTGATGTCACAGGCCTCAAGTGGTTCAAGATCTGGGAAGACGGCTTCAACACTGCTGCCGACCAGTGGGGCTCGGATCGCCTCTACATCAACGGCGGAAACGCGACGTTCACGATCCCGTCGTGTATCCCAAGCGGCCAGTACCTGCTTCGCGTTGAGGACATCGGTAAGCTTACCTAACACTGTTCAACACCCCGTGGATCTGACAAACCTGGTACTCAGCTCTTCAAATGGCCCAATCCTCCCCTGGAGCACAGTTCTACCTAAGCTGCGCCCAGATTGAGGTCACAGGCGGTGGTAGTGCCAAGCCGGCGACGGTCAGCATCCCTGGCGTATACACGCGTAAGTCGACGACGCCGCCACACAGAGAGTTACTGAGACCTCGAACGCAGCGGATACCCCTGGAATCACTATTGCGAACGTGTACAATGTTGACACCTACACCGTCCCCGGTGAGTACTCTGAAGGTCGACACTGATAAAGGACCAAACGACTGACGACTGTTTGATAGGCCCTGCTCCATTCACGTGCTAGATGCACTTGCGCGCGCCGCCCTGAAGAAGCATCGGCCACCGGTGATAGTCAGATGTAGAATCTGCATATGTACTTTATGGTCATTTGTGAATGGAAATAGTTGGTGTCCAAGTCCAAGGGCTGGGCTAAGAGCCGCCAAGACAATTCGGAAGCCGTATAAACAGCGGGTCACCTGATAGTGACGTCACGCGTTAGTCGCAGTTTGGACGCCCGCCCAACGCCCGCCAGCACTGCCAGTTGGCGCTACGCTACTTCAGCTCAAGCGTGCGACAATTAGGGGATGTCGGTCTCGCATATCACAAACAAGCTTATCCTCAGCTCTTCGCCGTCCCAGTTGAACATCTCTGAGGAATATGGTTCAACAACTTATTCCCCCGACTCATCGAATGATGTGCTTCATTCCCTCTTCCAATCACTCGCACCTCCGCTGTCAGCTGAGCATATCAGCGACGCCATCCAAACACTTCAGAAGCTCGAAGATAAGAACGTGGCATCGGGAGCTCTCTCTTCCCGCGGGGCCCGCAGTGGAGAACAAGACCTGAGGGATGCTGTCCTTGGTAGACTTGTGGCAGGTGTCTATGCGGAAGCTCTAGACACCCTGCTCGCTGAAGCCGCATTCGCAGAGACGGAGGGTGAGTGGTGGGCAGACGTCGAAAGATCACGTTTGAGTGTGGTACATTATCTTGTTCAGAGTAAGTGACACTCACTCGGGACTTGCAACGACACTAATCATTTACAGCCTTGCCGCTCCGCGTTTCCAACCTTCTAAGAGACGTGCTACACACCCTGCAGTCCAATAAACAATCTGTGTCGCTATCAACCTTTAAGCTCTCTTCAATTCGTAGCATCCTCGGCGAGGACAGCGATCATCCCGGCTCAATCATCACTAGCATCTTCCCTCACCTACGTAGCCACCCTAGGCTTCAACCGCCACCTATCGCACCATTCGGAATACACACCATTTCGCTTCACCCGACATCAACATCCCCTTCCAACATTGTCATCTCAGTTTCTCGCACACTTTCTCATGTCTTTCAGTATCTCGCCCATTATGTCACTCTACCGGTTCAGCTCACAAGCCTAGAAATTCACATGAAGCGCAAGGAGCTCGAGCGCATTCGTGACGAACGTGCCGAGGCACTTGGGGAGCTGACCAGCAGACGCGACGAGCTTTCTCGGACTCTGCAGAAGGACTTGGATGAGCGCTCTGCATTCCTGGAGGTCATCAATCAGACATTAGTTGGCCAATCAGCGAGCTCAGCTCAAATCGCCACTCCTACATCGCTCCTGGACGCACTAGCCACCACGTCTTCTCGGATCTTGCCATTACATACGTCTCTGCATCGAAAACAACTTCATTCCCATTCCCTCCTTCGTCCTCGCAGACTGGTTAGGATCTGGCCGCGCCTTCTGGTCATCCCTCCGTTGGCGTTGTACGCCACCCAACAACTCTATAGATCCCAGGACACGCTACTCACTCTTGCAAACGACGCATGGGAGACTCTGAAAGGGTTTTGGCGGGGTTGGCTAGTAGAGCCACTAACCGACATTGCCAAGACAGTCCGCACCGGAGGAGAGGGAAGCGTCATCGTACAGAAAGAGAGCATCAGCGCTGATATGCAGGTATGATTTTGGACCCTCCGTGGCTCCATTCCTCTGACGAGGGAGCGCAGTCACTTGAGCGCATGGCGCTGTCACTTGCCAAAGACAAGTTGAATTACAGCCCAATACAGCTTGATGACCTCTCCAGCAAGCTGCGCCTCGGCGATCTCACCCCAATTCTCCAAATTTATGAAGAAGATATCAAGAACCCTGTACGCTCTGCGGTTTCCGGGACGCTCCTTCGTTCTGCATTCATTCAGATCCAAAAGGCGAAGGTACCTTACATCAGGTGACTATGTAAATATCAGCAGCTGATAGACCTCTAGGTGGACATCGACCAAGCGCTCGCAGGCATCGATAAGTTGCTGAAATCGCAAGAGCTCACGTTCGCCTTCGTTGGCGTTGCGCCAGCGTTCTCGATTGTCTACGTCACGGGCGGATACCTGCGTAGGCTGTATATCGGCTCGTCGGGGCATGGTCGTTTCGGTGGCAGGAGACGCCGCACGGCCGCGTGGCTCGCGGTGCGCCGCGTCGAGCGCCTCCTTATCACGCAGCCGCACACCCACGGGCACGGGCACCACGCAAGTGACAAGCGTGCAGATGGTGCGAAGAGCACCATCCCGCCGCTCACTGCGGGCCTGCTGCTGCTCTCGGTCTCATCTCTCCGGCAATATGCGGAGGCGTGGCTTCCACCGCGGAGCAGGCTAAGGGAGGGGTTCTTGGAGGACATCGGGGACCTGGAGGATCCCGCATTGGATCGAGAGGAGAAGTTACGCGTCGTGCAGAGGATGTGGAGGTCGTGGGGACACGTGCTAGGTTGGGAGCGCCTCGCGTACTCACCTTCTTGATCGTTGGTATTACTAGCCAGTATGGGGCGGTGCTGATGGTTTACGGGAGTATTTATAAGGTCCACAAGACGAGTTGACGTGACATTTGTGTGCAAAAATCATTGGCAAGCAGTACACACATGCGCAAGCGGCCAGGGGAGTAAGGCAGCCGATCCTAAAAGTACGACGACGTGGCATATCTACTGGCACCTCGGATTCAAGAAGCGAACATGGCTCTGCTTACACGAATTTACGCGACCACGAAGCCGTCAAATATTGGTTGCACCTCCAGGAGCCGCCTCCGCGGACTTCTTCGTCAAAGCTGATCGCGGCCTCCGGAGACAAACCCAACCCCCGCCAGGATGCGAGAGCACGGCGTAGACTGGATAGCAGTGCCTCGTTCAGAGCCTTGAATTTCGGATCATCCGCTGAGTAGAAACCGCTTCAATATGGGGGGAGCCGTCATTGGAAGTGTACTACTCACCGTGGCATGCATGCGGGTTCATTGGCACCGAAATAGTCCGATCGTTGATTTCGCTGAACGATCCTGTATTCATCAGATAGTCTCTCAGCGTAATGCCAAGGTGCGGATCTTGGCCCTTGATTTTCATAGTCTGAATGAGACTCCTTACGGCGCCCTGTACTGCTGGCGCTTCACATTCGACGCCGTGGTCACACAGTCCATATTCCTCAACCAGGAGCCAGCCACCTGGTTTCAGTAACGAGATGATTCGAGGAAGTTGCTCCGCGACGTTAGGTAGCTGCCATGCCCAGGATTGACCGAGAGTGGGAGGCTGACGCAGATGAGTACATACATGAACTAGGAGCAATCGAGAGTGTATGACGTCGAAGGATTCTCTCTCGAATGGGAGAGGGCCCATAATATCTAGCGTCTTGAAAGTTACGTTTGGCGGTAGGCTGTACGTGTCAGGATCATTGACGCACGTCCGATCGACTGCACCAACCTCGTAAGTGGAGATGTAAGGTCCACCGCCACAATCTCTGCATCAGGATACTGGGTTGCTACTTCGGCGGCCCTTATATAACAGATCAGGGTGGGCAATACCAGAGGGTAACTGCACTTGCCACATCCCTGTACCTGAACTGATAGGATGACCAAACGTGATTACATTATGCGTTATCATCTATGGGGCTAAATCGGCCTACCCGAGTTCCAAAATACTCTTTGGGTTTGTGATTGGGGCGAGGATCAGTCCTCCAAGATAGTCCACTATTCCCGCATGCTGTTCATCCAGTCTAATTGGCCTCATGTTTGTCAGAGAGATCACTGGGAGGGCACATGAGAATCACCGTCGGCTCTCTGCACTGGAATTGTGCTAAGATTGCTATGAATTAATAACAACGGCGAGGGTAGAAGGACGCACAGGAAGAGCATAGACAAGTGGGCCGGGGTTGGTTAGGAATGCATCGCTCATCCTGGGGGTGGTGCAGTTGAAGCAGAGATCTGAGAAGGAGGCGATACTTATAGGCCGCAAGCGGGCGGCAACACGGCTGCGTCGGTCAAAGGGTTGTTTACGCTGTGAAGCTTGAAGTCTGTCGCAATTTCATCTTAGTTTTTCGGTACTGTAACAGCCGCAGTTGTTCTTGTCACTCTGCTGACGCGATACGCACTGCAGACAGAGGGTATCAATGAAGCATGACAAAAGTGTGCGCTAATTGTTCCCCAGAGGAAAGGTTTTGGAGAGGATATGTCACCTGCACTTAGGCTTGGCCCATGTAAATCAGTTTGCTATCGTCTTTGTCACCGTTGCTTAGTGCTCCGTGTCTGCAGTGACAGCTACGCTCACCGGGCAGTCTGTCCGGGGACTGACAATGGAGCCGAGATGTCCGGGACAGCTGGATCGCGAAAAGCGAGAGGACTCCGGGCGAGCCCTCCCCCGATCCAGGAATTCCCTAGCACAATGAATACCGGGGTGATAGGCTCGCAAAACGACAATCAGGCAACCAGCGCGACGAGACCTGTGTTCGAAGGGCCCCCAGGTGAAGTAAACGCCAATGGTAACAGAGGCGCCATTGTAGAGGCATAGCGCTTCCCTGGAAGGTGAGAATTGGAAAAAGATGCAGCGCAAACATTGAACCTGTTTGATTACTTAGACAAGTGTGCTGTCATTCTCATGGCAGTGGTTCAACTTGGTCGACGACGTCCGCTGGCGCGTCGCATCGCTCCGACCGAGCCGACCAAGCGCTGGAGTCGTGGGAACAATATGCTCTATTGAGCGCCAGCGCAGTCACATGTGTCCAGCAGTGGCGCCCTGTGGCGCTTTGAACTCAAAGACGCACACATCGCTCTACTCACATTTACGCGACCACGAAGCCGTCAGGTATTGGTCACACCTCCAGGAGCCGCCCCCACGGGCTTCTTCGTCAAAGTTGACCGCAGCTTCCGGAGACAACCCCAACCCCCCACCAGGATTCGACAGAACGGCGTAGACTGGATAATAGTACCTCATTTAGGGCCTTGTATGTTGAATCGTCCGCTGGGTAAAAGCCACTTCAATATAGAGGGAGCCGTCATTAGAAATGTACTACTCACCGTGGCATGCATGCGGGTTCATTGGCACCGAGATAGTCCGATCATTGATTTCGCTGAATGATCCCGTATTCATCAGATAGTCCTTCAGATTAATGGCAAGGTGCGGATCTTGGCCCTTGGTCTTCATATCCTGAATAAGACTCCGTATGGCACCCTGTACCGCTGGTGCTTCGCACTCGGCGCCGTGGTCACACAGCCCAAATTTCTCAATCAGGAGCCAGCCACCTGGTTTGAATAACGAGACGATTCGAGAGAGTTGCTCCGCAACGTTGAGTAGCTGCCATATCCAGGATCGACCAAGAGTAGGAGGTTAACGCAGGTGAGTACATACATGAGCAAGGAGACACCGGGCGTGTATGACGTCGAAAAATTCTCTCTCGGATGGGAGAGGGCCCATGATATCCAACGTCTTGAGGGTTACGTTTGGGGGCAGACTGTGATGTGTCAGGATCATTGATGCACGTCCGATCGACTGCACCAACCTCGTAGGTGGAGATGTAAGGTCCACCGCCATGATCTCTGTGTCAGGATATTGAGTTGCTACTTCGGCGGCCCTTGTATAGCAGATCAGGACGGACAACATCAGCGGGTAATGCACTTGCCATATCCCTGTGCCTGAACTAATAAGATGACCAAACTTGAATACGCTATGCGCTATGTATGGCGCAGAATCGACCTACCCAATTTCCAAAATACTCTTCGGGTTTGTGATTGGGGCGAGAATCAGTCCTCCAAGATAGTTTACTATTCCCGCATGCAGTTCGTTCAGTCTAAGTGACCTCAGGCTCGTCGGAGAAATCACTGGGAGGGCACATGGGAATTACCGTCGGCTCTCTGCACCGGAATTGTGCTAAGATTACTATGAGTTAGTGGCAGGGGTGAGGGTGGAAGGACACACAGGAAGAGCATATACAGGTGGGGGATTGGCTGGGGATGCATCGCTCATCCTGGGGGTGGTGCAGTTGAAGCAGAGATCTGAGAAGTAGGCGGTACTTATAGGCCGCAAGCGGGCGGTAACACGGCTGCGTCGCGATAAGGGTTGCTTACGCTGTGAAGTCTGTAGCAATTTTATCTTCCGTTTTCAGTACTGTAGTACCCATAGGTGTTCGGGTCACTGTCCTGATGCGATACTACCTGATACTACGCTCATCGGACAGTCGGTCCGGGGAATAGAGTTGCAAGATGTGGACAGCTGGTCCGTCGCGAAAAGCGGGAGGACTCCGGAAGAGCCTTCCCCCGGTGTAGGAATTCCCCAGCACAACGAATGCTGGAGCGGTAGGCTCGCAAAACGACATTCGGGCAACCAGCGCGACGGGACTTGTGTTCGAAGGGCCGCCGGGCGAAGTAAATATCAATGGTGACAGAGGCGCCATTGCAGAGTTATAACGCTTCCCTGGAAGGTGAGGATGTGGGAAAAGACGCAGTGCAAACATTGAACCTGCCTGATCACTGGGACAAGAGTCGGTCGGTCAAGTTCTCATGGCAGCGGTTCAACGACGTCCGCCTGGCGTCGGCTCCGAGAGGCTCCAAGTAATCCGTAATCGGCAGAGTCCGAGCTAGTCCGAGGCGCCGGAATCGTGAGAACAACGATCTCTAAGTATTGGGCAGCAAGCCACAAGAGCCACAAGCCACTCTCGGCTGTGGCTAGCGCAGTCCGGCAGTGGTGCCTTGAACTGGAGGCGCGAACATGGCTCTACTCAAATTTACGCGACCACGAAGCCGTCAAGTATTGGTTACACTTCCAGGAGCCGCCCCCACGGACTTCTTCGTCAAAGTTGACCGCCGCCTCCGGAGGCAACCCTAGTCCCTGCCAGTGTGCGAGAGCACGGCGCAGACTTGATAACAGGACGTCGTTCAGGGCCTTGATCGCTGAGTCCGCTGAACAGAAATCACCTTAGTATATAGGCAGCCATAATTGGAGCTGCTTACCGTGGCAAGCATGCGGGTTCATCGGCACCGAAATAGTCCGATCGTTGATTTCGCTGAACGATCCTGTATCTACTAGATAGTCCCTCAGTGTAATGGCAAGGTGTGGATCTTGGCCCTTTACTTTCATAGTCTGAATGATCTTCTTTATGGCGCCCTGCACCGTTGGTGCTTCACATTCGGAACCGTGGTCGTACAGTCCAAGTTCCTCAATCAGGAGCCAACCATCTGGTTTCAGCAACGAGATGATTCGAGGGAGTTGCTCCGCAACGTTGGGTAGCTGTCATGCCCAGGATCGGTCAAAAGTACAAGGCTAACGCAAGTGAGCACACACATGAAAAAGGAGAAACCGGGCGTGTATGACGTCGAAGGATTCTTTCTCGAACGGGAGGGGACCCATGATATCCACTTTCTTGAAACTCACGTTCGGCGGCAGCCTGCACAATGTCAAAACCATTGGTGCACGTCGGATTGGTCGCACCTACCTCGTAACCGGGGATGTAAGGTCCACCGCCACAATCTCTGTGTCAGGATATTGGGCCGCTGCTTCGGCGGCCCTTGTACAACGAGTTAGGATGGACACTATCAGCAACCGGGCATTGCACTTACCATCTCCCTGTACCTGAGCTGATCAGAGATCAGAATTGAATACATCGTACGCTGTATATAATAGCGCCTACCCGAGTTCCAGAATTCTCTTCGGGTTCGTGATCGGAGCAAGTATGAGTCGACCAAGATAGTTGACTACTCCTGCATGTTGGTCATCGAGTCTAACATCGGGCTCGTCAGAAAGACTACTGGGCGGATACACAAGACCTACCGTTGGTTCTCAACACTGGAGTTGTGCTGAATATGCAATAAGTCGATGGCAGCGACGTCAGTGAACGAGCTTACAGGGAGAGCATAAACCGGCGGGGGATTGGCTGGCGGCGTGGCGATCATTCTAAGGATGGACCGGTCGAAGCTGAAAGGAGGCGAGACTTATAAGCTGCGAGTGGCAGACGAGTACGGCCGCGTTGCCATAAGGTTCGGTTTCCGTTGTGACACCCGCCGCGGCTTGTCTTCCAACTTTAGCACTATAGTACCGGTGGTTGTTTAGAGCAGCGGAATTCTGGAGTTGATCTCTCAACATCAACCGCCGTGCCTTCAACACCTCGCCGGGGAAAGATCAAAAGCCGAGCCGTCGTGACAAATACCCGCCTCACCTTGGCCTCGCCACTCCATCAATCCACGGAAAGACACGCCGCCTACGTACAGCCGGCAGCCTTTCCTCGACGTGTACGACTCGTCACTGTCCTGATGGACACTACGCTCATTGGGCAGTCGGTCCGGGTGACGGAGCCAGGATGTGGAGTCTGGACCGCTGGATCGCGCGAGAGCAAAAGAGCAGGAGGACTCCAGGCAAACACCAGAGTAGGCTCCCCCCGCAGTTCAGCGGTCCTACAGCACATACAAACTTCGGGAGGCCAATACCGAGATTGGAAGCTCGCAAAACAACACGATCTAGACTGCTGGTGCGGTAAAACTTGTGTTCGAAGAGCCGTCGAGCGAGGTAAATGTCAATGGCAGCCAATGCCATGGTACGGGATATTCCCCTGGAAAGCGTGGAAAGGATGTGGAAAAGGATGCAGTGCGAACATTAATGAATCTGGTTGTCTCAGCGGACAAGAATGGCGGCGGTCAGGCCTACAGGTTCAAGTCGACGACTTCGTCCCGTAGCCTATCGGTAATCGGCGGACGGATCCTCGCGTCGGGATCGTGGGAACGACATGTCCTATCGGGCAGCAAGAGCAGCAAGCTACTCTCGGAACATAGGCCGTGGCCAGCTCAGTCACTGAAGGCTCCTGAAGCTGCGGGAAGCTGCGCTCGGTCGGGGGACGCGCAAGCTCTCTCTGTCCGATGGTAATGCAAAGGCAATTTCCTGACACTGCTTACCCATCACTCACTTGGCATTGGGCGTCATCCACCTCCTGGTTTCCGTCAAAAGGTTCCCAATAACGACCGCCATTCACGCCCCCATTTTTCCTCACACTCCCACCAATTGTCCTTCTACGTCTCGATTGATTCCGTCCCCATGTCTGATGTGTTTGTACTCTCCTATGAGCACTTGAAAGGCCTCCCAAGGGCGGATCAAGCTCTGCCCTTCCTTCAGAAGATCGCCTCACGGGTCAAGCCAATCATGCGCAAGCACGGATGGAAACTTCCTGTACTTGCAGAGTTCTTTCCTGACGATCCTCATCTCGTCGGTATGCGTTCTCGTACTCGCTTAGCTGCCATGTACTCAATTCAGTGCTCCTAGGGCTGAGTGAGTACTCGACATTACTTGACGGGTACTGTAGCTGAATTCTGGTACAGACATAAACATGGGCCAAAAGATTCTGCTCCGACTCAGACCCGCTTGGGCTCCCGATACGTTCTATGCTGAGGAAGATGTCGTTCATGTCATGCTTCACGAGGTGCATCTAGACAGACCGCCTCTGTGACAGGTACTGACTTTCCTCTCAGCTTACGCACAATGTGCATGGGCCGCACGACCAGACTTTCTACAAATTTTTGTCCGGGCTTGAGGAGGAGTACTACGAGTTGAAGCGTACCGGATACGCCGGCGAGGGGTTCTTCTCAAACGGGCGTCGCCTCGGCGGCGGCGTTCCTCAATCCGTCCCTGCGTACGTTGCACGGCAACGCGCCACCGATGCCGCTGAGAGGAGGAGGAGAGCTGGTAATGTGACCGGAACGAACGGACCAGTCAGGTTGGGTGGAGGGAACCTTGCCAGCCTAGGCTTGACACCCCGCGAGTTGGCAGTGTTGGTGCGCGCCCCGTTCTCCTTTGTTTGTTGACCATCTCATTGGACTACCTCAGGCTGCGGATATGAGAGCTGCTGATGAGAAGACATGTGCATCTGGTACAGTGGCGCAGCGCGAGGCAGAGAAGGCTGCTCGTGACAGCCACCACAACGATGCTATCGACCTCACGGGCGAATTTTACGTCTTCGACGACGATGAGATTATCGTCATCGAAGACGACACGCCCTCTGGCTCTCGTGGCTCTTCCTCAGCTACTTCCGCAGGTCATCGGCCCCACCCGCCCAAGATAAATAACGACACCAGGCCACGACCGCCTCCCGTTAACGCTGCATCCAGGCCAACGGATCCATCATCTTGGACGTGCTCGACATGCACCCTCGTCAACGAATCTCATTCTCTGCAATGCGATGCCTGTCTCGCCGTCCGGCCTCCTCCAGCTCCAAGCCCTGCGGCAGGGTGGACTTGCAGAGTTTGTGGTGAGCAAGGAATGGAGCACAGTCTTTGGACTTGTCGATTTTGTGGCTCTGTGAAAACTGAGAGCACTTTTGGCTGAGTATGGGGATCTCTTGTTCTAGATTTTTTGATGGATTAGATGTATGCATTACTTGTATTTCCTGCAATTGCGTGTACACATGGACGCTTGAGACGAGATGCTGTGAACTGTCTTGAAGTGGCCTGCGCTAGCACGTTCGCAATTGATCACGGGTTTTCGAGCAAAGTAACTTCGACGCGCATATAGGCTCGGACTCTATTCCGCAGACCTGAACTTGTTAGTCACCAACACCGTAACTACTCTTTTCACTGCCAAGCATATGTACCTTTCCCAATGGAACGAAGCGGCCTTTTTGACACAAGACCCTGATGTGGATCAGTTGCATCGAGTCTGCCTGACTGAAGGCAGCGATGTCCGAACACTTCTTTTTGACTTGACGGAGGTCCGTCCGACCTCTCGACAGAATGGCGTATACTATTTGCCTTTTCCAAGTCGCGGAATGACACACCCTCCATAGACCTCTCTATAATACGGATTAGCGATGCCAGAGAAGCTCTGAACGCGATATCGTTCCCCACAAGGCATTCTGGGCGGAAACGCCGGCGCAACACGGTTTCAGCGGTTGTTCCGCGTCAAATTCACAGTTCGAGAGCCTATATGTCTCTTGAATGATATCCTCTGCACAGGGTTGCGCAAAGGAGATGAGATTCCGGCTGGTTGGACGAGGACCACATATGTTCGCCGAAGGTGTGTCTTCTCTGGCTGCCCGGAGTGTATTCCAACGTTCTCAAGACGTAGTTACTCGGCGTGCAGGTTTGGGGCCTGTTGGCTCTGAGCCGTCGTCACTACCTAAGCATGAAAGTCCGGACGTAGCTGTCATTCGCTCTTGAAGGTCACGATGCCCATCGAATCTTTCGCCACTGCAATTCATGTCGTCTTAATCCGAGGAGGTCGATACACCAGGACCCGCGCTAAGGAAGTTTCTCTCCAAAAAGCGGTATAACTTCCCCAATCGCAGCGCAGCGATTAGGCATGCCACAGACGCCGTGACAATGACGTACTGTCGCTGCGTTTAGGCCCGACGGCGCATTAGGACGAAAGGACGTGGTTCACCGGATCCGTTAGTCCGTCCCCCATCCGGAGGATGGGGCCTATACTCATTCTGGGCCGCCCTGACAAGTGAGCGCGCATCAGACCTGTTCAGTCGACTGGGTGACGGTCTACCAAGGTTTGCCCAACCCATGATCGGCGCTCAGCATCGGGTATCTGACCTGAGTGAAACGTACAATTGCAACTTGAAAAGCTCCACTGCCAGAGTCGCCTTCCGGTGTGTGAATTGAATATTGATCCACGTGGTCATCTCAGCCTTCGAACGCATCAAAGTTGGTTCGGGTTTTGTGGTGGCGGGGTGGGGTTTTTTTTTCCAGCATTTTGGTGGCGGGGTCAAGGCGGGGTTCTCCATTATCACATTCTACGGCGTTGCTGTCGTGATATTGATGAAACCGCTAGCACGGACTCTCGGCTACCCTCTCAGAGAACCCACCATCTTTTCCATCCCTTTAATATGTAGCGCGATGACTGGTTGACGCCGCTCGCCCAACGTTTATCCTGTCATTCGAAAGCCTCGTACCGCAGCTGGACACCCATGCCGTACTCCAAGTCTATGCACCCTCCGACCCCAGCTGGCCCCTCGGTTAATTACTATGAGTTCCTCCTGGGGCGTCCTGCTCTGCAGTCTTGGCCGGATTACACGCTGTTCATTGACGCTATGACGGGCAAGAGACGGCGATTCAGAGAGACCGTCGCCCGCATCGAGGAATGCGCCACAGCACTTACTGCGTCCAAAGAGGAAGGCGGCCTCGGGATCGAACCGGGAAACAGGGACGTCATCGGCATTTTGAGTGAGAATAGCACGGTAGGCGCCGCGCGACGACTTCTGTGCCAACGTGACTGACTTGCATGTAGGAATATGTAGTTCTGGCCCTCGCTCTTCTCAAGATTTCTGTACCCGTCGCGTTTATCCCTGCGCACTCGCCTGCTGAGGAGACGACCTCCTTCCTCAAGCGCGCGAATATCGCCACGTTGTTCATAAGTCCGAAACGATATGCCCGCTCTCTAGACGCCGTTAGGGCATCCGGGGTCCCCGAAGACCAATTGTTTATCCTTCAAGGCCACGTTCAGGGAAAGACGAGCCTTGTGGACCTGATCAATCATGTGAAACTGTCTGGCCTTCCTCGAGTCCCTACGCAGCCACTGCGAAGCGACACGCTCGCTTGCATCATGTTCTCGAGCGCTCGGACAGGGTCTCCGAAAGGTGAGATCTAAAGATCTAACGCCTACCCCACTGCCGCCGGCGCTGACATACCATCAGCGGTGATGATCTCGCACCGTAATCTTTACCGCACCGCTATGCAAGTCGAAATCATGAATCAGGCGTCGAGAATTGAACGCGCGGTAAGGTCGCCGTCTCTGATATCCACATATCTAAGCCATTGGTAGATGCGGCCACTGGCAACGCCGGAGAAGATACCTATCAGTCTGGCGGCCGTTCCCTTCTGCAATGCGGTGGCTGCGAACGCCTTCGTCCTGCGGCTATTCGTCACTCCGACTACCTTGATCATCCTTCCTCGATGGAACGTTGACGTGGTTGCTAAGATGCTCCTTCAGTAGGTACTATCTTGTCATGTCATGGGGCGCATCCTGACGTCTGCATCAGGCATACCATCACGCAGATTGCCATAGTCCCATCTATGAAGTACCAGCTGCTGAATCACCCGGAACTTTCCAAGGTCGACTGGGAGAATTTAGGATATGTGAGCACTGGTGACGACCAGTTGCGCCATAGCCGTCGTGGAGGTTTCGAGGGCGGGATCGATGACGTACCGATCCTTACAGAAGGTACGATGGCCCGGCATACCCCAGACGATGCGATCTGACGGCCCGGACATCAGGTTATGGTCTTCCGGAAAGCGTACGTTAGTGATGGTGTCAGGATGTGGCTTGACTCTCATCGGAGTCCTAGACGTTGGCGGCTATCTCTCAGACGTTCCCCGACACCTCCAAGGATCGCAGGCGCGGTATGGCCAACAAGCTGCTGGCTGATATGAAGGAGCGCGTCGTTCGCGAAGACAGCGGCGATGCGAACCTCGGCGAGATCGCGGAGCTATTATTGCGCGGACAGAATGCAGCCGTGGGCTACCGGAACGACAAGGAGAGCAATAAGGAGGCTTCCAAGGCTGGCGACAAGTTCGTTGTCGATGAGCAAGGGAGGTTCTTGTGAGTATCACTTTTATTCCGGGAAGACATTGCGCTCACCGTTCTGCTAGCTATGTTGATGAAATGAAGGTAGATCGCATAGACACCGTACGAGTCCGTTCGTGATGCTGACCGGGTGGCAGCAGGATACTGTGAATGCCTATGGGGCCCATGCTTTCCCGTCGGAGATAGAGAAAGTCATTCGGGAGCATCCTGAGGTCCGTGATTGCGCCGTCGCTGGCGTACGAGGCGTCCGCCAGTCGGACGGCATCGTGCCCCGCGCATGGGTTGTCCTCTCGGATTCCGCAAAGGCGAAGGGCATCGAATGCGTGCTGGAGGCCATCCAAGAGTACGCACGCCACAGGTTGCACGCGAAGCAGTGGCCGCACGGTGGCTTCGAAATCATCGATGAGGTAAAACGGCGCCCGTGGGTTTCTGATGCGCCCTAACGTGTCACCTGCAGATACCGCGGCTTCCAAACGGACGGACCCTGCGCCGCCAACTGCAACATGCCCACGAGAACCGCGAGCGAGGACGAGTTAGGGAGCAAGCGAAGCTCTAGAGAGAAGGAAGAAGTCCACATATACATATATCGATACCCTCACCATCTCAGCACATCCTTGATCTATATTGTATGGTACAGCTAGAAGCACGTTTGGAACTATACGATTTACGGGAAGTCACTGGTAGCATACAATCTAACCCTGTCGATGAGCGTAGGTGCGCACAGACCCGCTCACCTCGGGCTGTTGTGGCTGGAACCATGCATATGCTAGTGCAGGGGGTTATCATCCTCAGCTGCGGGGACCCGAGCCCCGGGTCGCGTACATAATCTGGAGGTGCGCTTTGCTCATGAAATCACTGCGGGTCTCTGCCGGGCCGAGGGTCGGACAAATTGCCCTGGCCGGGAGCAAATTTCTCGCCCTGGTTTGTACCTGTTCGTCCTTGGTTCGCGCGTCCTGTGACTGAACTGTGGACCGCGGAGCGATTGCACTGTCTGTTGGCGTCAAAGAACTTGCCGCGGGCTGCCGCTCACGCATCCTATCGTGTTGGGGCAATACGCCATGCCAGCCAGCCCCCGGTCCCGGGATCAATACCTCCCCGGTTCTCATCATACAAGAATGCACGCATTCGCCTCCCTCTCCTTGCCGTACAACCATCGAACAAGACCCGGGCGGCTCTCTGTCGTTCTCAAATGCCCTATCTGAAGTCCCTCTACCCGTCGCCTCCATTATCGACACCCACGCAAAACTACCACGATTTCATTGTCAACCGCGATGAGCTCAAGCAATACCCAGATTATACCGTCCATATCGACGCCGTGACTGGGGAGCGAAGGCGCCTTCGTGCTGTCCTCGAGCGTATAGGTCAAGCTGCTACCGCTCTCAGCTCTTCAAAGGACGTTGGCGGGCTCGGCATCAGAGCAGGCCAGTCGGATATCGTTGGCATTCTGAGCGAGAACAGCCTGGTGCGTGCTGCCGTGTCTGGCAAACGTCGTTGGGGAAATGTGGCCTAACAACACACCAACCAAAGGAGTACCCCATTTTGGTATTCGCGCTTCTCAAGATAGCGGTCCCAGTGGCGCTTCTTCCTTCCCAAGGTACCGTGCACGAGACCGCGGCGCTCCTCAAGCTTTCGAGCATCACCGCTCTGTTCGTCAGCGCGAGGCTCTATACGCGCGCGAAGGATGCTGCAAGCGAGGCTGGCATTCCGGAGGACAAAGTCATCATCCTCCAGGGTGATGTGGAAGGCAAAGCCAGCCTCCCGCGCCTAATCGAGAACGTAAGGACACGTGGCCTTCCAAGCGTACCATCAGAACCAGTCAAGGACGACACTCTGGCATATATGGTGTTCTCCAGTGGAACTACTGGCATTCCGAAAGGTCGGTCTACTCATATCGCCTTGGATGTGCTTTTGAACCTTGAGCGAAACCAGCGGTCATGATCTCACACCGAAATCTATATTTCTCCGCTGTGCAAATGATGATCACGGGAGCTGAAGCGGCGAAAGTATTTACGGTGTGTCCATCCATCTGGGGATTAATACAGGGATTGACAGATAGACAGCCTCCACCATTTCCGACCCCAGAGAAGATCCCCGTTAGCCTTGGCGTCCTACCATGGTACCATACCATGGGAGCCCATATTTTCATCTTCCGGCTTCTGCTCGTCCCCGCTACGGCTGTCGTTCTTCCATACTGGAGTGTTGATTTAGTGGCGAAGGTGTTCTCGCAGTGAGTACTTTGTCCTGTGTGCGGATATCTTAAGGGGCTTACATGTTGCGCGAGATTAACGATCACGCACTTTTCCTTGGTACCAGCGATGTTATACCAGATGATGAACCATCCGGTGCTCGCAAAGCTCGACCTCAGCTCGATGCTCTTCGCACATTCGGGAGCGGCATTTTTACCGCCCGAACTTCGTGATGCCTTCCATCGCAGAACACCAAACGCGCCTCACTTTGGTGAAGGTCCGTGCTGGTGCCTCCATGCAGCCGACCGTTCTCATCACTGATTCTCGTAGGTTTCGGGATGTCGGAATGTGTACGATCAAACAGCCTTGCGTCTCACCTCGCGCTCACTTTTTGGATCTAGACGCTGGCAGCGATCCAACTCGCTTGGCCCGGTAGCCTCGGAGGCCGTGCTGAACGTGTCCGTGGCATGACGGGCCTTCTTCTCCCTTCAATGGAGGCCCGCATTGTCCGCGAAGATGGTACCGATGCCGACTATGACGAAGCGGGCGAGCTTTGGCTGCGCGGCCCGAACGTCGGGCTGGGCTATTGGAAAAACGAGAAGGCGACCAGGGAGACGTTCAAGGATGGCTGGCTACACACAGGTGATCGATTCTACGTGGACAAGGAGCAACGGTTCTTGTACGTGTTTTGATTGCCTGGACTCCCAGTGACTGATAAGGATGTTCTCCAAGCTATGTGGACAGAATAAAGGTGCAAAGAGGCTAGTCTTGCCCAATTTTCGGCGTCACTGAGATCACCTCCAGGACATCCTCAAGGTTTCGGGAAAGCAGGTTGCGCCAAGTGAAATCGAGAACGTCATTCTGGAGCATCCTTCGCAACTAGTGAGCGATGTGGCCGTGGCGGGCGTCAAGGGGGGCCGGTTGTCTGACGAGTTCGTGCCTCGCGCATGGGTCGTCCTCTCGAGCGTTGGGAAGCAGCAAGGTGCCGAGCGTGTCTTGGCGGAGCTCGAAGAGTGGACGCGCACGCGGCTCAGCAGGTACAAGTGGCTGCGCGGCGGCTTACAAGTTGTCGATGAGGTGAGAGCGCCTTTATCCGGATTTATCAAGTCCAGCGCGTTAATTTGGAGTGGGTCAGATTCCCAAGTTGCCAACTGGCAAGGTGCTGCGTCGGAAGTTGCAAGAAGAGTTTGCGAAGAATGACCCCGAGAACGCTCTGAAGGCAAAGCTATAGCGCGGACTTATAGCATTCATCGACGGGCTTGGTAACGCTATACATATGTTCTCACAACTTTGGATAGGATCGTGAATACTCCACTTCACACCTTTGGTGGCCTTGACCAGTCCTCGATGCTTGAAGCTTGATGACCTAACTACCGCCAGTCTGCATTCATACATCCAGCATTAGTGTGCGTCCGAGATAAGTCTTTGTTACGACACGTGAACCTACGCAGCATGACCAACTGGACACGCACGCCGACTCGACCGCAGTTCGATGTGTACAGTACGTACAGCCCGCTCACGACCCTTCATGTGCTTGAACATGCGAGGACGCAATAGCCGGAACTTGGGTGTGCACGTGGACTCGAAGCCGAAAACAATGACTAGGTGGGTAAAGCATGGCGATTTGGCAGTCATGCTTCGTTTGTTGTTCGTTGACTGATGGAGAGGCCGGATTCAGGAAGAGAGATGAGTCGAGATGTGGGGGAGATAGATTAAGAAGCAAGAGGGCGGAGCGGGGTGGGTCCGAGCGTGAGCGGGGTGGGTCCGAGCGTGAGCCGGACTGCGTGACATTCTATCGGGTGTGCTTCTCTGTGATCCACAGGCCCCGTTCAGTCCTAGCCAAAGGTACAGGGGCTATCATCATGGGAGCTTCATCCGAGGATCGAAGGCATTCGTCCGTTTTCACTCACGACATTTCTCAGATAAGGACGGTCGTCCCTGACGCATATATATGAGGCCCCCGTCCCCACGTCTTCCACACGTTCTCTCGCAGCTGACATGTCTGACCTCAAGGTTACCCGTCGTGTTCCCTATGGTGAGCCATCCTTGAGAGTCGACACAATCTCATTTAACCCATTGTCCCCGTCCGCGATCAGTCCGCCTTGGCAAGTCCGGCCTGAAGGTTTCCAAAATCATCCTGGGATGTATGTCCTACGGCAGCCCCGAATGGCAAAAGTGGGTCCTTGGTGAGGAGGAGGGCATTGCGCAGATCAAGTTTGCGTAAGTCATGAGAGCCCCAGATCCGCGGGAGTAGTTGACACCCCCTGGCAGCTATGAGAATGGCATCCAGACCTTTGACACCGCCAATGTGAGCAGATCATCTGGGTTACGAGTCTCTTTCCCAGACTGACGTCATCACAGGTCTATTCGAACGGCGCTTCGGAAGTTATTCTGGGCAAGGCCATCAAGCAATTGAACCTACCGCGCGAGGAGATTGTGGTCATGACCAAGGCAAGATCTGCGCGCGTCGCCGAGGCTCACGAGCATCATCTGACGCATCTCTAGCTTCATGGTGTTGTCGCTCGCACTTACGGGGAGCGATACTGGGGTGCGAACGACGGTGACAACTTTGGCTACGTCAACCAGTATGGCCAGAGCAGGAAACACATCTTCGACTCGGTTCAGCTCAGTTTGAAGCGTCTGCAACTCGATTATATCGACCTGCTGCAATGTCAGTGGTCAGGTTTTTGACAGCAGAACCGATCATCGATCATCTGACGTCATACCGCAGGCCACCGCTTCGACTACGGCACCCCCGTCGAGGAAGTTGTATGTGTCAAGGAATTCACGCGCGACCCAGTTGTTTACCTCGTTCTTGCCGTAGATGCAAGCGCTCCACGACGTTGTCCAGAAGGGCTGGGTCCGTTACATCGGCATGAGCTCGTGCTGGGCCTGGCAATGTATGTTCTTCGCCTACATGCAGTTTTTCATACTGAGTTCGTTTCTTTCGACCAGTCCACCAGATGCAGAGTAAGCCTCCTTGGTCGTATAACTAGGAATTCAGTCCCCCTTATTCCATTGCTTTTTCAGACTATGCTATCAACAACCGCCTTACGCCCTTCATCTCAATGCAGAACCATTACAGCCTCATCTACCGCGAGGAAGAACGCGAGATGATGCCCACCCTGAAAGTAATGGATTTCCTTACGACAACCTAGCCCTCTCTAAACCACTTGACAGCACTTTGGTGTTGGCTCGATCCCGTGGTCCCCGCTTGCTCGCGGCGCTCTCACGCGCCCCCTTGGCGAGCGCACTCTTCGTGCTGACAACGATATGTAAGAGCTTTTCCCTTGTTGACAGGGTACCTCCAGACGCTCATATCCGCGTAGCTGGCACGATACCTATCTCAAAGAGCCCAGCAACCAGGAAGTCGTGAAGCGGTGAGTCTCGGTGATCTTTACGATGCGATATTCGGCAGCTTAAACGCGGTAAATAGTGTTGAGGAGATCGCCAAGAAGCACAGCGTCAGCATGGCACAGGTGTCTTTGGCATGGACCTGGAGCAAAGATGGTTCGTACCTCACTGGCACGGCTACTCCTGTGTGCTCACGTTCTTTCAGTTGTTAGTGCTCCTATCGTCGGCACCACATCTTTGGATAAGCTGAAGGACCTCATTGGTAAGGATGGTTTTCTTCGGGTTATTTCGCTGCCTAATGACGCCGAATGCAGCTGCCGTTGACGTGAAGCTCTCGGAAGAAGACATCAAATACCTCGAGGAACCTTACAAGCCGACGGCCATCATCGGTCATTCTTAACGTGACGACAGAGGGATAAATAGGAGCCGCGAGGAGAACCGGAAGTAGCTTGTATGTTACAGTCAGTGACCCCAGTTTGACGGATAGCTGGCTTGACCGCGTGTGTTTTGCTACGTTCTCCGTTCTCGACGCGAGTGCAAAATTTGCAACACCCCAACCATTCCTACCAGCTTGACGTTTCGATTATTCGAGGAATCATCCAAATATCGCGCCAGCCGGGCCACTCACCAACGAGTTCGCTCAGTAACTAGTAACGCCTGACAGCGAGGCAGCCAAGCTCATACTCGCCTCGAAAACAGTGATGATGCTGGAAAGCCTCAGCCTCGGTTGGCAAGGCCATGTCAACCGTCGGTCATGTGTGAAGTTCAGGATGACAACCAAAGGTAAAGAGTTCAGACTGTCAGTATGCCCAGGGATCCATTTTTGTACTTGGAGATACGGAGAAAATCATCAGTCCTAAATTTGAGTCAAAAGATGACGTAACTGTCATGGTACAAATACAACTTGAAAGAGTGTACAAAAACGTAGGAAGGGGCAGAGATACCGTACAACCGCCAGTTCTTGACGGGCAAATGTCGATGATTATAAGCGAAGTGAGTTACACCTACGCAACGCAACCGAGCACCCTTTCCCAGAAAACCAAGTCAAACGAGACATTTTCGCGATCCAGTCCAAGAGCGCGTGCCCTTTTGCACTGTGTCCAGTCCTCGTGTATGGGCGCTTACACACCGCCACCGCTCTTCTCGACCGGGATCGCGAGCCGCAGGTTCTTCGCGACGCTCCGCGACACGGGCGCGAACGACACCTCCTTGAGCTCCGCGCAGATCTCGACAAACTCGTCGACGTCGACGTCCTTCTGCCTCGCGAGGCCCGTCTCCTCGAGCACGTACTCAAAGTCCTTTGTGCGGATGCTCGCGTACGCCGGCAGCGCGAGCAGCAGCTCGCGGATCGCCGCCTTGCCCAGCCGGCCCGCGGGGTCCCGAGAGCGCGTGACGAATGCCTCGCGCAGGTTGTCGACCTCGCCGGGCTCGAACTGCGCGCGCCAGTTTGTGGTGGACTTCTTGCCAGATGGTACCGCACCTGCACCCTCGAGCTTGGTGCGTGCCCATTCGCGCCAGCCCTGCGCCCCTCGCGCGGGCGACGCGGTGATGGCGCCCGGCTGGAGACCCATGCTCTGCAGGAAGCGGGCGGTGCGCGTCAGCTCGTCCTCCTTGCGCTTGGCGTCCCATTGCAGCTCCTCAGCCATGATATCGACGATGCGTGGAAGCGCCTCCAGGGATGCCTGCGCGTTGAGGAAGGAGAGTCGGATGCGCCGTGCAATGACGTCGGTGGCCGTTAACGCGTACTCATGGCGGACTGCGTAGCGCACTTCTGCCTCAATGACTACACATCCGGTCAGAGGGATCGAGAACGGGAAAACTCAAGGCCACTCACAAGGATACTGAGGAGCAAGACGGACGCCGTAGAGAGGCCAGGTGTCACCAGTTGGGTGTGCGAGAGAAAGAACAGTCCAGGCGCGATCACCGTAGTTGTTTGATAGGTGCTTGGCAACCTCAGTATCGAGGCCATACTGCGTCCGAATCATCAGCAACTCAACTACATGGCTTCAGAGGGCACTCACTCGTTGGATCAGGCCAATGAACATGTTCCTGCTCCACGCATCACTACCAACGAGGCGCACCTGCTCTGTAACGCATCCACTGGTGACCCTGTTCTCGAGACCAAAGACCTTGACTGCTTCGTCAACCGTTTCTTGTGCCATAGCCCGGTATGTCGTCCATTTGCCGCCGGCGATTGTAAGAAGGCCGCTTGGTGATGTGTAGATCATGTGGTTGCGAACGAGACCCTCTGTGCTGCTTGCTGCGGGATTCCGCACCAGCGGTCGCAGGCCGCTCCACGCGCTGAGCACATCACCGCGGCGAACCTTGATGTCGGGCGAGAGATAGCGCCTGACCTCCTCAAGCACCCAGCGGATTTCGTCCTCAGCTGCACGAGGCTCGCTCTCCACCGGTGCAGGGGTATCAGTTGTGCCAGCGATGGTGTTCCCTTCCCACGGGAGGAAGAAGATGACCCGCCCATCAGATGTTGCGGGATCTAACAGACCCATGGTGCGCGGAGAGTAGTAGTTGGGGAGCGTGATATGGACACCAGAAGAAGCTTGCACGATAGGCTTGTGCTCAGGGTTATCCATGGTCAGCATGGCATCCGAGAAAGGCCCAGTTGCATTGACCACACCCTGGCGTTTGCGTGAGATTTACAGCACGCATATAGTAGAGTTTGAGCATTACCCTAGCTTTGACTTGCCACTCTTCGCCAGTAAGGTTGTCCCTGACGCGAGCGCCTTCAATCTTGCCCTCGTCGTCCTTCAAAAGCCGTACAACCTCGATTTTATTGGCAACGGTCGCTCCCAACTTGACAGCGGTCATGACGAGCGCCATGTTCATGCGTGCGTCGTTGTGTTGACCTGAAAGAAGTGTCGATATGTAGATATATGCGTGCTGAACCGAGATGTATACCATCATAGTAAACCAGCGCGCCTACGAGACCCTCGCTGTTCAGCATGGGGAAAGTCTCAAGGGCCTTGCCTTTGCTCATGAGGTAGGAAGACTCCATATTTTCCTTCCCAGCCAAGATATCATACATCTTGCAACCGACCCAGTAGTACGGTACTTGCCAATACCTAGAACGCGTCACGTAAGGGCATGCCGCTGAACCAAGCCTAGAGCGCGCCTTACTTGTATATGGGTAGCATTATTGGGAGCATATGCGATAAATAGGGGGCCGTCTGGAGGAAAATGCGACGTTCATGGAGTGCCTCCCTGACGAGCTTGTACTGCTCATAGTCGAGTTCCATCACGGCCTTTTGGAGGTAGCGCACACCGCCATGGACGAGCTTTGTCGATTTGGACGAAGTGCCTGTTTGATTTCATGCGGGTCAGCTCGGACCATAGTGCACCTGCATGAAGGTGCCTACCAGAACTGAAGTCATCTCGCTCGACGAGCGCCACTTTAAGTCCTCGACTGGCTGCATCTACGGCAACACCAGCCCCTGTCGCGCCTCCGCCGACAATCAAGAGGTCGAACTTCGCGTCATCGTCACCTGAAGCCGACGCTTTGAGAGTATTCAAGTTCTGCTCGCGCGTGGGCGGCAGCCAGGGTGGTTGCGGCTTGCGCGACTCCCTGGTGGTTGTGGGATAGGCAGGGCCCGAGTTGAGGAAGTAGTAACCACCCCCTGCAGCTGCAAGGGTGCCGGCGGAGGCGTAGGCAAGGGCCTTGCGGGAGAGGAGGGTACGGCGGAGCATTTAGAGGAGCTGCGACGGGAGAAGATGGAAGAGCAGACGCAAGACCTTCATGGGCGCCGGGACGAAAGTGCACGGATGAAGACCTGAGACGGGACGTAAATGCGCGGCCCCGCATCCGTCCCCTCCTCCGATACGCCGAGCCCCCTCCGGCGCGCCCGCGCCTAGCCAGACCTCCGTCTTCTCCGCTCCTCCTCATGCACGTTCTTGCATCTCATTCGTCCGCTTCCTATCGCGCAGCCTATCTTCACACCATACAGCAACTGCCACGCGTTGGGATACCACCGCTATCGCAAGCACCAGCTCACCAGCCTGCAGCACATGTGATTACGAACGATCCAATGAGAGGGAGGCGGTCCTCGGACAAGATGGAGGGGGCTCGGGAAACGATGCGTGGATTACAACTTGGCAGATGTCACGTTGCGCGTTAATCGTCTACAAGCCCGGCTGTCCCTAAGTATGATGCCATTGTCCGGATTCCATGCAAACAAGAAAAATCACCAAGCACCACTCCCTACACCGCAGAATACGACCCTATGCGTCTCCTCCCTTGTCCGACGGCGAATGGAGTGTACGCGGGCGGTGGAGGCGATACTGCAGCGGACTTCGGCCGAGTGTCGATTGGCTGTCCTGTGCCTGGACGCCCGTCGCCGGCCCGCTTCCCATGCTCACGCGAATCCCCCTGCCTCCCGTCCGGCCCGCCGCGAGTCTCTCTCGGTGGGCTGCGCAAGGATGCATCCGCGGTGACCGTGCCGCTGCGTGATCGCGCCGGTGACGCCAGGTCGGGCGCACTATCATTTAGGCTGCCAGACGACAGGCCCTGGCGCGCGATCAGGAACCCACTGACAAGTCCGGGACTCATAAGCAGCGTACCTGGACGTCGTATGCATTGTGCGTAGGCGCTGGCCTCGTTGTTTCCTCCACCAGACCTTGCTGGACCAGCACTGAATCATTCAACGACGGTCTGACAATCATGAAGGGGTCGTTCGGTAGGGGCGATGACAATGAGTCTGCGCGTCGATGCAGGTCAAACTTCAAGTGGGAGTGGGACCATCAATGACGTTGCACTCACCATCCAGCTTCTCTTCGCTAGCACCCAGCAACGCATTCACCAAAGTATCCTCCGAGGCTTGTCGACGTGGGGATGGATGAAATGCGCGCAGAGGGGTAGTTTGGCGAGGCGATGAGCTAGTGCTGGACGATGAGGAGGAGGCCTTGGTGTGTTTTCCCCTAAGCATGTTGAACAGACGCCCAGTCAACGGCACGCCCCAAAGTGCATAGGCAATCACAAGAAGAATAAGAACTGCAAATTGCGAAAATCGCTGATGATCAAACACAAAAGGAGATAAGCGAAGCACCGTGGGACGTACATATCACAAGAAGGTCGATCCAGCAGACTCTCACAGAAGGGGAGATAGGAGTACAGTTGGGAGGTGGTGGCGGTTCCCGTTTGTCAATTGACAAAGCCATTAGTATGGAGATGCAGATGTGAGCGTCCCAAGGGTGGTACGTGAGAGGAGGGCTGTCACGACGGAATGCCCACGGCGCCACCGTAGTCTGGGAGGGCCATAGCCTGCAGACCGGCGGTCCCATACCCAATGTGCGGGGTACATTAGAGCGAGGGAAAGCCGCCGAGCGGATGGACCATACGGGAACTTCGACGTCACCATCGTGGGCGGACTTAGCTGCAGCCGCTATTCGGACGCATTTGGAATGACGATAATACTGGCTGGGCTTGCGATGAAGGGAAGACGAAGGACATCCGTAGAGCCAACCAAGCGCGGTCGCACGGCATCACATTCGCTGTCAGTGAGTATCAATAGGTATCAATATTCAAGCGGGGGTGGCCATGCACAGGCCCGTAGTCATCGATTGGCGAGGCAAGGCCGCAATTGAGTTACCCGCCTCCACGTGACCGACGCGTCGCGCCAACAGGCGCCCGACGCGTTCTGTTGATCGCTCTTTTGGGCCTTTTTAAGTGGCAGTCCCCACAGATTGATCCCACCACTTCCTTCCTCCCATCCCACGAGCTCATTTTGATCAACACAATTCTCCTACTCTAAAAATGGCTCGCACTAAACAAACCGCCCGCAAGTCTACCGGTGGCAAGGCCCCCCGTAAGCAGGTGAGCACCTATGGGTGGCATCTACCACGACACCCAACTCATACTTGACGCTGCGCAGCTTGCCTCCAAGGCCGCCCGCAAAACCGCTCCTGTATGTATCCGTATGCTTGCTGCTTGCCTCACGTGAGACTTATCCTATGACAGTCTACCACCACCGGCGGTGTGAAGAAGCCCCATCGCTTCCGTCCCGGCACTGTCGCCCTCCGTGAAATTCGTCGCTACCAGAAGTCCACCGAGCTTCTTATTCGCAAGCTTCCCTTCCAACGCTTGGTTCGAGAAATTGCTCAGGATTTTAAGGTACGCAGCCTATCTGTGTCTCAATTCTTAAGCATTGTGCTCATCGTTGTTCTTTGAATAGACGGACCTCCGTTTCCAGTCATCTGCCGTCATGGCTCTCCAGGAGGCTGCTGAGGCCTACCTTGTGTCTCTCTTCGAGGATACCAACCTTGCTGCTATCCATGCCAAGCGCGTCACTATGTAGGCCTCGTATACCTCGCCCCGACACGTTCAACGCTGACTTTCTTTCACCAGTCAACCTAAAGACTTGGCACTCGCCCGCCGCCTCCGTGGTGAGAGGACATAGATCATCGGGTCTTGCACTCCTATGCCCTCTCGCATATCCTATTCTCTCTCGCATATGTCCTGGGTCCTGTACCATGTCTCCTGTGTATGAACTATTGTATGCGTAGCCTCTATGAACCTCATCTGCTGATACGCGTGATCACGTGCGCCACGCGCCAGACGCGTGGCCAATTACGTGACAAGGCTCGAAGTTCGTGTATTTTGCAAATTGTTCTTTGCCAACTCAACTCCCTGACTCTTTCTTAATCCTTCGATGTACGACGACGGCGCAAGTGGTACGCCATGCTCTGTGACCCACGACGCGCGCCCATCATCTGATCGTGATTGAAGAGGCACCTCTCTACCTCGTGCCGCACAACGACGGCAGCAAACGGCTCATCCGCCGCCGGCACCCGCCGCCCACGACCGCGCCCCTGCCGGACGATTTCGACGCGATCACCGTCACGCGCAGCGGCACGACGATCTACGACGACGCCGCCAACTCCGCGTTCGACATAGACTACGATGACATGACCGTCGCGCCCATGTACGAGCAGCAGCAGCAGCAACAACAGTACATGCCTCCGCCCCTGCCGGCGCCGATGTCGCCCCCACGTCACCCGGTGAGCCCGCCGCGCCAGCGGCGCTCCGGCAGCCCCTCGCGCAGCCTCGTGAACCCGGATCCGCGCTCGCCACAGCGCCGCGGGGCAGGCCTCCCGAGCAAGGCGCGCAGCGTGGCAGGCGACCGCGCGCCGCGGGGCGCGGCGCCCAGTGCACCCATGCCCATGCCGCCGATGCCGCCGGCAAAGGGCCCCGCGGCGGGGCGCACGGATCTCGTGGAGAAGAAGGTGCTCGAGGACGGGCCGGAGCGCACGATCTCGGTCTGGCGCGAGAACGTCGCGAACCGGTCGAGCGAGGCGGGGGACCTGGACACGGAGGGGCGGAGCGACGTGGACAGCCATGCAGGGCGCCGGCGCGTGAGCGCGGAGAGCAGGCGCCGCGTCGAGTCGCTCGCGAGCGCGAGCGTGAAGGGCAAGGAGTCGCGGCGCGGGCGCGAGTCGATCGATCTGGGCACCGAGGTGAGCACGGCCCCGTTTTTGGCTGCGTGTGGAAAGCTGAGGTGGTGGTGGTGGTGGCCAGGGCCCGCTCTCGCCGCTGCAGCGCAGTTTCTCGAACGCGTCTACGACCCAGCGCCCGCACCCGCAGCCTATCAACACCGCGGTGCCCATGACGCCCTCAAAATCGCAGCGCCGTGCGCCGTTGTCTCCGTCTGCGCTGGGCCCAAGAAAGACCGAGTACAGCGCGTCGATTTCAGATTCGACTTCCCAGACTAGAGTTGCGCTCACAGTCTCGCTCGAGACCGTCCTTGGGTCCTGCCAGCCGTCTCTTTTACACTTGCTACCTGTCCTCGAGGAGCTCGGCTTCCGGCGTCCCGAGCATATGACCGCTCTCATCCGGATGCGCGAAGAGACGCGCGACCGCGAAGTCAAGGAGGAGGCCCTCAAGAAGGGCATCACCGTCGTCGAATGGGCCATCTTCATCGACAAACTGCAGAGCCTGTAGTCCTTTGGGACCATACCCTCATCTTCATGCTATCGCTGTGCTGATCTGTATCGACTATCCTAGCTACCTCTGGATTCCATTTGGATACCGACTATCGTAACGACTCACGAAAATACACTGTACGGACAGTCCCGCGCGCAATGATCATGTTATTTGGACCCCTTCCCCCTCTTTAGACGGACTTCCGCGCCCAGACAATGTGCAGTGGCATGTCCTTGCGCCACTCCACAGTATCATACTCTTTCAGGCACTGCTCCTTTATCTCCGGAGTGAAACCATGCGTTACCACTCCCGGGTTCGTCTTCCCATTAAACCCACGACGGAACGAGTCCTTGAATATTTTTCCCAAAATGTTGCGCTTGGGGTCTACAATGCCTGGTGAGCCCCTCTTACCTATCCCAGGTCAGGCTACGCACCCGCAGTTACAGCGCCAATTGGCGCGACTGCCTCATGAACGTTGACCTCGCTAAACGCGCCAGTCTGGTTCAACCACGACTCCAGTTGCGTGCCCGTCGCAGGTGTCTGATTATTAGACTCCCAGTACTTGCGCAAGGACTCGAAGGCCGTCCGAACGCCTTGTGCATCTCCCTCAAAGCTATCTAACAGCGATACTTCCTCAAGGAGAAGCCAGCCCCCGGGTTTGACAAGCTGTACGATCTGCGGAACGATTTGCTGCGGCTTTGGAAGCTGGATTCGATGCGTCTCAGATCTCGGTCAACCTCGTGACGAAATGCCGCACATGGATGAAGAGGAAGCGGACGTGGACAACGTCAAAGGTGCCAGCCTCCCATGGTGACGCCTCAAGAATGTTGAGCTGGCGGAATTCAAAATTGGAAGGGGTCGGGCTTCGAATGTCACCGGATGTGAGAAGACAGGTCTTTGCAAAAACTGTGGACAGACCGGGGAGGCATGGGGCTGATATCGACGCCGATGACGCTCGCTTCGGGGAACTTCTCTGCGGCCTCGATCGCCCTGCGCGATACGGACTTCGTGAGTGTCCCTGTAGGTGACTCTCGGTACGAGGAACACACCATATACCAGAGCCAGTTCTGATATTTTGGTGGTGAGTATATCGTGCCGCCTAGACTCAGACGTAGGAACATCGCACCCAACATCGAGGATAGTTTGAGGCTTATCCAGCGGAGCAAGGAAAAACTTGCCATCTAGATAGGTCTTGATGCCATTATGCATAGCATCCAGTCTATGATTGTGAGATGGTTAGACCCTTACACAGCGCAGAAGTGTATATTCTGGAATACCTTTCGACTTCGGCC
Source organism: Gloeopeniophorella convolvens (assembly GCA_022496205.1). Classification (NCBI taxonomy): domain Eukaryota; kingdom Fungi; phylum Basidiomycota; class Agaricomycetes; order Russulales; genus Gloeopeniophorella; species Gloeopeniophorella convolvens. Next base: position 84,283 of record WTXD01000056.1, on the reverse strand, counting down.
TGGTCGTTCTATGAGGCATCCACATTCTTAAACAACTAGGCACGATAGGTCTTTTGAGAATACCCACCACACCGTGCCAGTATATATCCTTGTTGAGATCTGCTGTCTGTGGGTTGGTATTGGTAGCCATGAAGACGATGACTTGGCTGCAAATACGGTCGAATACGGTGTTGGTCTGAGTCGAGTCATATCTTGTTCAAGGACCTTCTTATACATGTCATTACACAAGCTTCACACGCTTGACCATACCCGGCGCAGAACAGGTTGCGTTTACATATACATACGATGATGTGACTCGATCGTGTCCAGACCTCTCACTCTGGTGTATCTGCAATCCTAATAACGACCTTCTGTGCGCTGATCTTAGTAATAATCAGATTGATCAGTATATCGCTCGGGGATGGCAAACACCGAGGGTGAAGAGGTAATACCTTTCCGTCTTTCAACATGGACAGCCCCTCCTCAACACTTGCAAGACCCCGTGGGAGGACGAGGGAGGGGATGGGTTTGATCCTACCCAGAAGGAGCACCTGGGAGAGTAATTTGCTGTACCGCAGCGCAAGTGCTCTATCGCGATCGCGATCCGACGTCTCGTGCGGTGTCGGGAACTTGAAGCTCTAGGGACAATAGTGAGACAAAAACTGAGATGACAATTAGGAGGAAGATCAAACCTTTCCCAGCATGGTAAAAATCAGTGAGTAACTATAGATCACATTTTCTCTTGGGCTGACGCAAGGTAGAAGCGCCGCCACAAAACCTCCGTCGTCGCTGAGCGCATCAGAGACCAACTTGGAAGAGTTACCCTCAGATATGGTGTCCACGGCGAGGCTCAAGTTTCCGTTTGTCAACGCTTTGATCTTCACCGACACGTCCGGGTCACGGTAGTCAAAGACATCGTCGGCCCCCAGAGACCTGAGCAACTCGAAGTTGCGTCCGGAAGCTGTTGCAATGACCCTGAGGCCGGCAAGCTTGGCGAATTGTATGATCCAGATACCCATTGCGGTGGACCCGCCGTAGACGAGAAGATCAGTAGGTTGTTTGATCGGGACGAGAGGGGTGGGAAGCTGGTGCGACTCGTAGAGACATTGAATGGTGGTGTAACCGGCTGCTCCAATCTGAGCGGCGTCCTCGAATGACCATCCGGACGGTATTGGTATTATGCCGTACTCCGCGCTGGCCACCAGATATTGAGAAAAGGCGCCGTTGTTAGAGACGTCTTTGATCCGGTCAGAATACTCAAGGCTCGGAGGATCAACAGTACTTCACCTCCATGGACGAACCCACAAACACGCTCTCCGACATATCTCAGATCCGGAGATACACCAGGGCCCAGTTCCTCCACGACTCCTGCGAAGTCGACTCCCATGACAGCACCAACGAGACCGGCGTGTGAGGCTCTGACGATTGCCTTCCCTGCAGACATCCACATCAGTTCTGAGAGATAAAATGCCTGGAATAAACACCCTCACAGTCCATGGGGTTGGCTGCAGCCGTGACAACTTTGATGAGGATCTCCCCCGGGCCTGCCCTTGGGACGTCCACTTCCCTAACTGCAGGACTGAGATCGCTCCCAATGATGACAGCTTTCTGCTTCAGGGGTGCCATGCTTGATGGTGTTACAAAAGAGCTTACGATTCGATGTTTTTATGCCCTTCCAATTTTCGAGACTCATACAAGTTGTTCTGCGGCATGACTTCGGAGGCTGACTATTGCGGCGTGCTATATACCGGCGAGCGACGGCAATTGACATCAGGGAATCTTAAGAAGGTCACCCGTAGGCAGTTGCCGGAGTGGGGAACGCGTCAGAAAAGCCCATGGCGTCGTGCGTAGCTGAGAAATGGCGTGAATCAGCGGTATACATCAGCCTCTAGCAGGCCGAGGCCCGGAGGGGGGGAGCAGGACCGAGGTTGTCAAAGTGATAAACAAGCATGATGCCACGACCGTGCGCCGTGACTAAGGTCCTCTGCAAAGGGTTGTGGTAAGTACTTTGCTGACAAGATGTCGGAAGACGTTGTTTCAGCCAGTCTCTGTTGCCGACCTTATGGCGGTCACGGGAGACAGCAGAGACTCGCGGCCACCCATCGGCTGCACCAGGCTAAGGTGAGGGGGGAAGAGCAATCATCATGTTGATATTGTTGATCTGGTGGACGATCCCAGACGCAGGGAAGGAGGGGGGTCTGCAACGGTGCCAGAACGCGATACTCGGCAGGAAGGAAGACTCGGAGGCCGCGTGAGGATGGAGAGCGGGGGAAAAGCCGGCACGTCATCTGGGTACCAAATATCGGACATAGGCCGTGCCGCAACGCGATGAGTGGCAGCAACCCGAGAACTTCAATAGCAGGGCCAGTAATGTTCATGATTCCCTGCATAGTCCTCCACTAGGTTGTTGGCAACGAGCGCTTGAGTGGTGGTTCTGGGGCTGGCGCATCGTGTCCGAGTCTTCAAGCGAGCCAGGGCCGTGCGAACAACACCTACTCGTTTGGGCGATGCTCGGGTAACTCCGTTTCAATGAAGTCCTCAATCTTCGCGGGCATCTGGCAGACAGCTGGATGCACGCAGATAGGCGAATACCCATTATGCTGTCTGTGAGGCATCTGGAGTGGCTGTCTGCCGCGATCGTCATAAGGAGCCTAGCTGAAGTGTAAGTGTAAGTGCAAGTTAATCAACTGACGGTATGCCCCAGGGTCACCCGCGTCGACGGGGCTGGCGTCGCGTATCTCCGCCTGCGCATCGTCGTTAGTGGGAAGTGGGCAGGTGAACTTAACCTGCGCGTTGTCGATGTATGGTGAGCCGTGCGCCACCGACGGCGCAAGGGGCGTTATATTTCTGTTGTTGTTCTTGGTTCCTTCGTCTTCGTTGTCAGCGTTGTTGCCGGAATCTGCGCGCCTGGCCTCCTCTCTTCGCTCTCGCGTCCGTCCCCCCCCCCCCCCCCGGGGCCATCCCCACATCGTCCTCACCTCTCTCACAGTGTACACTGACCCATCTATTGCTTAACATGCACCGCATTTCCGCATGACGGTGTCGGCTAGTACGTACTACGTACCAACTGTTTTGTTGGTTCCCTGACCAAGATGGATGTGCCGAGACTTGGGTTGTATTATAGCACTGAGTCCATGTTTGGTCGGATAACCTTTGTCGCTGAACCTCCACAAAAAAGCCTCCGGGAAATAAGGCAGTGCGGCCTGGGGTCTTCGAACTTCGTCGATCATCGATCATCTATTGTAAGACGGCGGGGTGTGTGCCCCTGCATGACTGAATTGATATTTTCACTCGACTGTAGGCTCGAGTCAAAGCCCCCAGATCCATGGCCAGCCCCGTCACTGGTTCGCCAAGAGCCGTTGACGACCTCAAAAAGTACCAGATAATTTCCACTCCCGACGCCTTATGATAGACATTCAATCGTTCGTACGGATTGATGCCGTTGGTAACTATACCTGTGAGGCTGACAGTGCATGCACCGCTTACCTTGGATTTATACAGGGTCTGATAACTCAGAATAAAACTGGAGTTTTCAGAACTTCCGACTCCGTGATCCCCGACGCAATCTCGCCTGATCGCCGCGCGCGATCACAGGGTTCAATGACCCCGCGGCTGGTTCCAAGCCTGATACCTATTCAGGCGCATGCAAGGCAGCTGTTGCAGGTACCCGCTGCAGTCGAAAACGTGTCCGAAACCTCGCCTCAAAGATGCCAAGCGTCCGCATCATCAGTGGTCCTCAGAAGAGGTGTGCATTTATGGGCCTGCATGCCCAGTTCTGTCCGAGAGTGCTACTTTGGTGCACCCCGAATATCATACAGAGCTCTGGACATATCGTCTTACATTTACCCTGTCCTTCCGCAACCCAGACACAGCTCCTGAGGCTCAACAGCGACTTCAATAATGATAGGCACGATATCCGCGGCGGGCGTTGTGGATAAAATGGAGTATGTTCGCATATCATTTCTGAGCGTCCCTGAGCGAGATTAGTCGGGGTATCTCGTACGATTGGTAAACAGTAAGTCGAGACTCGATCTGTTGACAACTACTACCCTAGCCTGAACCAGGCCTCCATCATCCCATCCATCGCCTCCGCCTCAGGGAGCATCTCCACCCGCAAGCACAAGCAACATTATCCGCTGCACCCCTCCCGGGGGCCGAGGACCCTGTCTTCTACTGCAGGGTCGCACCCGGCGCGAAAATATACGAAGCCCCACACCGGAGCTCGCGTACAGTATCGGTGCCCACTGCCTTCTCAGTACGACAGCCTACACACCATGTTGAGAGCCGATAGATTTCTCACCGAACGTTATGCTGGCGTATCTGAAATACGATACGTGACGATCTTGCCACTGACCTGGATGGAGAAGGTAGTGAGGAACCACCCGGATCACCAGGACCTAGAATGGAATCATACAAGCTCATTCCCCAGCTTCACGAGCGAGGTGCCATCGTTGACACTTGCCAGGCCGTGCGAGAGAATGAGTAATGGAATAGGCCTGACCTTTCCGGTCGCCAGAATGTCGGAAAGCAGTTTTCCAAAGCGAGGCCCACGCTCCCTGTCTTCAGCGGTAAGGGTATAGTGCATCGGGAAGTTGAAGTCCTATGGAACGTGAGTCATCAAGTTTGAGAGAAAATCACGGGACACTCACCTTCCCTAGGAGTGAGTAAACGGGCGATGCTCTGAGTTTGAGGCCCCTCTTCAGATGCCTGTACTGTGCTGTCGCAGCGATGGCCCCTCCCTCACCGGTGAGAGCGTTGGAGACGACTTCTGTCGAGCTGAAATCTGATATCGTGTCGATTGCGTGCCAGATCGGGCAACCAGCCGCTGCCCTAACTTTTGGCACGACTTGAGGGTCCTGGCAGTCAAATACTGCGTCTGCGCCAAACGACCTGACAAGCTCGAAGTCCCTCCGAGATGCGGTAGCGACGACCCGTCTCCCAGCAAGTTTGGCGAATTGGATCGCGTATAACCCTATCGCAGAAGATGCGCCGTGCACAAACAAAGGTTGGAGACCTGTAGATGGCGATGCGGCAGGAATGGGGTGCATGCTGTGGAGATCATGCAAGCAAAGAAGCGCTGAGAAGCCTGATACCCCAAGCTGGGCGGCATCTTCGAATGACCATCCAGTGGGGATACGGATTATTCCCAAGCTTGCGTTTGCCACGACGTACTCAGAGAATGCCCCCGCTGATGACTGACCTGAAACACGGTTAGTATGGCATGCTTCCAGGCGTTGGTGGTGTACGAGCTCACCCGCGTGGACAAACCCGCAAACACTCTCGCCGATGCGCCAGAGCCCCGCGGGCACACCCGCACCAATGACCTCAATGACGCCGGCAAATTCAAGCCCAAGTGCATTCCCGATAAGACCGGTCCTCGCTGCCACAGAAACAGTTTGCCCTATTCGGAATGTTAGACCTTCAGGGGTGAAAGAGGAGGATGTGAAGAGACAAACAGTCAAACGGGTTCGCTGCCGCAGCGATAACTTTGATGAGGACCTCGCCTGGGCCGGGTCTTGGGACGTCGACCTGCGCCAAGATCGCTGCGCCGTCTCCAATAATGACCGTTTTGTGTTTGAGAGGGGGTGTCATGATGTATGCTCGAGAGCCAGCGCTTCAGCAGGCACAGTGCAGTTGGAGTTAAAGGGGAGGGGGAGGGGGTATAGCTGTCAGGGCCATATGTATATGCCGGCCATCGGAAATAAGGTTTATCGAGAACCTATACGCGTCGTCCGATTATGCTGGAGGTGACTGCTCCGCCCCATCCCGCGCCCCTCCAATCGAGAATAGAGATGTTGCGCTCACCACGATCGCGTCTCTTCCTGGCACCCGTGGAGCGCTGGCAACGAAAGCCAAAACAGGAATGCTTAGGTTGTCCCCAATTATATAGCCCGGCATCTTAATGGCAAAGTCGCACCGATCTTCACCTGTGAATATAGAACTTGATGACGCATCAGAAAATTCGAGTCAATGTTGATCCAATGAACGGTCTTGGGTCAGGAAGCCCGCTGGAGAAGCCTAGGGAAGCCCATGAGCATCCCTGACGGCAGCGTTCTCAAAACAGGCGCCGTACACATACATGTTACGGATGGGGAAGCTTCAGGCTTTCCAGTAGTCGGCCGAGTTCAGGAACGACGCTATACTGATGTTGGTAAAGAAGTCGTATTCAAGATGGTGATCGTTGAGCGAAGTCGTCGAAAATTTAAAACTACGATCCGTCCCACGTAGCGTGTACGACACTCTGATGCAGATTGGCATAGTTCTCGTAGAGTAACGTTCTTTCTGGTGAAACGAGCCGACTTGGAACCTCACTTCTATCGAGGTAGAGACATGGCAGTACAGATTGGGGTTCTGTGCAACGGTTTTACTCGCGCGTTAATGTGTAACGGCACCTTTACCCACGTATCCCCTTCACCCAAGCGCGCTACAGCCTGATACAGCCATTGGAGCGCCAGTTCTGCTCGTTGAGTAGTTTGACGCCCTACTGTCATCAAGAAAAATCCGTGACCGAATGCGGCGTGGCGTACAGTAGCTGAAACTAAGTACTAAGGTCCCTATCATACGGAGGATCGCAGAGGATTTTAAATGCTGGAAGCTATCCTAGATGGAAACGGCGAGATCGAGCGCAAAAGTCGGAACTGTACAACTAGAAGTTGGCATCGCGCGCAGGGCTCGATTGAACGACTGCCAGTGAGTCCATCGCGCTGTTGTGTCGATCGCTCCACTAAGCGTTCTGATTAGCAGTGAAAGCTCTTGCGCTGCAACACGCGTTCAGCTTGCCATGGGACGCGACGACCCGACGAGGGGGGATCAATCGTTGAGATGGTGTCTCCGAGCAACTTTGTGAGCGTCGCAAACTCTCTTGCGCATGTTCCGGGTATTTTCTGGGGCCGGAATTTCGGCCCGACGGGACGCGCACTGTCGCGCAGGACCAGGCTCAGGCCAGCGCCAGCTTGTGGAATGAAAACAAGATTCAAAACGCAACAAATTGCAAGTGCAGCTGACGCGGTCTGCAGGACGATAACTCCGGACATCAGCTCTGCCAATGGTATTGTACAAAAAAGTTCGGAACGCGGTCGTTGCATGCGCAGTAATATCCCCATGCCGATGTACGTGTCATCAGTCAACAGCAGGCTTCGCATCCATCCCGACAGCTCGACTAAGTCACAGCACCCTTGCGACTTCTACACATAGAGTCAGCTTTCCGGAACGTATATCATGGCATGTCATTGACACCTCCAAGGGGCGGTCGATTGGGGCCGGAAACGTCAAGGAAACAAACAAGACTTGCCATACGGTCCCTGCATGCCCACTGTCAAGATGCGGTGAAGCCGACGGCATGTCAGTCACCAGTGGAATTATGTTTGCAGGTACGGGACTTCCCCGGAACTGACGTACCGGGATATTCCCATTGGCGGTGCCTGTTGGTCCGTGTTAACAGAGCGATAGCTGCGCAAGCATAGCTGTTCACGAAAAACGGCTCCTTGCAATGGCGTACGGATTTCTATGTCACTTGCATGGTGTCGACGGCAATTAATCAGACCCTGCTCCATAGCTCCTTCTAACAAAACCCAGGTAGCTTGCTCGGCAGCGCATATAAGCTGCAATAGGTTGAGATTATTGCTTGCAAGTGATACATAAGTACCCGACAATAAGTTGGTGGTATCCCGGAAACTGCTCGCCAGATAAGTCGGAGGAGGGCATATGCTGCTGACCTCAACATTACAATCAGCTAAACCTCGCCTCAGAGTACGACGGCAACCGCTCGTCCTGGCCGGGCCCGCTTCCACTCATGCGGCCAACGTGGCCGTCGAGACGCCAGGCCCAGTCATTCCCCTCCTTCCACTCGAACAGGTTCGCACCAAAGTTTACGTCCACCACGTTCGCGCCGTCCAGGCCAATGGCTGCGTACACGTCGTGCGCGACACGTGGCATGTAAATCCCCGTAAACGCGTTCGGCAACCGACGGCCATTGTGCGTAAAGAAGAGTGCTCCATTGGCAAACTCGTATCCGCAGCCGACGGTATCGCCAGGTGAGATGCCTGCGAGCCCCGCGGCGTAGTCCCGTCCGCCGTCGGGATCCTCGAAGAACTTGCGCAGGTCATCCAGGTGCAGGGCGGCGCTGAGGCGGTTCCATCCGGGCATACGCCAGCTCGGATATGGCCTGCACGCCATCCCTGCGGTAGCAGAAAGAAGCATTGTCGGCGTCTGATGATTCTTGGGATAAAGGCATGTACACACCAATAGCGATGACGCCGTCCATCCCATGGACCTGGATCTCGTAGTAAACGCCGCGTTTGCCATGTATGTCATAAAGGCCGGCCATGAACGGCAGATCGCTCATGAGGCAGACGTCCTTGCAGCCCTTCAAGCTGCGGACCCGCCAGGAACCGCCGTTCCGACTTGATTTGTTCTGCATTCCTCCTTCAATCTGCCCAATGAACCGGGGAGTGGCGGGGTGCTCCAATCCCCACGCAGCACACCCGAGCTCCCTGATGCGCTCGATCACGTTGGAAGGGAGGAGCTTGGGTGGCGCGGGGGGATGCGAGTTACAATATTCCTCGGCTCGTTCGTAATCATCGTCTGTAGCCTCGTTGTACTGCCCTAAAGTGTGTGACACCTCCGGGGCGGGTTCCCAGGCAGGGGGAGGGGCATGATCCGGAGGGGGGCCAGGGGGAGGCTGATAGCGCTGTTGGTCGCGCGGTCGTGTTTGGTGGGATAGCCAGGATCGCATCACGGCGAATAAGTCTAAGAGGGGTGTAGGCAAGCTGTCGAACAATGCTATATAAGTATGTCAGGTGGCGTCCGTGCCACCTATTATTGGGCCCGGATGGAACCTGGTGAAACTGACTGCGGAGTGGCAGCGCGCTGTGCCAATGTTGTGTTGGGGGGAAATTGAAGCCTCGAACACAGCAGTAGACTTGGTGGATTGCTCGGTCAACCGGAAAGCGGCGCGGCTGTGCAGTCTTGTGTCAAGTGATCAACAGGCCTGAGCCCGCTGCCAGGCACACCCGGGTTCATACAAGCCCAGATAGGCCTAGCACTCGGGTTATTTTGCGTTATAAGTACTTACTCGGCCAACTTGTCACGGAGACTAGGTATACTATGCGCCCTACGGCATCTATCCGGAGTGCCCGCCCAGAGTAGGCTACACAACCACCTACTAGGTAACATGCACTAAATCTACACGCGGCACGTCAGCTCAGCCCCAACCATCGCAATACCCGCGCCCAGGGCCCAGCCGAGCTCTGTGCCATTGATCTGCTTCCCAATCTCGACGCTTCGTGCATCGTCAAATTCGTAGCCCAGCCGTAACAGTGCGTGCATGAACGTGAGGTCCAAGCAGTACTCGGGGCGGTCCTCGAGCTCCTCCATGGCCTTCTTGTTGTCTCCCCAGCGCTTCTCCCACGATGGCCGTCCGAGGCAGACGTCGGTCGCAAGACTCGAGAGAGATGCAATTGTCAGTGGCGGAGGGTTAGATGACGGGAGGAGGGGGTTGATGCGGTCGTAGAAGTAGGACAGCAGCAGGATCTTGCCGTTCGGAAATGTCTCCATTAGCGAGGGCTGATAAACGCCGTCAAACGAACAGGGCTTGACTTCACAGATACTTGGGACAGAATCAGATCAGCGTCGTGTTGGACGGGCGGAACTCGACAACTCACGCATCTTTCGCCATTACGAGCTGCATAACGCGGTTGCATGCTTCAAAGCCTCCGATGTCTTCGCCAGCCATGGTGACATTCTTGGCCATTGTGGAGCCCTCCGCCTGCACCTCGACCACCCTGCGCGTGCCACGTGCCAAACACGGGTTGGCAATCTCCGCGCCAGGCGCAGTCGTCCGGATGGACGCCATGAAGTCCACGAGCCGGTGCACGCTCTTGCGTGCGCGCATGAGCCCGTAGCCGAGGTACGAGTGCTGGTACAGCACGTGCTGCTTCCCGCCGAACTTGAGCTCGTACTTGTGCTCGCCCTCCTGCAGCGCAGCGTCCGGACGCGCCGAGTCGAACACGGGCTCGAACACGATCTGCGTCGACGCGCCGCCGAGATCGAGCACGGCGTACGGCACGGCGCCGCGCGGCGAGTCCGCGCGGATTGTGTCCATGAGGTAGTTTGCCGTGATCCAGGCGAACACGCCCTCGTCGCGCCCGTCCATGATCACGACCGGGTCCTGCGGCACGAGCGGGAACGAGTACACCGTGTCCAGGCGGCGGCGCACCGCTTCGAGGATCTCGGCGGCTTGCTCTGCGCCGAGGAGGCGCAGCCCAGCCGTCGCCTTGACGGCTACGGGTGAGCAGCGGCGCAGTGCCTCGGGCACCGTGCGCACAGCCACATCGAGCAGTGAGTCAAGGCTCTGCGCAGCGTCCTCTGGATGCCCAGAAAAGGCAGACAGGCCCGGGCCCTTCTGCACGAACGTCTCGTACTCGTACGCGGGCGACGGGCCGCAGTTGTTGAATTTGTAGACGTGGATGCGGGAGCCAGTCGAGCCTGCGTCGATCATGAGCGCGTACTGCACGATTGGGGACGAGGGGTTGTGGGGGGTGGTGCAGTGGACCGTCTTGCTCGGGTCTGGATCAGACTCGAAGGACGTCGGCTTGGGGGCGGACGGCCGCGTGGTGGAGGACAGCGCCTCGTCCATCTCGGGCTTGTGAGGCTCAACCATGGGGTTTGGTGGCGGCACAGAGTCATACTCGATATCCGTCTCTGTAGATCCTTCCCATGCTGCAAGGGACGGGACGAGTCCGTCAGAACATCTTGCTTCCTCGTGTCGGTGAAGCCGACAATTGTGATGTGCTCACCAGGCTTTGTGATACCATTCCAGACGGTCTGCTCGGATGGCGAGAAGACCCACACGAGTCCAAAAACAACAAGTAGTCCAAAGACAATCCTCCTCCAGGCGATGGTGCGCATACTTAAACGGCTGGGTCCTAGTCCGCCTTCAAGCCGCTCGTAGTTGCTGCTCCGCGGCGAGATCATGTCACTCTTGGACCTCTCACTGTGCTTCGCCGCTCTGCCGGAGGGCATAAGAGGTGAGGTAGAAGAGGTAGAGGGACGGGAACGAGAAGATGAACGTAGTCGGCGACGGGAGAGAAAGGTGTGGCCGCTGTCACGGCTGGCTGCCATCTCTAATCCAATGAATGAAACAGACGCGCAGCACCACACGTGCGCGTGAACAATTCCGCTCACTCTCCGTCCTCATTCCATCTCAATTTTCACTTTCTATAGTTCACACATGCTACACAATTTCTGTTCACCACAATTTGATTGATCCGTTATGGACACGACGTGAGACGGTAACTAATGACATGCGCGCAGACAAACGTAGGCAACAACACCACTCTCGACGGCAGAAGATGGAATAACGATGATTGTAAGCAAAACGGACGTGAAGCGCACTACTAAGTGGACAGCGGAATCGTGGTGCATGCGCTTCTATCGGGAATGGGGAACATGGGGGGGAGCGGGGATACGACGATACTCTTGACCAGTGAAGTGGGTTTCAAGGGGAGGGGTGAGACATACCGATATCATACACAGAGTATCGAAGGGCCGAAAGAAACTGGCCGAGAGCAAGATCAGTCCGGTATCGACGGCGAGCCGTCAGTAAAAGAAACGATTCTACGCGTCATCTATCCGAGGCACTTCATGACCTTTGTCACGGAGTAGTGCTTCAAGAACGAGGGCGCGCGCCTTCCACATCTCCTTATCCTTGCGCTCCAACTCGAGGGCGTCCTCGAGCTCACGCTGGTACTCCAGCTTGCGCTTGCGACTCCTCCGCGCAGCCAGCGTATTTTGCAGCCGCTTGGCCTTGATAGCATCCTCCTCCGAGAGAGTAGGCCCGACGGCTTCCTCTTCCTCGTCCTCGAACGCCTGGGATCGCGCACGCTTCCGAGCAAACGTGGCAGGCAACTCCTTGCGCGAAGTCGCGGACGGCGTACGGTACTTGCGATTCTGGATGGGCGCATCAAATGGTACCAAGGCTTCGGGGGTGATGTTCTTGCGAGTCCCAGTTGGAGCGGCCTTCCTCCTCAAGGACAGCGACGACGGAGACGCCTGGAGAGATGGAGTGTCGATGAAAGGTGTTCCAGGAGAGATCTGATACATCTCCTCCATGGCGGGAAGGGGAAGCTCGGACGGACCGAGCGGATTAGCCGCGGGGACTTTGGCATCGTAACCTTCGTAACCAGTCGGTCCAAAGAGCGACGGAAGGTCATCGAAGTCACCACCCATGTCCATGATCGCGGGGCTGGTATTGTAGATGTCGGGCGTCATGCCCATGTCCGTGTCGAACGCCGGCGTCGTCAAAAGATCATCTTCCCAGGGCGACACCGGAGAGGTGAGAAAGTCGCTGGGGTTGAAGAGATCAGGCGACGCTGAAAGCGATTGAGTGGTTAGGGAAGACATGGACGGAGAACGGCTATCATCAGTACCTGACAGCGCCGAGGCAATGACCTGAGCGGCGGCTTCGTCTTCTGAGGTCATAGTGAGAGCCGTGCTGTGGTCGTGCTCAGCGAGCGCGGCTGTCTGCTCAGTACTTTTGTTTGACGACAACATGGTCAAGTAGTTGGAGCAGAGAGAAGAAAGGCTGAATTCGGAAAGCGGTTCTGGTTCTGAAGATCGGCGAGGTGTTGTACGAGGTGGCGGGGGAAGCGATTGGGGTATCCCATGATGGGCGGCGAGGTCCGAGGTGGTATGGAAAACCTGTGTATATGACGTCCTAGGACGGTGGGTTGAAGGGTTTATCGAGCCATGGTGAGGAGAGGGTTGATATGAAAGTCTTGAACTTTCAATAGACGAAGACGGAGCACCAGAATAACCGGTAGACAGTTCCGAAGAAGTGGCTGGGAAGCCGTTTAGAGGGTTGTGCCGAACATGTTGGCTGTTGTTGTGTTGATATCTAAACTGGTCGGAGGAAATAGTTGGGAGCGGTGAAGAGGCGGGGCCCTCTGGCTGTGGTGGCTGCAATGTGTGCAACCGGGGAGGTCTGGATGATGGTGATGGAATTAGCACACTGTTCTCGTCTCGGGACTCGGGATGGAGTAGGGTCGCGGGAACCGCATGATGATAGACGAGACTGGTCGAAGGAGATGAACCCCGGGGACCCATGTCGCATTGGTGTTGGACGTGAGTCCATGTTGCACGCGGAGACCGCTGCTGCACATCGGGAAACATCGCATCGCTCGACCGCCGAGGCGAAGGTGACACAGGAACAGTCACAGACTGCATTGATCGCTGATCGCGAGCAAAGGAAGAAAAGCACAGCGGCGAGACGAGTCGAGTGACTTTATGATATCGCAAGCGGGAGCCCCACGGGGAACGATGGAGGGAGACACGTCGCAAACAGAGAATGCAGACTCACGGATTCCTGTCAGGGAATAGATTCGACGCCTCGTACAATGCGAAGGAGTCGAGTAGGCAGGGAGGTGATGGTGGTGGGAGGGAGAAACGAGGAGCGATGCGCCGACTCATCCGCCCATTAAGAGTAAAATTTCGCTTTCGAATTCAAGCTCAGCCGGCGCCTTCCTGCCCGACCGGGTTATTCCCCCCGCCCCCGTCGCGTTCCTTTGTCGTCTTTCGTCCCAATCTACCCCCCGAATGGCCTGAATCCGCACGCGATCCCAACGACAATGCGGCCCGCACCGCCGCATGGCACTGACTCACCCTCTCGGCGCCGCATCGCACCGCACCGCCCTTCCCATGGCCTCTGTCACTGCCGCCCTGGCCATCCCCAATCCATCCTCCCGCAGCCCCCGACCTCGTCCCTAGCCCAATCCCAGCCGACTGCGACAGCTCCTGCCCTCTCCACGTACGCGCAGCTGTCCTCCACGTCCGTCCGCAGCACTCCAGAGGATTCCCCGACCGACAGCGCGGCACAGCAATGTCCCGCATTTGGGATCATTCTCCGGCTTTTGTCAGACAAGGCACAAAACTATCACAGCCAGCGGTCCCGAAATGAGTCTTGCCACAGCATCCACATGCACGGGCAACGCTGATTCACTGATCCCAGCGCTTGTTTGCCGCCCGCACCCTGGAAAGCGCGCGGTAGGGCGCCTTTCTTCGACCAGGGAACAAAGTGGGTCCAGATGAGCCCACATCTAGCGCAGCGTGCTCCGTTGCCATTGGCCCCGCGAAGACGATGACATGATCCCATGACAAGCTCCTTTTTCGGGCGATGTATGTGGGACAGCCCAACCGAGACGGACACGGGCATAGTTGGCCGCTGCGTTATTCGCGGTTGCGCGGTCGTCCCCCTCGAGACCAGAACTGATCGCAGTTGCCAGTTATATCTGCAGAAAGCAGAGCACACGCTGAGAACGAAGGGAAGCTGACAGTCGCTGTACTTTTGAGACACCGGGGGTGACGTGTGGCGGCCGGAGGCAGGTGTGTAATACAATGCGCACGCATGAATAAGCCTGCAGTGGGTCAGCAGCACCAACCCTGTGCCCTGTCGCAGCCATCAATCGAGAGGTTCCTTGAATTAGACAGGCGCCAGACTGGGTACACGACGAAGAGTAGCGACGTGGAGCAGCAGCCATCCCGTGCGCAGGGCCCGAACCATCGGTTCGTAGGGATATTGCGATTATGGCAGAAGCAGTATCGAGCACTCCAGTAGAGATCCGAGCGAGCGCCGCACTGCGCGGGTCCCCAGCTAGCCGACAGATAAGGCCATGTTCTTCCCAGTCCAAGCCCGGAGAAAATCGAAAAGAAGCGGGCGCTTGGAACTCGAGAGACGGAGTGTGAAGTCCGCGGCCGGTGGGCGCTTATATTGATGCGGACAGCGTGTGTTGATTTGTGGCTTGCGACCCCCACGGTGGACGGCTTTGCGGTGTCGCTTCCCAGCGTTCGCGTCGGCGGAAGGGCGGCGGTGCTCGACCTGTATCGCCTTTGAGCGCTGAGCGTCGGGTGAGGGTGAATCTGGCGACGCACACACACGTTCACCCCGGCTTGCCCAGAGTTCTCCGCCGGTTGACACGGTGCCACTTTGTCAGCGTCGAGCGTCGAACGGATTGGAATACGCGGTGGCGAGTGGCCGTGAGGGCGCGAGCGTTCTCGCACAGGTAGAGGGACGATCGGGGGGAGTTGGGTGGCGGAAAGGGGGAGAGGGAGCGTGAGGCCGGCTTTAAAAAGAGGGTGGGGGTGTCAGGATGAGTCGGCGAGCGAAAGATCAACGAAACGGCGAAAGACGTGACTCAAGACGCGTCTTCATTCCACATCACGTGCTCGTTGACTATCCTTGACTCCCACGGCGTGCAAACGCGGTTCACGGTCCGTATTATCCCTCATATCACTCACACTGGGCTCTGGGTGAACCCGACTATTTAATCCTGTCTTAGTACTACGCCAGCGACCAACAAGCAGGGGTATCATAAGTAAGTAAAAGCCAGAAAATAGAAAGCACACGCAAGCAAAAGTTCCGTGTGCCGAACCGTTTTCGGCACCGAGACCCCCTAGGTTCTGTGCAACTCCCAGCGCCTGCAAAACCGAAACCCGGATCTCCTCCATATGGCTAGCCATCCTGGCTCGCGCCATCCATAGGGGGCAGCGGCGGGACCGGCGGCGCAAAAAAGCCCGCCGCCGTCACGCCGACCGCCTCAACACCCGCGCCGCTCGCCTTGCGCAGCGTCCCGCGCCCGACTGAGATCGTTCCCCCGCGCATGGTGCCGCTTCCCTTCTCGATGCTGATCGTCGAGCGCGCGCGGTTCCCTTGCCCGGAACCGAATGTCCCTGGTGCGTTCCCGAGCGTGTGCATGGACCGCGTTGACGACATCGGTGCCGCCGCGGCGCCCGAACCGCCCGAAGGTCCGCTGCGGTGCCGCGGGCGGAAGTTGCCCGTGCCATTGGCACCTGGCGTCCATGCTTTCGGCGATCCCCCAAACGCAGGGCTGACTGGCATCACGAGCATCGTGTCGTCGATGCTGTCGTCGTCATCAAAACCACGGCTGTCGCGGTTCGATGAGCCGCGAGAAAGCATTGATAACCGCTTTTGCGCGTTGCTGAAAGGCGCGCCGGAGATGTTGGGGCTCGAGGAACTCGATGAGGCAGCGTCGTCTTCGTGAAAGACGCGTGCGGGAGGTAAAGCCTCGCTTCGGTCTTGAACTTCATCGAAAACTTCGTAATAGCGCTGAATACAGAGCTTGATGATCATTCCAAGCGTCGTGCGGCCTTGAGATGAAGAAGGGGAAGGGGATAGGGAAGGATGAAGAGTAGGCCCGCCGGGAAGAGCACACATCGCAATGTCCCTCGCTGGAGAGGATCCTGATACAAGATTGGGGCAGAGGACAATAGTAAGATTATGCGCGTCCATAAGATTCGTCGAGGAACGTAGAGATACTTCGTGCATTAGATCTGCGACCAAACTGATGAGTGTGTGCATGGAAAGCGTGAGAACGGAACATACGGAGGTAATAACTGAGCAAGATTTGATTACACCTAGGCAAAGCCGGGAGCAAGCTTTCTCGAATATACAACACAGCGGACCAGTCGCTGGGATTTTCTGTTGGTACAGGACATTGTTGAATAATGGGGTATAGGTCTTCGGCAAAAAGTGGTTCGGGAAGGTCTCGCAGGTATTTCTTCAGGAGAACTGCAGCAAGGTGGGCGTCATCGAAGCTGTCCAAGGACACTACCTGCCCTCGGTCGTAAGCTTCTTTCACCTGTCGCAATGTGGCAGAGTTTGGAGAACGTCGAAACAGGCCCTCGTCGGCCAAACCTGAGGGACGACTGGGCGCTGAGATGCAGCCGCAGGGTATGGCTGATGAACGCACCTGTCTCACGCAGGTACTGTGTACAGTCCTTGACTACACGCGGAATACCACCCTTTTCGCCATCGTATCCCATCAGTTCTTCAAGGTGGACACCGAACAGATTTGAGCGCATCTGGACTGGCATGGTAATCTGTCGCTCGTGTTTCGAATTTTCCCTGCGCAGATTAGCGAAGGACTAGATGATACGAAGAGACCTCTTACTGATATACCGCGGGTGGGACGTCGATCTGGGTTAACGGCACTTGGAAGGCCAGCTCCGTCAAGGTACCAACATACGTGATCTTGCGGAAGAATTTTGGGCTGCGAAGAGGCTCAATTCCTCTGTGCTACAAGGACTCAATAGCACACGAACCTGATGAAAGCACCGGCAAGAGAGAAGAGCACTACTCGTTCGTGAGCTATACATCGGGACAGACAGACCGTAGTTCCACTCACTCTTGGAGAAAAAATTAGAATGTACAATATACTGTGGATAAGCAAACGTTCGTCAGGGGTTTCCCTGAAGATATGTGACATACTCACCAATCTCTTGAGGTTTTTCCTATACTTCCTACTGAGACTTCGGTACGCTTTCCACATCCAGTTCCAGCCAGGGGTGTGCTTGCTTCCGGCAGCAAAAAAGACGACAGTGTAGTCGGACTCGACTTCGATTGTTCGGATCAGGCCATATATAATGTGGTTCATTGGATAAACACACCATAAAGGTCGAGGTACGAAAGGATCCGGCTGCAGCAGTGTGAGATATAGACCCAAGATACTCATGAAGACCCACGGTAGAAGGGTATCATATTCGATCTCGCGGGGGTCTGGAAGCGCCGACGCATTCAAGACCACCCTAATGGAAAGACTGGTGTCAAGCTGTGAGCTTCACATGTTACTAAGTGACATACATCGGACGTGTTCTGGGCCAAAGCGCATCAGACGCGCGCGCCGGTAGGCCGGAACAGACTCACTCATAGTCGACGCCAGCCTGGTAGATCATCTTGCTGATAGTCAACTGCAACCTGTCCTCCCCGGGAAGGTCGCCTCCAGGTCCATTGTGGGTGGGAGCGCGTTTTGCCCACGGGGGGTTGAACTTGCGTTTCGGAGCAGGAGATTTGGGAGAAGAGATGTCGACCGGAGAGGAAGGAGCAGATGGGGTTTGGGTAAGGGCGGCAAGACGTTGCTTGAGAGTAAGGTTGGGTTTCTGTCCTTTGGAGCTGTGCATGTCGCTGGTCCAGACCGTCGAGCGAGGGTGATGCGAACGCTTCTCAGGTCAAAGGACTCTCTGTAGCACGTGATGCGAAACCACACAAATTGCCGCTCTCGGACGGGTTTCCAACGGGTTTCAATTTCAGCCTTCTGGCTTTGCTTCCCGCGAGGCACACCCGTGAACGCGTGACCCCTCTCAACGAATCTAAGCTCAAGCTCTCCAGCGCTTTCCGTACCGACATATGTCGTGATGGGCTTTTTACTTTCCGGTACGGCATCGAACTGCTCCAGAGTGCGACTACTACTCCGCGGTCGCAGAGCAGACGTCGCAGATTTCCCAGCCGCATCGTCCTTCATGGCGATATTGACCATATGCAGCTATCGCAGCCACCTCGAACTTGATAAGAAGCGGATGCGGTCTCACGTTCCCAGAGTCGCGCATTGCGCCATTCATTGGCGCACTGACGACGACTCAGTTTCCCCCTTAGCGCGCCTAACCAATAAATACACGATAATGCTGGCGCCGTTTTTCGCGTCCTGTGCTCCCGCTCCAGTTGTTCAGGCCTTCGTGGGCGCCTCGCTAGATGTCTTCCTCTTCCCCGAGCGCCGATCCCGAGAAGCGTCCGAGTAGCGAAGAAAGCTCGGAAAAGCATAGCCACGAAGGAACTTATCACGAATACGACAGCCCCGAGGATCGCAAATTACTGAAGAAGGTCGACTTGAGGTCATTACTGGTCATTCAGGATAATACCTTTACTGGTACTGACGCTTGAGAAGACTTCTACCTATCCTGACCCTGCTGTACTTGTTGAGCTTCCTGGATAGGTGCGGGATTCCTACTGTGACATCTTTCAGATCTCTGACAGGGATCGGTCAAACAGATCGAACGTAGGGAATGCAAAGTAAGTGAGGAAGGGATCCAAAAGAGCATATACCACTAACGCTTTTCCTCACAGGATCGATGGATTGACTACGGTCGGTTTTGATCGTCCTATATTACCCTTCCAGATAAACTCAAGTATATTGGAAGGACCTGCATGTGTCACCTCCCGCGTACAATACCGCCTTGGCTCTCTATTTCATCGCATATGTGACTTTCGAAGTCCCTGCCAATGTGAGCGCGCATACACCCCATCTGCTTTAGATGTTACTGACTCTCTTCTCAGATTGTGTAGGTATTCCGAGTGTAGCCTCGTGAGTGTTACTGACACGTACGCAAGCTTAAAACGGTTCGACCCTCAATTCTGGTTACCTCTCCTTACGTTCGCTTGGGGAGTGGCGTCCATCGCGCAAGGTCTTGTCACCAATCAGGCCGGCTTGTTTGGCGTACGCATCCGTGAGTACTTCCAAAGTACGCTGAATGGCAGCTCTTGTGACGCGAGCACACCAGTCCTCGGTGCCACTGAGGCAGGCCTTTTCCCCGGTGTGGTGTTCATATTCTCTGTATACTACTTGAGGTGAGTGACGAAGATCAACTTCAGCATCCACATTTTCAACGATCTCTTGACGCAGACGGGAACGCCATTGGCGTGTGGCGGTGTTCTTCGGCGGAGCGGCTCTCGCTGGAGCATTTGGTGGTATGTCTGTCGTCTCTGAACCATGACCGGTGATTCCATGTTGCCAGGTATCCTTGCATATGCTATCGGGAAAATGGATGGCGTGGGAGGAAAGCGTGGATGGCAATGGCAAGTACCTCGAACATTATCACGAGCCTCTCCCCTTACTTTGAAGGCAGGATATTCATCCTTGAAGGGTTGTTGACTGTTTTTGTGTCGCTTGTGGGGTTCTTCATCGTCCCAACATGGCCACAAAAAGCGAAATGGGTTCGTAATAACGGGTGATTTGCCAACTCTCCAGATCTCCATACTGACGTTTTTTCCCCCAATCACAGCTGACCGACTCTGAGCGCTCTCGCCTTCTGGCTCGTCTAGACGCCGACTGTGATGCTGCAGAGAAGGAGAAATTTGCGTGGATATACGTGCGGCAGGCCTTCTCTGACCCCCTGGTCTGGGGCTACGCGTTACTATTCCACGGCTTTGCATTCGTGTTATACACGTTGAGCCTCTTCCTGGTAAGCCTATGCATATCCATCTCATCCGGGTTCGAGGCATTCCGTGACCCCGCCCTCATAGCCGACAATCATTACCGGTCTAGGCTTCGCAACCTGGAAAGCACAGCTGTAAAGCTCTCACAGTTCACTTCTGGGCTCGCTATGTTGACAACCCTTTCAGTATGACTGTTCCTCCGAATGTGTTGGCAGCAGTTGGCATCGCGTTCGGTGCTTGGCTAGCAGCCCAGACCGGCCGCCGTGCTCCTCTCATCATTGGCTCGGCGGTTGTGGGCATCATTGGTGAGAGATCGTAGAGCCCACCACGAACCGTGCCTACCACTGACGCATCCTTACCTCAGGCTACATCGTGCTTCTCACCACGACAACAGGTATGTTCTCCCTGTACGAAGAGAACATATTGGCTGAATCATTTGCCTTGGCCATCTAGCGGGAGCGCAGTACGTTGGGATCCATTTCGCGACGCTGGGTGTATACACAGGCAATGCGCTGCTGTTGAGGTACGCGCAACACCCATACCGTGCGTCGACTGGACTCAAATACCACCCACAGCTGGCCCTCCGAGAACATATCCGGCCAGACCAAGCGTGCAATTGGCGTAGCCATGCAGATCACAATCGGTGACATGGGCGCCGTAGCGGGCGTGCTCATCTACCGCCCCGCCTTCTCCGCGCACCGCTTCCGCAAGCCGCACATCATCGCGATCGGTTATCTCGTCTTTGCCATCGCCGTCGCCAGCGCGCTCTGGTACCGCATGGCGAGCGAGAACCGGCGCCGCGCGGCGATCATCGCTGCGGGCAAGGACGAGGAGGTCGATCGTGACACAAAGTTGCTCCTGGGTGACCGCGATGTGCACTGGAGGTACCGGGTTTGATGTCTTCGGCACAGGGTACGGTATTGAACGATGAATCACTGATGATATGCGCTACGTGGCGGCGGACGGGGGTCGTTCTTTTATGACCATCGCAGCCACGAGCCAATAGCCATTATGACTTGTTTACAATAAATGAAGGAGGGACATACTACAACAAGAGGCGAATGTGGTAACGAAAGTAATAAATACATCGCAGCTGCGGATACAGTGCGGAAGAAGGATGTCATCGAATAAATGTACGGTTGGGGGATCGTCATCATGTTCAGTGGAAAGTTAACTTCTTTCGCTTCGGCGCTCGGATCCGACACTGGTACTCGTCATCGTCGTCGCTTGCGTTCGGTTCGTCATGGGGGTTCGTGGGCGCAAGTCTGCGCTGTCTCTCGGCGGACTCCTTCCGCAGATCCCTGAGAGATGTGATCAACTGTCTCAGGAAAGCGCTCTGAAAATACGTGTGCATGAGTAAAGCGCGGTTGCCTGAGCCGAACACGCGTACCCTGGTAACGCGAAGTTTCGCTCCAGAAAGGTTAGACTGCTCCAGGTGCCGTTTCTTCTCGTTGAACTTAAGGGGCATCAGCTACCCCCACGAGTCGAGCAACATCACACATACCTTCTTCGTCTCGTCTTTCTGTATTGCAGAAAGATGCTTGATCCATAATTGCAGGTTCGAACTCACGACGCGCTTCTCGTCTCTCTGTCTTGACAGCTTCCACTTCGAAGAAGTCGCCCTCTCATCGTCTGATTCTGATATCGCGTATGACTTCACAGTAGCTGCAGCAGATCGGCGCGGTCGCTTGCAGCCGCGTGGAGCACTAGAGGTCGTGACAGAACTGGATGGCAGCCTGATTGATGGTGAAGGATCCTGAATGTGCGTGGATCCAGAAATGAAGCTCTCAGCACTTGGCGTTTCCCGCTTGACTTCGATGTTTGGATTGTCCAAATAGTCGTTTTCGGTGAGATGAAACTCGGCGCCGCGTGCGATGGCATTGATGAGAAGACCGTCCTGTGGCAGACCTGATAAGGTGCAAGTGCGTGCAGAATATATGTTATCGTACCGGGGCACGCCCTAGCCGGGCCAACATCTTGAAGTGGTGCAGGGTTACTGGTACGGGGTCAGGCGCGTCTAAATAGTGGTGCAAGATCTATACGCGGTGGGTCAACCATGCCATTGCATATACCTTCCACATACCACATGACAGCTATTCACAACAGCGTGATTCATGAAAGTCGCCGTAACTGGATGCCTAGAACCAAACTCGTCGCGGACCCACTTCCCAACGGGTAGAACATCTGCGCCAGGGATGTCACGCGACATGGCGCTGCAACTAACAGGGGACGTACTGTCGAGATACGGAAGCAACAAAGACCAAGCCCCGTTGTGCAACCACGGTGCCGACCTTCTGCGTCTTAACTCTAGTTCGTCGTGACTAATAACTTGGGTGAGCGTCTCCTGCCCGATTCCGCCCTGAATGGGCTCAGCAAGATACTATGGTGAACCATGGAAGACCGCTAACCAGAGGTGAATCCGAGTCTGATGAAGATCCGTCGTCGTCAAGCTCTGCCTCATCGCTATTCGACGAGACACTACCGTCCCAATCACCCACATGGGCATCCATGCCCGGCAGCGGGTTCTTGGCGTTGAGGGCCCAAGGGTCTCTACACAGCCTAGCCTCGAACGCTGCACATTCCTCTTCTCGTTCAGACGAAGGGAGGTCCTCCAGAGACAGGCGGTACGTTGTGCTAGCGGCATAGATAATCGCCCCTTTGAGTGCTGGATGGGAATTACACATAGAGCGCAGCATGTTCCCCTGTGTTGAGCGAGATGGTGAGCACCACTCTGCTATGAACGACGGAAACGAACCTTGAGGGCGATCTCCATACAGCGCACGACAATCTCCGCGAGGAACGGTCCCAGTGTCGAACTGTCGCTAATCCCACAATGGGCTGCCGCGTAAGCCAGGATAGGCGAGAGATTCTCGACAAATGGGTTCAGGAGGATGTGAATTATGTCATCTTCAGAGACAGGAACGAGATTGAGGCGTTGAAGCTCTGCGTGCAAAGTATCCGGGCCTGCAGACGGACTACCAAGGAAGACTGTCAGGAGCATCACGAGACGAGCGGTTGTATCTTGACTCGGGAAGTCCTTCCAGAGGTACCGAAGAGATATGGCCGCCGAAGACGTCGTGATTGAACGTGTCCTGACAAAAATCTGAGGTGCGTCTGAGATACGCTCCGGACCAAAAGCCCGTGAGGCAGGCATTACCTTGATAAGGTCCTCAACCAAGGAGCTGAAAATTCATGGGTGAGACTCGACGAGGCAGTACAGGAAGCACCTGACTTACGCCAATGGAAACCGTAAGCCACCCTCGCGATCCAGTGCCTTGAGGGCAGCATAGCCAGTATTATTCGACTCTGCCTCCATCAGGACTTCAGCGGCAACCGTCCGGCTGATGAACATTCTGAATGCAATTAGTAGTAAGATCACTCGGCATTGCATGCGTGATAAGGCAAAACCATACGATGCGTCCAGGCGGCACAGCTCGCGGACGTTGGAGGTGATCCCCTCGACGTCGTGCTCTCCTGACCTTTCGAGAATCCTTCGAAACACGAAATCGCGATACTGGGAGACGATATAAAGCTCAGAAGCGTCCGATTGATAACGGAAGGGAGTATATGCGCACTTTACTATCCATACGGAAGCCATTCGCGATGGCAAGCGGGAGAAGACGTGGTTCGATGGAGAGCGCCAGAGGGAACTGCGCCATGATCGGATCCTATTATAACTACAGTGTAAATGTGATGCCCATCCTTGAAGTGGCACCGAGACCCACTTTGGAGCAGAAAGGTATGAACTATCATAGATGAGATCAGCCAAGCTATATGCCGGAACCGCAAGCGTACGCACCTTGCCCTTGTCCAGCACCTCTGCAATAACGTCCATCGCCAGGCTCCGCCGCTCCGTGCGCGCTTTGCTCTCCTTGATGAAAAGGCGGAACACATTCCCGTCGTCCTCCCCCTTGTTCGTGTTGATGTTGGGCCCGAACCTCTCGCACGCGCGCTTCATAAGGTGGCTGAACGTCGCCAGGCTCAAAGTCCGAACCCATGGTGTCTTAATGAAGGGGCAACAGGAGCGGAAATAATGATGCACAGCAATCTGGACAAAATAACGGGACAGGTGCGCGCCACTGCTCAAAAGCACCTATGCACGACGGCGGGGATCGTATCCAAGGACCCAGGGATGACCAATTTAATCCACTCACGTCGAGGACCTGCTCGCTTATAAGCTTCCCTCTACCTAGCGCCCAGTACAGCGCTTGGACAGGCCCGTATCGCGACAGGAAATAATGAGCGCGGACGTAAGGATCCTGCGAAAATTCGTGGAAACGCTTGCACACGACGACAAGGGACGCGGGATTGTCGACTTCATCGAAGATGATTTGGAGGACTTCATCTACTCCGGCGCGGGGGGGTAAGCGCCTCTGCGGGCGGTGAGGCCACGACGGTGACGCACCGGGGAGTCGGTCCATAACCGCCGGATCGAGTCGGATTTGCGAGTGTTCCAGGTAGGAAGTGTTGGATGTTCGTGAAGGAGGGCTGGGGATGAAGATCAAAACGAGGATAGGAGAGCGAGTGGGTGGTGTGGCAAGGGTGAAGGCGGTTACATACGGGCGGTTAGGAGGCACGCCAGCAGCAGTCCTTTTATGATGGCGCTGGACGTGGCAGTCCTCTTCTCAGGATCGCACCGATCTGTTTCGCGGGTCAAGGTGGCGGCATATATAGGCGTTCAAGGAGCGTAGTGGACACAGCGGCAGCTCTAAAAGGTACGATTGTAGTAACTACGCCAGACGCGCCACGGCAGTTTCCAACTTCGTAACCGCAATGACGGATGGAAAACATCAAAGTTCGCCACCTCCAACCTCTCCAAGAACGACGCAATAGGCACCTGTGCGATGCCATATCAGCACGAAAATAAAGGTCCGAGCGGAGTAGGCACTCACCCCTGCACCGAACACGGGCATGGCTGCCCTCGGGACCTTTCCTCCGCCGTCCTTGAACATCTCCCGAGCCGTGACTATATGGTCATTCGCGGTACTGGCAAAGGCAAAAACCGCGTCGTCGATCCCCGCCGCACCCGGCCCCTTGCGGAACACTTCCTCCTGGCTGACGCCATGCTTAGCTGTGACCTCCGCGGGAATGACCATCCGCCCCTTGGACGCGTGGTAAGGCAAAGCCCGAAGGAGGGTCGAGATGCAGTGCGCGGCGCCTAGGTGCGAGGCGGCATGCGACACTGTGTCCGAGGACTGGCCCAGCAACGACAAGAGGAGATAATAGTGGGTCGATGCCGTTGACTCTGCATGAGCTATCAAAGAGTCCATCGTCAAATGGGAGGAGCCCTTGAGTTCCTGGGTCTATTGGTACGGCATCTCAGCATGTGAGGGGCGGGGCGGTACGGACGGTGCACGGCGAATGGACGCACCCGAGCGTCTATGATCCTCTTCAGATGATACGGTGACAGGTTAGCGGAGCGCGACGTGTCATAAAGCGCCAGTGCGATGGGGTGGTGTGGTGGCCTGCCCTATGTCGCGTCCATGGCTAATAAGATGGTGCGTTCGGTGAAATGACGCACGTCTGCAAATCCCTTCACGGCATCTCTCCAAAACTGCATTCGCATCTCCCCAACCAAGTTGTTCGACACAGTGTCCGGTATCGTTGCCAGCTCATCCTTGAGAAAGGCGTCAGAGACCGTGCACATCCCGCGTAAGCACAGAAACCTACGTAGAATGCCTTGATGGCAAAGTAACCTTTTCGCTTGTCGGCAGGATATAGCTGGCCCACGAGATAGGACTCGTAGTCGTGTTTTTGGACAAACTGCCTGCAATACGCGTAATGCTCGTCAACCCCGGGCTCTGTGGGAGCTGCGGAAGTGCTAGCGTGTCGGAACGCGGCGTTTGGAAGGTGAGAACCTAGAGAGGGTCGGCCGACCGACCCTGCGCACGCGCGCAGTTGAGAGAGAAATCGGGGCCTCATCCGGGGAGCCTCGAGGGGCTGGTTGTATGTAAAGGCGAGAAGAGTAGGGATGACGCGACGCGAGCGCGACGGTGTTACTAGGTCTTCGGCCCGACATGTCCGACATGCTTGACGCCCCAGAGTCAACTTCACGCCGCCGCCGACATCCGCGAGCCGTACTTCCACGCGTCCTTGCTTCAACATAGTTCCGTGATGTCAGTCACCCACTCTGGCCTGCAAAAGGAAGTGTTGTCGCTCTACCGTCGGTGTGTGCCCTTCAACCCGAATCTGCACGTCAGTTGGTGACCGGTGCAGTGCTCTGCGGATGGTCCGCACCAAGCCGCCCACAACACGGGACAAATTCCACCTCTTCGTACGCTACAGTTTCAAGACGCAGGCAGCTGCTATCTCGCCCCGAAGCCTGAGCTCTGTCGAACACCTCATACGGCGGGGCAAGCGGCAGCTCGAGACCTACGAGAACCCCTCCGTGCGGGACTGTTGGGTGTCACAGGAGATGCGCGACTGGGAGGCGCGAGACCGCGCGAGCCACCCATAACACACATACGGCCTCCACTAGGATCTGCCAGTTTGTTTGTCGACCCAGCTCTATATCCCAGCAGCGATACTATAATTAAAAATGCGGGTCTATAGTCTATACTTTCGTCTGCAAGAGGCTGTCTACCGCAAGTTGAGCAGCCTCGGACACCGGCGACGCAGCCTTCTCTGCCTTGGGCTCGCTGGCGTCGCCTTCAGCGATCTGGCTCGGCTCTGCCTCCTTCTCTGCTTCGGCCTTTTTGTCAGCCAGAATCTTGAGCGCGCCTTCGTACGCCAACCGCCGCTCGTTGATGACGTATTTTATCCGCGCCATGCTCTTGCGGCACTGCAGAGGTGAAGCAAGTGGTGAGTGAGGGTCCCCGGGGGGGTACGACGCGACAAGCGTACCTGGTGCTCCCGCGTGCCAATCGTTCGCGCGACCATGCCCGGCGCTATGGAGGCTCGCCGGTAATTCTCCACCTGGGTGGCCAGGAGGTTGCGTTCCCGCAGCAGAACATACCACAGCGTGTGGAGGTCCTTGAAGCTCTTCCTCCGGAGCTCCGCTGCAGTCCAAGCCCGGCCTGAAAGGGAGGACATCGTAACGCGTCACACAAACGAACGGTCCTTACTCACCAAAGACGTCCTGCATCCCTGCACCATCCTCCACGGTGTCGTATATCACCTTCCCATCGACTTCTCTTTTCCGGAAGAAGGCGTAGAGGCCGTGGTCGGGCTTCGCCGGAACGTTGAGGTGGGGACGGAGTGCACCGGGCGCGGCGGACGTTGCGGGGGCTGCTGGCACAGTCTCGAGCGCCGTGCTATACGGTCGAGCACGACCAAGCGCGCGAACGGCCTGAAGAGTGGATGAACGGAGAGAGGAGAGCATCGCAAGACGCTTTGGGCGAGAGTCGATGCCGCTGGACGTGTGAGAGGCGGTTTCGCGACCGTGACGATACCCGTGACAAGCTCAGGTGACCGGGACCGGTGACCTTAACCCACTTCTGGGGCATTTCCCGCCCAGGTTAACGATAGCTAACGATATGATAACTTAAATTTCATCCTGGACCATCGATGGAGAACAGTACAGTACAACACTAGTGCTAAGTAGATCGGGCGGCATAAGAGATTACAGTACAAAATAATGCTGGAGACAACTATCAGGTATATGCTGTTGGTTTCTATAGGGTAAAATGCGGTAAGGGATGCGAGAGAACATGCGATGCAGACACGGCACTAAGAGATGACATGGAGAGAGGGGGATCGAGTGGAAAGCAGTCATTCAGGACAATGCGGTGGCAAGAGAGGCGGAAGCAGACGTAACCGATAGCCGAGGGCGATGTCAACGCGAAGCCATGTTCTGAGAACCCATCTGGGATTGATACGATGCGCCGAACGGGTCTTGCGGCGACCCGAGCATCATCCACGAGTCGTTAGTGAACACGGCATCGCCCCTGAGAACGCTGCCAAAGTTCATGCCAGGAATAGAAACTCCTGCCGGAAGTCCCGGAGACTCGCCCAGGCCGTCCCCAAACGGTTGATGATAGCTCAGCGGCGTTTCCAAGGCTTTAGACAACGAAGACTCCCCGTAGTTGGGGTAGCCAATCGCCTGCTGGGAATCGGGGAAGTAGCTGTACGTGCTATTGACCGGAGTGAACGTTGATCCCGCCCACAAGGTGCTGCCGTGCGGGTTCGAATCGGTGGGAAACCCGGTGGCGGTGAAGACGACTTGGGGGTTGGGCTCCTGCCAGGAAGAGGCAATCGACGGCGATCGCTGAGATGGGGGCAGACCGGGCGATCGGCGCGCAATGCGCGTCATGACCTGCTCCTCAAGGAGATTTTGGAGTATGTCGGCAATGCTGACGGCACTGGCGAACGACATGCCGACCTCGCGCAGGAATAGGATGGCCATTTCCGCGTTCTTTTGGGAGGATTCCAGGGCACCGTGTGCGATGCGCGGGCCCGAGACGGCCTGCACAGCTGCCAACACGAAGATGGTGGCTGCCGCGGAGATGACCTGGATGATTGTGATGGGGACGTAGCGCAGGGAGTAGTGCCTGCGCCAGATGCCTGCGAGCTCCATGATCTCGGCGGCAGCCTTATTGCAGGGCTATGAGGTTTTCCACGTGAGTACAAATCAAATTTCGCAGATGTCCCAGCGCACCTTAATGTGATCCATGTGTTCGTTGGCGTCCTCGAAACGACGACGGCGGTAGAAGGGGCGATGGAGAAGGATGGAGAGCCAGTGATAGGTCATGTGTAACATGATCTGGTGGGGATGGGGTACGCTCGTACTGGACTTCGCGAAGTCGATCTCTGGCGGGAGCGAATTCTTCCAGGTACTGAGCTTGAGACTGTAACACACGCCCAGGGTCAGCACTGTGCCTCGACCCCATTATCACAGCACCCACTCCATCTGTCCAATGCGAAACTCGTCTGCTTCATGGCGAACGCCGAGCCGAGAGAAGTTGCTCCTGCACCCAGTCCATCAGACCCACATCCACCGATAGTGCAGTATTGTTCGACTTACACAACGTCGGCTATCTCCCTGGCGATCCTGAGGAGCGCGCATGTTTGCCCGAACGTCCCGGAAATGTAGCTTGGACGTTCCTTTTCGGTCGAGGACCAGGATCCTAGGGGTTGATCGAGATCTGCACCGACAAACGGCACCGGGATCGCTTGGGCCTCCTCTGAGAAGTTGGTGCAGAAGTCGCGGCCAACGTAGAGAGACCACGTCGTATCCTGGATGTGAGCGCCGTCAGCAGCGAGCGATGGATGCTTGTAAGTATCAAGCATACCTGGCAGAAGGTAGTCCACAAGGCCCAATTCCGATCAAGCATGCCTGCTTGGGAAATCAAGCGCGCTTCAACCCAGGGGGAACAATCCAACCCCAATCCAACTATCCCAGGAGAAGTGTCAGTCGTTGAACGATCAGAAGGCAAACACGAGCACGCACGTGCTTGAGACATCCGTGCGCTTATGCCTGGAAGTAGAGTTCAGAAGCGGGGCGATTATATGCATTAAGCCGAACTCACCAAAATAAATGTAGCCAAGCGTGGGATGGTTCTCAGACGAGTGATAGTTCGCAAGGAGAGAAAGAGCTGTCATCGCGCTCAGTTTCGGCAGCTCGCACTCGTCCTCCAGATAGGACTTGGCACTATCAGCGAATTGCCGACGCGCAGCAGGATCCTTGATCATCGGGTCATCAGAGAAGGCTGTGGCGACCGCCAGCATGGCATTGTGCAACATAGGAGAGTAATGCGCTGTTTTGAGGGGTGGCTGTGAGCCCGGCAGGCTGAGGCAGCGCTGCATGTCACGTTGGAAGAGTTGGGGGATAACACGAAGGCCCCACGACGTGAAGAAGCGGAATAGAAGGTCGAGAAGCCTGGTTCATGTGACGATGATTGATCAAAAAAAGCTTGGATCGGGAGAACGGGTAAGGCTCTCACCGATCGTGTTCGGCGCGTGTGAGCGGCACTTCCTCAGGGAGATGGCGCGCCCAATCGATGTCAGAATCGAAGAGTGGCTTCTCCTGCGCCAGATATACATCGGCACCACCATTTAGCAGCTCTTCATTAAGCGGGGAGCGCTCCGGCGTCCGCGGTGCCCATCTGAAGATGGACGTGAGGCCGTAGAGAAGACCACCATTCCCAAGCTACAAGTCCGACGATGTCAGTGCCGAAGCCGAGAATGTACAGGAAGAGCGCTGCGCACTGGAAGTTGTGTCGGGGCGCAAATCCGTTGTTCGAGTTCGGCGTCTTCTTGCTCTTCAGTCTTCACGGCTATAGACCCAGAATGGCTAGAGACAGGCGATAACGTATACCCATCTGAGGAATAAGGCGACGCCCTATCGGGAATCCGTAAAGGAGGGGCGCTAATCTCTGGCGCCGGCTCGCTGTAGGACTGAGATGTGCAGCGGGAGAGACGCTCTTCGAGGACTTTGACGCGGTTCTCCAAGAGCTTGTTCATGTTCTTCAACGAATCGACATATTGCTTCGTATTAGGTTTCTTTGCGCTCTCGGGACCCCAGGAGCACTGCGAAGACGGTTTGTCAACGTTCGGCAAACACAAACAATAGTAGTGAAAATTGATGCGTACTTCGTGGCCGGATACTCTGCATGATGCGCAGACGGGCTCACACCCGTCACACTTGGACTTTCTGTACGTTGGGGGTCAACGCTTGTGTGGTAGAGGGTGGAGGGTAGGAGGAACGTACCTCCTGCGACAGTGGTTGCAAGCACGACGAGCATAGTTGCCACGCTTCATCTGAGATGGCGAGTATTGGGGTGGATCGGGAGATACGTGGACAAGCGATCGGGCAGCTAGGAGTGCTTGGTTTTAAATACTGGAGCAGCACCGATGTTATGTTCATTCAAAGACCGAACGCAAGGAGGGCTACTTACACGCACAATTAGGGTTGGCGAGTGACAGCGCGAACAGCCCCAAGTGCCGTGAGGAGTGCACGCGTCAGGTCAGGATCAAGTTCTTGAGAACGGGAGCATTTGCGGCTGTCACTCGCAGTTGCGGAAGTTGCGGTGACAGCAGGGGCCGCCGTCAGCCTATTACTCGATCCCGTAATTGCAGACCGAACGATCGCTCGCACCGCGGTAGATTGTCGCAGGGAGGGCAATTTCTGGGCTGCGCCCTGGCGGGATTAGCCGCGCCGGAGCCCCACGCAGCGGCCCGGCAGGCATGCCTGCTGCACGCAGCGCGTCTTGCTGTGAACCCCACTCCAGCAGCTGCCTCGTCTTACTGGTTGTGGAACCGTATGTGCCTGGGAACCGCAAAGAACCGCCGGTAATTTACTCCAAATGCGGACGCCTTCATATATACCAGGCTGCATGGAACACTGCCGATAGAAGCTCGATCGAACTCTCAGCGACTCCCTCTTGCGCCCGGCTATGCTTGTGCGCTGGCCTGGCGGGGGCGTGCGTCCTTTAGGTTCGCAGCCCGCCGTGACTTCAGAACAGCACACACTGCTTCTTTGCGCACCGTGTCCTCGCAGGCGCGGGGTCGCATCACCAAAGTGGGCGCGCATTACCCGATTCTCGCATCGGCACGGCAAACAATGCTTAACCGATTTCATTCGGTTAGTTCGAGTACGCGGATCCGGCCGCGCCTCCTCGACGTCGGCTCGAATGCGTTCACCGCTGCACCGCTCCATCGCGGGGCCATCGATCACTGCCAATCAGCTGTCAGATAAGTATTACGGATAGGCTACCCTTCACTCTAGCGCCAGCCTAGACCTTCCAGGCATGGAATTGACATTCGGACTTATGGGTGACATGGACAGTCATTGTTCCCGCGTCGATCGTGTGAGAACCTACCGGGCGGCCGTAATGCGCAGTGGCCCGCAGAAGGTGTGCGTGCAGTGAACTGGGCTTCGGACCTCGGAGAATACGGATAGCACAGTCGCCCATCGTGAATGCATCACAATTCGAGGCGGAGAGGAAAGCGGTGATAGAGAAGCAGTGGGCCACATGGCTGCAGCGAGGAGTAGAACAAGAACACAGCAACACGGGGGCGAGTGAACGGCACCGGGCAAGCTTGGGGGACGGAGACGAAACCCTCAGGGACAATCAGAACTAGAGCTACAGTCGGATTGGGTTACGCATCGACCATGTGCAAGGTGAGTCGCATCTGTACCGGAGGGCGCACCGTCCCAGCACTGCCAGAGGTGCATCGCTCGGAGGGGAAGAATTTCGATAATCCCCACGTCTGACAAGATTCACTCCACTATCTCCTCTGCTTCGGGATCCTCCTCTCTTTGCCGGGCGCGGCGCTGGTACGCCTTGACCCTGCGCTCCAAGTCTTTGTCCGGTCTGAGGTCGTTGATACAGATCATCTGATTGCAACCAGAAGCTGGACATATCTTCTTCGTGTAACGATTCGGGCCGAGCATCTGGCGTATGGCTGCAGCCGAGAATGAATGCTGGCAGATCGACCTGTAGGAAGTCGAGTCATCCCATGCGCAGTGCGGGAATGCAGAGACCCGACGCACGATGTCAGCGGCTCCTCGAGAGGGACCAACGTGATGGGGCAGTTGAAATCTTGCAGTACACCGCCTACTTGGATGTCATCATCTTCATCATCGCTAATATCCCCCTCCTCTGATTAAACGACATCAGTAGGAGTCAAAAATTTCAGTGACTGTTTACGGACCTCGGGGCAGGAACTCTATCACAGGTGGCATTGCCTCGTCCGGATGCTGTACTTCCTGGAGTATTGTTAGGGGTATGCGAGGCGGGAACAAAGAATGTGCCTGACATAGACAGATTGTTTGAACGCAGCGTACGCCTCGCTTTTGGCATACTTCTGCCTGCTTGTCTTGTTGCGGTAGGTGTCCAACTTCTCATCGACCTGCTTTTCATACCGCTCAAGAACATCGCTCTGGGGAGCCGAATACGTTATTGCGTCAAAGGCTTCGGTAAGGCAACGCACAATTTTTTCTCCAGAGATGACCTTCTGATGGAGATCCTTCAATGTCCGCTCATGAGACAGAATCTCCACGTCTATGTCAATGATATCTTTCATGAGATGGTCTAAGTTGTCGAGTTGCTGAACGCGACGGTTAGCTTTGGAAAGGACGATCCGACGGGCACGCACCTCCTTGACATCGTCATCATCTGCGTACTCCGCCACCGCACCGGAGACCTCAGTAAGCAGCGAAAATGCGCTGTCTTTGAGATTTGTCGCTATCATATTCCAGTCAAGGGCTATTCCTTGCAACTTCTGCCCCTCGTGCCGATCCAGGGGTTGATTGCCAAACGATTCTTCGTCAAATCCATCCTGCGCTTCTCCATTGTTGGCCGCAGTACCGTTTGTCACTGTCCGACGAGGCGGACGAGGCTGAACATCCTCATCTTCCTCGTCGACCGCGTCTTCGTCCATATGCTGAGGAGCGGCGTCTTCCTCTATGCCATCAGACATGGCATCAGCAACGCGTCTTCTGCTCCTATAGCGTGGCATTGTCGTCGGCGAGAATTATGCGGTGCGTGTGTATGCTACAAGGCAGTCCGGACTCTGCGAAACGTGAGGGTGGCAAATGGGTGTGGCTGCAAGCGAGTCTGAGCGCGTCGCCGCGGCGCGTCGCGCGTCTGCTGCAAACGCGCAACGTAAGCAGCGCGGCGGCAAACCCCGGAGCGCCTCGGCCGCAAGAGCACAGCGCACAACGTTCCGCGCTCACGCCAGTGCAACGTCGGCCATGCTCTCCCTCCTCAGAGCCGTCGCCCGACCCTCTCTGCTCCGCTCGCCTCTGGCCACACGCTCCGTCCTACCTGCACTCTCACTATGCGCGCTGCCAACCACCTTCGCTAGCGCGTTCCACGCGTCAACCCCAGCGTTCCGCACGCTCAACCAGGCAATGCGCCGAAAGCGACCACAAAAGAAGGCGCTCTCCAAGGCGCCCCTCCTCGACGACAACCCGCAGCGCAAGGGCATCGTGATGCAGGTCTTCACCGCCAAGCCGAAAAAGCCCAACTCGGCGAAGCGTAAGGTCGCCCGCGTGCGGCTTACGTCTGGCAAGACGCTCCAGGCGTACATCCCTGGGGAGGGCCACAACCTGCAGGAGCACAGCGTTGTCCTCGTGCGTGGCGGCCGTGCGCAGGATCTGCCCGGCGTTCGGTGGGTTCTCTGCTTACGCACTACCTCCGCGGCTGACGGGGCACCCTCTGGCAGTTACAAGCTCGTCCGCGGCGCCTCAGATCTCGGCGGTGTTGCCAACAGGATGACAGCGCGGAGCAGATATGGAGGTGTGTACTTTGCGCCTCTGCCAGCCGGGCACGCTTCTGACGGTCTCGAACTGTGCGCCTAGCCAAAAAGCCGAAGTCATGATGCCGTTCCAATTGACTCGCAGGGCGCGCTCTCCTCTTTGGTTAGACCTGGCAAGATGCCAGTTGGCTGTCGTTGATCCTACTCATTATCAATTCGAATTTATCATTTTGGAGGGTCTGGCCACTCTGTTGACTAGCCCGGCCGTTCAAATCGCCGGCGCCTCGTCGTGAAGGCGTTGATTATGGAGGTTTGCATGTAAACGCCTTTGCTGACAGCCGCCCACGATTGGGCAATTCAGGCACATTGGCGCCCTCAATGGTCTTGTGCTGTCCCTCGAAGCAGCTTTGTATATGTGCTTGCCAACTCTGGTGCTCTGTATCAGGACCCCGTTGTGTGTGTCAGGCACCAAAAGCGTACATGCATGGAAGCGACCAAGTTCGACCTTGGGGTTTATACATCAAAAGATGGGGACCGGCGGAAACCCTCGCGTGGCCGGTTAATCCGTTCTAGAGGGGTACAGGCTCGCCCTCACGGCGCAGTTTCTCCTCCCTCCCTCTACTCTCCCGCGCCAGCCTCTCGATCTCTGTATTCACAGCCCAGCACCATACGTCGCGCTCGACGCGGCTCCGGCACCGAAAGACGATCATCTTCTTCGGTGCGCTCAGCGACGGAACCTTTTCGGCTGACACCGCTTTATGCGGAACATAATACACCACGAACAAGGTGTCTTCCTCAGGATCGTCGCTTTCGAGCCCATCTCCGTAGCGGCGGGGCGTGACTGGATTGTTGGCGTTGTACTGCCCTTTCGGAAGTGCCTGTGCTGCGAAGACGCCCGACGCGGTATATGCATCGAGCAAAGGAATGGTTTTTCCTCTTCGG
Organism: Gloeopeniophorella convolvens; assembly: GCA_022496205.1. Taxonomy (NCBI): domain Eukaryota; kingdom Fungi; phylum Basidiomycota; class Agaricomycetes; order Russulales; genus Gloeopeniophorella; species Gloeopeniophorella convolvens. Next base: position 49,221 of record WTXD01000056.1, on the reverse strand, counting down.
CGGTAATGCATGGACTGAGGCTTGATGTGAAATTGCACCAGCTGGCCCGCGACAAGAAATAATTGCACAAGTCTGCGGGACATCCGTCAGGTTCATACCAGGCGTAAACGAACGTAACACGCACTTGTACCGCCCATGTAAACCTTGTCTCACGTATATGCGCCCGGTCTTGGTAATCGGCCGACAGCCGTCGTATACGCACCAATGGTACATGGAACTGAGGTAAGGCAGGGCGACAGTAGGATCTGATGGGGGTTCAGGAGGATGAAGCTTGTCATCTTCTTCGTGTCTCAGGCGATGCGGCGTTATGCGCGGCCTGCCTGTGGCGAAATGTACGACGTCCATCTCTTGTCGGGTGTCAACGAAATGACGCAGTTTCCAATAGTGAACCAAGGCACGGAGTCGCTCGATCCATTCGATAGCGACCTTTGCAGACCAGGTCTGTGATCGTTCCCGTGAGCACGGCGACATGAATGAACGGCGTAGACAGGTTGACTCGAGTTACGTACCTCAAATCGAATGACGCGCCCGGTCTTCATGACCAGCTCAAAACACCGGCGCATGCGCACCCTTGTCACGTCTCCAGAGAACGCTGTATCGCCACCGGCGTCTTCGGCGTCGCCATCCTCGTAGGCAACCCTCGCGTCCACGAGTTCCTCTTCCTCCCACTCCGGCCGTGTCGACGTGCTCACTGGCTGACTCGAATGGGCCGCAGGTGTGAGCGCTCGCCGCACCTCGATGACAGCTCGCAAGTCGGTGACGCCGCGTGCGGCGAGCACTTGCGTGGCACCTCTTCGGATCTCTTCTTTGTGCAGTGTCTCATGGGTGTCTGTGTCTACATGATGAGGCACAGGAACAACCCCCGGTGGGTTTGGTGCATGTGCCTGGGCCTGGGCCAGCGTGAACAGCAGACCATCGTGCACGGTCAGGTAGAGATCTTCTCGTGAACCTGACGTGGGTTTGACACGAGAGACGTAACCCTCGATGCTCAGGGGTTCCGTGATGTGCCGGCCGTCTTTGAGATGCAGATGAGAGGCCATGTGCTCTGTCATGCGCACTTCAAGGTGAGCAGCTTTACCTGCCTAAACGCTCCAGAGTCAGGGCCGGGTGAGTACATGAAGTGGCGACACCCTTACTTGGTTGAGTGCCAAGCCTGCGAGCACTGCCCAAGTGCGAGGATTCCCCCGAATGTCGTCGAGCCACCAGACCCAGTCTAACCTCGTATCGAGGCGCCAAGCAAGTTCCATACGTGCACCTTCGGCGAGCCGCCCCTTGATGATCACGTCCCAATCTTGAACTTTTCTCAGAGTCTTACTGCAAAGTTGAACGAAGTTGTCGTGGTTGAAGATGGAAAGATCCGCGTTCTCGGGCACATCGATCCTCATCCGTGTGTCGAGAACAGGTGAGCGCACTTCGATGAACGCGGGAAGCTTGCCGCCAGTATCTCGCCTATCAACAAGTATTCTGAGCCCGGGGTGATCGTACTTTGGGTGTCATACGTACCACAAGCGCCACATCCAGTCTACGCCGCGAGAGCGACACCTAGCTTTGAATACGAAGATGTAAGTCCCAGTTCTTCGTTGGAAAGGTAGGTGTTTCTTCGACCCGGCCCTCAATGATGCTGGAGGACATGTGATACAGAAAGACATATCCATAAAAGAGAATAAGGATAGCCCTGTTCGGCTATCCTTGAGCGGCACCGCGTAGGCAAGGTGTTTATGACCCAGAAACCGCTCTTTACAGGGCATCTTCTGTGGGCCTACATCAACTTTGGAAGGGTGCATAGGGGTAAGAACCTACATAGTCATTATAGAGCTCCAAACGATTCTTGCGCCAGACAACCATGAACTCGGCCCAATCTTCATACTGCACGTGGCCAGCGGAGCGGCTCTGCATTTCGTCGAAATGGGGACCAAGAGACGCGTCGCTGCTGTAAGCGACGCGGACCACCATCCTGTCTAACCATCACTCATGCCTGTGAGTACAAACGTGCTGGTCGAGAGGTCTACTAGTCACCTTGCATCTTGGCGTCATCGTATTCGTCAGGCATATCAAGCAACAAGGCTGCAGGGGCTTCCTGGACCGCTTGCTGCTCTTCGGCTGCCTGTGCACTAGTATCCTGTATCTCACTGCCTGTTCGATGAAGAACTTCATGTGGAGATGCAGTGGGAGCAGAAGGAGGGCTGTGAATTGCCGAAGACTGCTCAGGCGGCAGACGGACGGCCTTCCTTGCCTTCCCTTTGCCCTTCCCATCTGCTATTATGGAGGCTACAGAAGCCCCGTTCTCAGCAATATCGCTCTTCGCTTGGGTGAGGACGCGTGCCTTCAGTGCGGGTTTGAGGCCAAGGTCTGAACCGGGAGGATCAGTGCGAGCGCGGAATTTCTCAGGTCGTCGGACGGCATGAGGGTTCCGAAGAAGATTAGTGGTAGAAGTGTCCGTCGGTATATCGTTGTCCTCTTCGGCAGACGTGGGTACGTCATCAGGAGGAGACGAGGAATGAGAGGGGCCTGCGTCGGGATGTGCCGAGGTTATATGTGAGCGTGCTGTCACGAAGGTGTCGCCTGTAGTCATAGAAGCCGCACCGAGGTTGAGTTGAGAGACAGAGGAGCCATCCTGAGCAGTGACGTTGGCGGTCGAATGAAGGCTTGGAGGAGGGGGCTCGGTGTACGTATCGAGGCCAAGGAACTCCCCCACTTGGAACGAGCCTGTATCGTTAGGCAGCACCCAGCGAGCATGCGCCGTACTTGGGTTTTCTTTTCTGCCTTTCCACAGTCGACCCCATGCAGACTCTCTCCACCTCCGCGACATCTCATCCTTGATGTTGGTCTCCTGTTCTTCGTTCCAGTTCTCCACCGACCCCCCAAGCTTGAGGTAGAATGCAAAGGCATATTGGTGAATGAGATCGTCGAGGGGTTCCTGGCTGTCAGAGGATGACTGGTCGTCCTGGGCGAAACCGAACATGCGACGCGGTCTCCTGGGTGGTCTGGTCACCAGACGTTGTGCATCTGATATAATGCGTTCAGGCAAGGGTCCCAAAAAGAAACGACGCAATCTGTGCTTGTCTCCGACTTTTTCTAGCTTCACCGCAGGGGTGACGGTGATAGGAGGGGGGATAGCGGGAGGAGAGGTCATGGCTGTTGGGCGTGATGCCATTCAACACGCTATTGAGGCACACAGAGGTCGACTGATCGCACGTTTCCGGCGGGGCGCAGACGCGTCCGACCAATGACATCATACCATTCCTGCCACGCGATCACGTGGGTCTTTGCTCGCTCTTCTGACCCTGGGAACTCGCCCCGCTCTCCCCGTCTGCCGCCGAGTCTATCGCCATCTTCAGACCCATCCAAAATTGCGGTCCCCTCCTGGCAGTCGTCATGTTCGTCGGGTCCAACAATAACTGGCTACGAAGTCCGACCAACCTCCCCAAGCTTTCACATACTGATGGTTGTTAGTGGACGACTCCATCACTCGGGGCGCGGGCGTTTGAAGTCGACAACTTTTTGGCGTTGACTTGCTCTGCAGAGGGCCCAGGTAGGCCGAGAAAAAAACACCAATTAGGCAGCGATATAAGGAAGGTTCGCTCACACCTGCAGTGGCCAGCTATGCGGGGTTGCCATGTCACAGCACGCCGCTGTGCCTGGGCAATTATAGGTATCTGGTATCCCTTCCCTTCCCACAGGGAGACCCAAAGATGCGTTGCAAGATGGTCGGCAATGCATTTCAATGTAATCTATGTGCGCATCTGACGCGGTTCTGTGACGGAGATTGAGAAGAAGCGTGCAACGATGCACCACGGCACTCCTTTCTAGCGCGCAGACACATTAAACCCCACACGCCCGATTATAGCCTAAGTATGTGACTGCTTTTCGCATCAACTCTGGCAAATCACATTACATGATCGTGAGTAGCGGCGTTTGACTTCGTACTACCACGCCCTTGGTCCCTCTGCGTCCGCCGACCCAGAAGTGGTGCTAGCGTCGAAGACAGTAGGGATCAAGAATTCCTGTTCGTAGCCTTCCCGTCCATCACCCTTCCCTGTCTCATACTCCTCCATCTCCCCACAGTTCATCCGAACGCAATTCCCGGCATGTTCCAAATCATGAGCCTGCACGAGATCCCCCACCTGATCCACCTCCTTCGCGTGCTCGTTGTTCCGAGAGTCCGCGCACTCCATCACCTCCTCAAGCTCTTGCTTTCGCAAATCATCCAGAATCGATTTGGCATCCAGGACGTCATTGTGGTCGTACGGCTTCAACCCGTAAGCACACATAAACTGGCGGAAGCCGCCAAAATCCTTCGTGAGTTCATAATCTGATTTCTCTTTATACCCAGGTCGGGTGTTAGCTGACGCGGTCGCAGTAGCTTGTGAAGGCGCCATCTCGTTTCTTTTCCTGCTGTGGAAGTAAGCCATCTCTCTGGCTGCTCGGGTACAAGGACTCACCGTGGTGGTTCGGGAGGGAGGACTGGAGTCGCTGAAGGGGTATGCGTTACATGGTCAGCTTTTATCATCTAGGTCCTCTAAGCTCCGAGAGGTGTGATCGGTACGCGTGTAGTCATATACGTCAACGCTCACGATTCATGACTTGTCGAGGTATCTTCCGTCCGGGTTGTGACGTCTGCACCAGCACCCCAGGCCATCGACGTCTCGTATCGCTGAGTCAGCTATCACGCTTCCTGCAGTGTTTGTCCCGGGAAATGCACTGATTGGTTCGTTGGGCCTCTATGCAAAGCCGAGTGGATCTGGAGCTTTATGTATGTTTTTCGCTCGCTCGGCTTGTACATGGTCGTCTGAGTCAATGACGTGTCACATTCGCAAGCCAGCCTCGCACCCCAACTACATCTACTCCGCCGCCGCTCTGTCTCACTTTTGGTTGGATTTCGCCGCCTCTGCTGCGTCTGCCGCGTCTGCCTTTCTGAATTCGTCGAGGATTTGCTTGGCCTCAACAATATCGTCATGGTCCCATGTCTTCAAACCGTAGCTGCGCATGAATCAGTGGAAATTTCCGTAGCCCTTGCATATCTCATAATCGGTCCTGGGTTTGTATTCTGACGCGTCGCTGGACGATGCGCCCGAGTTGGAACTCTCCGACTGGTTCAACATTCTAATGGTCAACATGTGAGCTTTGAACGGTTCTATGGGAAGCAATCGAGGATACGTTTGGGTGTTGCGCTATGAGGATTGGGTATGTGATGTGTTGGGGTGCTTGCAAGTGCAGCCCCAGATGGGAGTCGGAAGTTCAGGCGTCGGCTCACCGGGCGAGATAACTCAAAGCCTTTTTATACAGGGGAGTCATCATTCGATCGGGCACGCTAGAGCCCAGAAAGATCGGTGGGAAAATCAAGATAAGAAATTCGAGCGAATCGGCTAGATCTCGTTCTGAAGGGGGGTAAGCAGATGTCCATAGGGCAAGGACTGGAAAAGGTGCAGCGGAATCCCCATTGTGGCCGCCCTCCATACTAAAGTTCGCTAGGCCTCTGTGTCGACGTGCCATCTGTGAAGCTGACAATGTCAGGGGAGTCCCATCGACGCCCGAACATGGTAGGAAAACGCGCGGGCGCCCACTTGACCAGAACAGAGTTTTGGTGCGTCTTACTTAGCTCCGCTGGTGCGGTTGCGTATTATCTGAACTGCGACATGGTGATATTGCAAGATATCATAGGACATAGTCACATGCTTCCTCCGCCTTACTTCTGACTCTGGGAACTTGCCCCGCCGCTCTGCCCATTCGCCGCATCTACGGCCCTGAATCCATCCATGATTGCATTGCCTTCCTGAGCATCATCGTAGCTTTCTTGCTTCAAACCATAGCTAGCCATAAAGTTCGGCCATCCGCCCCCGGACTTGGTGTATTGATAGTTGCTGGTGCCGGTGGACCCGCCCGACGATTTGCCAGAGGAGCGGCCCCCGCTCGAGGACGACGATTGTTTCGGCATAGGGTGTTTGGTCCTGTTTCTGCGGCGAGGTAAATCAAGTACGTATTGGTTCATGGCAAGGATGCGGGAGCCACTTACGCTGGGATTGGGGAGTCTGGTATGTGGGGTTTAGTCACATCGAGCTCTGCAACACTCCCCGGCCTTTATAGGCCTCTGGCAGGTCTTCCTTAGCCGCTAGAGCACACATTAGAATATGTGACACAGATACAAACGACCAGCTGGGAAAAGAACGGCGGTCCAAACTGTCCACGCGCCTGCTGTTGAGGTTCTGTGATTGAGGGAATGAGAAACCTCCTTGCATCGGCGTTCGTCGTTTGCCTTGTGGAGATGCCCGTGCTGCGCCCCACGCATAGGATCACTCTGTTTCCCACAGCGTTCGCTAAGCGTTCGACAGAATGGTGTTCTATAGGGCCGCCAGTGCATCATCTTTCCGACCGCAACCGACTCACGATCTACCCTACCAATCATCCTCGGAGTCACTGTATCCCGGCTCGTCGGAGTCGTAGTAACTCCCCTGCTCGAAGTCGTCCTGGTGCCCATAGTAGCCGTCTTCCTGCCCGGATCCCTGCGATCTGCCATCCTCTCGCTCCGAGTCGTAGTCCACCAGGCCTTGACGCCCGTAATCCCCCCGCTCGTATCCCGCCTGTTCCTCATCCGTAAACCATTCCACGGGTCCATCTCTCTCATCCTCTTCCTCCTGTTCGCATTCTTCGTCCCGCTCGTCTTCCTCGTTGCTATCTGACTCCTGGAGATCGAGCTTTCGGAACTCATCCAAGATCTGCCTGGCCTCTTGAATGTCGTCATCGTTATGCAGGCTCAATCCGTGCGATTGCATGAATCGTTGGAAACCTCCGTAAGGCTGTGTAAGCTCGTAGTTTGTCCTCTCCATATACTTCGGGCTGTCAGCGCGTGTTGCGCTGGCCGAGTCGCGAGCTTCTGAACCGGACGGCCTTCTGGGCATCGTGATCGGGCCTTTACCCCACAGCTGTAAGCCTGTGAATTATTGAAGTACGACCATAGAGGACTTACTGAGGCGGTCAGTGATGATGAGGGTTGGTCAGAAAGTTATCTCGCCCGCTGTACTCCAACTTTCACATTGGTTCGCCAGAGTCACGGAGTAGTCACGGGCGCGAACGATCGGTGCCACAAAAAAAAAGGCCATTTATGGAACTGCACATACCAAAAGTGGCCGGCCACCGGCTGGCACCTGGGTTCTCGACGCGACGTACTAAATACTCATGGTCTTGTATATGGAATGCCACTGCATCAACCACTTAAGTGCAGCCCGCTGTTCTACCACGTACGGGAGATCGAGCGACAAATTGGGGGATGGAACGCGACCGATTTGTGGGAAATCCCGTGTCCTCTGCACTGCGTATCGTCAGCTTGAGTGAAAAAGTCCTACAACAATTCGCAGCGGAACAAATGCAAGCCTTTGGACAGCTTCGGTCGGGCGGAGAATAGGGACACCCAATTGACTCTATGCATTCATTCAAGAAAGTTGTCAACAGCATGCTATCCCTAGCGAGTATAGAAACTGTGATAAGTAAGCACAGGCCACACGCATTCACAAGAAACTCGTCCCCACGACTCTTTGGGGCACTTCGCAACAACCGCCTAGTATCTCAGTTCCGGAGACCTGAATTCTCATCCTCTATGTGGGAATCTTTGAGACCCTCCAGGCTCTGCGCAGACCCCCAGACTTCAGTAGTACGGTACGAGTTGGAGCGACTGGAGATCTTCGAGGTCGTAGGCTGCATGCTCTTGAAATAGAGGTCACCACTGGCATTGGTACCCTCGTACACGACCACGATCGCTAGAGAAGCCCGAATAAGTCAACGGGTGAAGTAGGCCTGCGCAATAACACATACTGGTAGTCAAGTCGTCGCCACTGGTGGTCTGGTCGCACACAGCAAAAAGCTTGGCTAGAAATTCGCACACCAATAAGTTCAATCGTTCAACTCAGCTTCTTATGACTTACTATTGTCCTTCGCCGGGTTCGCATCGGAGTCCATGATCTCCAGAGACCCCTTGACCAAGGTAACAGTGGTCTCGCTGCTGTCTGGGGCACCAATATACTCGACGAGCGAAGGTTTGCCGCTGGCTTTCTTGAGCTGCGCGTAGAACCTGTATTGTTCCAGCGGGGAACCGTCGGCGAGCGCCACGCGAACAGCAGCGAAGGACAGTCCGGTCATCGTAATCCCAGCCGGATAAATAAAGTCGGGGGTGACATTCCTGAAGGTGCCGAGATTGTTGTACTGAGTTGGCTTCTCGAACTTGTAGCGGACGAAACGATCCGGGTTGGGGACGGTGAACGTCACGTAGAGATGTTCAGCTAGAACCGTCTAAGTAACGATGCTCATCGCTGTCGACGGTGATGCCCCACTTACCGCGGTCGCCATATTGGAAAGCCTGGATGGTCGTTCCTTCGGTCGCGGGCTCAGACGCGACTGGGAGAGGAGCGGTGTAGAATCCGGGATCGGAGGATTGCATGAAATCTAAAACCAGGTCAGTAAAATGACGGACCATGGAATGGCGCTCGCTACTAACAGATACGCTATTAGATCGAAGTGTGTTAGGTTCCGCGCTGAGTTCAAAACAGATAAATGGCGTACGTTGTCGGTGCCTTGGTAAAAGAGCGTACAACCGAAATGCTCGCCGCCAAGCTTAGAATTGTCGGATTGATCGGACGTGACGGCAATGGAAGTACCCTTGCGAACGCGGATAGCTGGCGCAGGGGGGAGATTTCCACCAACGCGGTAGAACGTGCTTGTCCAACCTGCGCCGTTCTGTTCCAAGGAAATCTCTTGCAGAGCGCTGTCGTTACCCTGAAGAAAGACGCGAGAGTTGTCGGTGCCCTTGATCCACTGTAGAATTGATCTCGTAAAACGGCGAAAAGTGAAAAAACAAAACCAACACCTACCGAAGTCGCAGCGAGATTGGAGGTGACAGCAAAGGGGTGAGCATCCTGCTGCCTAATCGAAGCAGCGGCAGCGGCAGGCTTCAGGTCCTCGGATACAGACTTGTCCTGCCTCGGCCAGAAAATGACGTATTTTCCCTTGAGATAGAACACAGAGATCCCAGACTGGGGAAAGTCGACGATTGAGATAGTGTTTCCAGAGGACGCCATGATGGTGGATGTGGATTGTCTGAAGCTGTAGCAACTAGATGACGGGTTAGAGTAGCGGGCTGCCCCCCCTCCTTTATATGCGTTCTGGGCGGCTCGCTACGAGGCGTAGCCATGTGCCCAGTAAGAGTTAATGGATGGATCGTGACCATATGGAGAATTGAGAGCGATGCGCACAACGCAACCCTGGGTCCACCGGTCCTTGTTTTGGTGGTGTATGGTGTCTCTCGAGGGCCGTGTGTGTGAACAACCCATGCACGGAGGGTTTGGGGATAACCGCACACTGAAACTACAACGAACGTCAAGAAGCGTCGGAAAGGATTCCGAAACTGAAGCGGTGACGTACGGGAGCCTCTACATTTGTCCTGAGCCTCTGACTGGATTGCAAGTGCCAGAGGAGGTGCGCATGAGAACATGTAGAATACCACCTGCTTCGACATTGGACCGCATTTCCACTCTGACCAATGGCTAACACTTCTACCGCTGTGCACACGGCCATCGCACCGACCAATCCAGTAGGTCAGCTGGCACTATGATCAGAAGGGACACCCGCATCTTGTTCAGCAGACCCTAAAGCCGAACGTCATTTCATACCTGAGCCACGGAATTGGACTTGGGGTCAGGCCGAGAGGACACCGATGGATAGTCCGAGAAGGACAGCGTTGAGGCATCCGTCCTCTGGGCACCAGTGCATCAGTGCACAGTAGTTTCTCAGATCCCAGAAGTCTGCAAAAAAAAAAAAAGACATGTCCGCCATGCATTGGCGGAATCTTGACTGTTATGGGTAACTCAGAAGGCCCCACAGAACGTGACGTATCCTTATGATCTAGTCATCGTCCAGCGAGATTTACTTCCACGTAAAGATGCAACTGTCCACCACGATAGACAACTGGCAGACGTCTTGTCATAGTCTGGGGCAGTACTTCAGCGACCCAGCCCTTGATGATAGACAGAGCCCACATATGGACCGGCGGGGTAAGCCGTAGAATGTCTGATGAGAATGATCGATACTCACTGGAGGGACATATGTTAGCAGCCATCTTTCAAACTTCCTTCGGAACTTGAGCGGAATACTTGTAACTTACTGTCACATTACCAGTGAGAAGAATACTCGGCTATGGGACATCCGCAAGTCTAGTGTCATTGTGCAATACTGCTGATAGAACACTCCACTTGCATCGTTATGGCTTCGTCCGGAATGAGTCAGATCTAAGCTCTAGACTGATGCGCAAAAGAAAAAGTAGCGGACGCTACGAGGTTGAGGATATTGTTCTTGCAGGAATCGTAAGGGTATAAGTACAACCGAGCGACCTGTTCAAAATCTACATGAGCAACAATGTTTGATTCATGAGACGGCCAACACACCGGACGGTAGTAGCGACAGAATTCAAGGATCCCTTCTCTCAGGTTGTTGCGACCACAACGGGTACCGATCGCTGCGGCTGGAGGGGGGGTTGAATTAGACCCTCACGATCATGTACCAGACCTTTGCCATACGGCCTTGCGAACACCGGCGTTATTTCCAGGGTGCAACCCCGTCTTCGAGTTCGAGGGTAGGACCGCATCGCAGATGTGAAAAGGATGCGTCCCAAATTGTCATCGTCACACTCGGATGTCACTAGTACCGGTTGTATTGGAAGAAGAGCACCACCAGCACCGACGGCGCCCAGCGTGTCGGATGATATCGATAAGTGCTAGTGCAAGTGAAGTGCCGCAGTGAATGCCAGCACTTCTACGATAACAATTGCCAAACAAGCGCAATCAATTAATCATCTGTATGTAATCTAATCTGGCTGTCGGCAACTCCCGCTCTCACTCGCATCGCTCCTCCCCGCTCGGCGATCGGCGCTCTATTGGCCGCTTCGCACCTCTTCGCACCTCCACAATAGCGAGCTACAGTGAACTCGTTCTGCCGTCAAACGAATGTTACCCGGCCCTTACAGATCTCCTGCAGGAGCCATCGTGGAGCTGAAGGCCCCGACCTTCTGTGCCTTCCACCTCCAGCACCTCTATCTCGGCGTATGCCCATGACCACATGCTGAGCCTTCGCGCCGTTGCACTACGGTACGCGAAAACGTGCGCCACCACAAGGACACCCGACGGACGCACGTTGAGCTGTTTTGAAAGCTACTCTGTGTCCCACCAATCAGACCGCTGGCACACCCTTCCCACCCTCGATTACTGGCCATCTCTCCTTGCGTTCTGGCGGAGCTAAGTTACCTCCACCATTCAGAAGACTACATCACGTCAGCGTGCACCGCGGGAAGCTGCTTGCATCTGCCCTCATCTCGCATCTCGCCACCATTGTACTTACATCCCTACGCACCTGCCCCCCGCTGTGCCCGCACCCCGTCCATGAGAACATAAGAATGCCAGCGCAAGTCTATGAATATACACAATTTCGTTCGTTATACATCCCGATTCATGAAGCTATCTTCTCTACAATACATTGGCTGGCGATTATCACCCTGCCCTGGAACTGCGTCTCACTTGACGGTCTACTTGACTTGTTTCGCTTCCAATTTCTTTGCCTCTCGCCTCGCCTTCCTTCTGGCATTGGCCTTGGCTTTCGCTTCAGCTTTCCTATCCTCTGCTGCCCATCTGTCCTGCGCTTCCATGATCGCATCCGCTTCCTTACAGTCGTCTTCCTCCCATATCTTGAGGCCGTAGTCGATCATGAACATCTCATACTCGTTAGGCTGGTCATCGAAATCCCAGCCTCCGCTGCCAGCCTGGCCGATGGGCCAGCTCCTAAATTCAGAGGAGGTAGAGGAGCTGCCCCTCTGCGTCCTGGTACGCGGCTGTCGCGGCATTATTGGGGAGACAGTGGCCGCTGGAAAGGTTGGATGGCGTTTGACGGAGCCAACGAGAACAACACAGGGTGGTGCCTGCAGGTGTATGCGTGTGAGGAGCTGGCCGTACAATAATTAACCGGGCCACGGAGATCATTGAGAGAGGATCTGGCCAGCTATTTATACCGGATGACCGTTTTCGCTCTTGGGCGGCACTCAGGAGCTCAAGCTCAAGCGGAAGCAAACAAGGTACCTGTACCCGCGAGAACATAGGAGGCGCAAAACACTAAGATAGGGGTGAAGCCAACGAGGGCACGTCCGGATCCTGCGCTGGCGGGCCTTGTACGGTGGCCAGTAAAAGTGACACATTCGCAATACTACTAGACCGGTTTCCGTAACGGAGCCGCAGGACTGTAGGACCTTTGACTCTCCACCATCGGGAGAAGTCGGAAACGCAGACAGCCAGCGCTTACTGGAAGATGGCAGTGGCAGTTCTTCCGTCGATCAAGTTGCTAATCAGCTATGACTCGAATGTTGCAATAGTGACGTGGACGCCTCGAACGAGCCTGAAACCGACCATACGGTGTTTCAAGACATCGGCGTGCAAAGTTGGCCGCGGTGTAAGGCAAGACAACCAAGGCCGGCAATCTAATAGCAAGCGCTCTTTTGCGGTGACGAAGTGCGACGGCACGGACGGTGACGAGACGCACAAAGGCACTCGTCTGGTTGGTGTGCAAGGGGTGGGCTGATGTGCAACACCGACGATGTTTCCTACTTTCACATGCCCCGTCTTGACCATTGGAGTCGCCATGAAGCGCTGCCCGTCGCTTTTGGCGTGCGGTCAAATACAGATTCACCGGAGACCCTGCACAAAGCCTTGGCGACGGGCGTGGGCTCCGAGCGGCGCCGAACTTCATGGGCATACGACGTGGGGCGCGTTTGCTGAGGGACCTGAAGGGCGAATGTGAAAGGGCACTTGATTGGATACTATATGCGCGAAGTAGAGTCCTCATACAATGAGATGAAAGAGAGAGAGAGTTCATCATTAGGTGTGAGCATGTGTATTCCGATGTTTATTGTAGTGGTGGTGAGCAGAGTGCGTCAGACAGGAGAGATAAATGCGAGGATGCGTCTAAGGAATGGAGTGGAGAGTTACGCCTTTGGTGACTCGGCAGCGTGATCTTGGATCAGCTTCTCGTTGTCATTGACGTATTTCGCGGCCATCTCGCGGGTGAGCCTGGTCATCGTGAGTCACAAGGGGTCCGCACGGGAGGCTGAGACACATACTCGATGGTCTTGCCCTTGACATGCATGTCGGGCTCGCGGATCGCGAACGGGTTGATATCGTCGGGGTCGAGGTTGCCGAGACTGTGGTTGACAAAGCGATGCGTCGACTCGTCAGAGCGCACAACATAAAGGACATCCTTCATCGTCGCGTTCTGGGGGAGGCGCCAGTAGTCCTTGGCGATGGAGGGAGCAGCTAGATTTTCCCTGCACCCACATCGTCAGCGCGGCCCGGATTTTAATCAAGACTTGCATACCATTCGGGAAGAAGGCCGCCCTCGAGCTCTTCAATGGCGCGCGTGTATGTCAATACGGCCTCCTCTTCGAGGTGTCCCACGAAACGGTGGCATGTTTTAGGCGAGACAAGATAGGAAAGGACTACGATTAAGAGCGGTGAGTACTGATGATTAAACGAAGACTGGACGTCCATACAAAAGATGTTGTAGAAGACACCCTGAGCCGCGAGGATGAGCCCGCGCATGAAAATTCCAGGGTTACGCAGAGTCAAGAAGGTCCTGTCGACGCTCACGTGAGCAGAAGCCGCCAAAATAGGGGTCTAGCAACGAACATCAAATGCATGCGCTCATTTTCGGCCTCTTCAAGCAGGGTGTGAATCCAGCCAGAATCGCGCCGCTATTGGTGGTTCAATTAGAGCCCACGACACGATCGATTAGAGTGGGGTACTGCATACCAGGAGGCGGAGACTCTTGAGGTGGCGCAAAGTAGCGGCCACCATCCCGGGAACACCCGCGATGGATTCTAGGAATAAGATGCGCTGGCGGTGGGAGCGTTGAGGCCACGCACGCCGCGATGGCCGAAGGGACTTACGGTCAACCACTGCTTATCGTTCATCGCATAGCCCTTCTCGCGAAGCTCTGCTACCGACATATTCGAGCCTGGCGGGATCGGCTTGTACTTGTAGCCCGACACGACATCAAATCCCCAGCTGGCTATTGGTCAGTCCGCTGCCCATGGCGCCGCAATGACATGTGTTGCGCTCACCGGCTCAATTTAACCAGGCCGTACGCGAACTTGTCCGCGAACGTCGTTGGCGTTCTGTACAGAACCTGCGCGCCACGACAATGAGCTTCGAACGCACAGGGAAAGCATAGCCGACCTACCTCAACGGCGTTGAGCTCGTCGGGGCTGTACACTGGATGGAAGAGCACCCAGTCACCTTTGACCTCATGCGTCGGCGTAACGGGCGACGGTGACAAGTCCTCTGTGCGCCACTGTCAGAAACAAAGGTCGCGTGCACATCAAGGAAACGACACTCACTGACGTGTGGGCCCTCTGAACCTCTGAAGATGCTCTGGGCGCCCGTCTTGGAGTTCAGCTTCTCGATAGGGGCGCCGGACGCCATGCCGCGCCGCGCAGCGGCGAGCACGAACGGCGTGGCGATACGCGAGGAGCGCTGGAGGGCGGTCACCCTGGAGAGTGCAGCAGAGCGCAGCATTGTAAAGTGAAGTACGGGTTGTTTGATCTGGCAGTATAGTAGCGCCGCGCTGCCTCGTTAAATACCATCCGCGCGAGCCGCCGCCAGCGGCCACCACCATGGCCGTGCAAGGAGGGAGCACCCGAGATCACCCGACGCCGGGCATGTCGCGGGAGCGCGAGCTTTGTAGGGTAACGCAGGTCCGCTGGCCGGGCGGCCAATCCAGTGAGTCAGTGCAGAGCTGTGCAGGCGCGTCACAAGCCCGGATCATCCCAGATCTGTTTCGCGCTGTCGCCGAGGAGCGCGGCTGGATTCCCATCACGTGCTCCATATCGGGTTACCATCGTATCGACGCCCCCGCCAATCAGCGCGTCTTCAGCAGAGCCGCTGTCTTGCAGACGCCCGTCTTTCCGAAGGGAACGCACACTCGAAACCAGTCCGTTGTCGATGCCCAAAATGGTTTCGCGGATGCCGCCGAGGAGTCCCTGCTTTTGTCGCAAAACTTCCATCGGAGTCCCTCGCGAGTCGGGAAAGCACATATGCATCACACGTCTTGGTACTCGGGGCAGATCACTGCTTATTATCCCTGGCAGAAAAAGTAATGAAAATCGATAGTAAATGTGGAGCCAACAGAACGGCCCGAGTCCGCGCTCAGAGACCGACTATAAAAGCTATAATTTTGCCTTGGAGCCCTCCGCGAGCCTCGCGCGCTCCATCATCTGCCGTGTTTCCGTCGCTGCCTCTGCAAGACAGTCCCTGAACCTGTCAGTGTCCAACTTGAGACTCGTGATCGTCCACCGGATGTAGTTGTCGCCGATGGAGTAGGACAAGCCGTAGCCGTCTGGCACGACTGCACAAAAGATATAGAACGGCGATGAGCACGCAGGTCGTCGAGCGAAAAGGACGACGCTTACCTTCTCCATAGCCCCAGCCATCGAGGTATTTCGAAGACAACTGCGAAGTCGACAGCTCCCAGTGGTTCGTCTTTGAGAACGCGGCGTCCTGGTAGATCTCAGGGAGCGCCTCGCCCTCCTTGACCATCTTCTTGAGCCCAAACAGGTGCCTGTCCACGCCCTGCCCGTCCGCGGCCCACGCAGCATACTGCACGTGCCGCGCGGCAGCGGTGCGGAAGAGCGCGGCGCGCTGGGAGTCCTGATGATCCACGCACGCGCCATCAGCCCCGAGCAGCACGACAGGGCCGAACATCACGCACCGTCGCTTTAGAGTCCACCATCGCGTCGACCCACGCCTTGCTCTCGGAGCTCGCGGCGCGGATGACCTCCGTGCGCCCGCGCTGGAACTTGCGCGTCTGCGCGCTCTCGTACGTGACGCCGGGGCGGCCCTTGAACTTGTGGAACGCGAGCTGCTTGACGAGCTGCGCCCACGCGTCGGGCGACGTCTTGAACTGCTTGATGTACTCCTTGCCGTACGCGTCGTACTGCAGCACACGGAGGTCGTGTGCGCCCACGAGCTTGTCAAAGTTCGTCTCTGCCTGCTTGACGTCGGCCAGGACGGCGTCGTTGGCGGTGAGGACGATCTCGCTGGGGGGTGCACGCGAGGCGCGCGGCGTCGGGGAGCCCAGGTCGATCTCGTTCGCGGCGAGGGAACCGAGGAGGTACTCGTTCAAGCGCAGGGTCGGCGTGCCGTCCATGCACGAGTGCTCGCCCAGGAACGCGGAGCGGCCGTTATCCCACACAACAACTGTCGGGCGGCGTCAGGAACTGGTGGCCCCGGCATTCCCCGCAAAGCTCGCACTTACGCTGATGCTTATCGTAGAACCGGTTCCGGCCGTCGCCCACCCAGCTCTGCCAGGACAGGTCGTCGCGGGTCGTGGGCCGAGAGCTGTCCAGAGCGACGACGATCATGGCGGACTCGATGCGCTTCAGGGCGGCCTCGTTCGCCGGCGATGCCTGAATGAGCCGTTGGCGCGCCTGTTCCGATGTCAGCTTCCGGCGCGGCGGTATCAGCCTAGCAGGAACACGCACATGAGCCCAGTTGTCCCGGTTCTCGCTCGTGAGGGCGCCAAAGGCGACACCCTTGTGCGAGTCCGCCTGGCGGATAACCTCGGCGACAGCACTGCGGGAAAAGTCGGCTTAGCGCACACATAAAAGCACGGAAGAAGGGACAGCACGCACGCTTCCAGATCCGCCGCGCTCAGCTCGGTGCCATCGGGGTGCGCAAGCTGCACCTCGAAGAAGCGGTTGTTGCGGACGAAGACGACGTGGTTGTGCGTGGCGGGGTCGAACTTGTGCGCGGTGTCAGAGGGGATGGTGGGATACCGGCTGGAGTGGAACCTGGACGGAAGGGACGGCGTCAGCCGCCCGCTCTCGCCTTGCGCGTGCCACCGAGCACTCACATCCACTTGTACGAGTCCATGCAAAGCGGGGCCCCGCGCACCTTCTCAGGCTCCAATTGGCCGCTACATGCCGTAAACACGCCCAATCAGAACAACCGCGGCGCGAAGCGCACAGGTGCGCAGGAAGACGATGACGCACCTCTCGACGAGCGTCCGGAACGGCAACATCGCCTTGAGCAGCGTCGCAGCGCGCCGCGGCGCGTCGGTGATCGCGGGGTCCGCGACGTGCACGTAGAAATAGCTGACAAAGACGACGACGGGGTCACGGTACGCCATGTACGCGACGTCGTTCCACCAGTCCGCGAGCCAGTTCGCGGTGCCGGGCTGTGCGGCGCGCGCCTCGAGGCGGCGCTGGAGCTCCGCGGCGTGCGGGGACGCGCCGAACGCGCGCACGGCGGACTCGCTGCGCGCGTACTCGGCGGGCGTCAGGTGCGGGCGGATCGTCTCGAGGTACTTGGCGAGCGTCGAGGAGAGCGGGGGGACGGGGAGGCGCGGGAGGGACGCCTGGAAGCGGAGCATAGGGGGCTGCTTTGGGTCGGGCTTGTAGCCTTCGGGGGCGCTGGAGCTGGAGCTAGGCTTCGAACTGGGGCTGGAAGAGTGCATGGTGCGTGGTTGGGCCATTATTAGCGGGTGCTGTTTGGGAACGTCAGCTCGGTTGCCGGTCTCTGAGAGGCAGACACAACGCACATGTAGGCGGAAAATACTACGGTGTTGTAGTCTAGATCGCAGAGCGTGCATGAGATGATGTCTAGAGGTGGAGAACCTGGAAGGGAGGGTGAGGGGTCGCAGGGTGAGCATGGCGGGCACATAAGAGGAGGGGATAGAGTGGACTTACGGATGCTGGCGGTGAAATTGCCAGCTTTCAGCACAGGAACATTCGAACGCGGTCACAGGATTGCGGGGAGACGCAGCGCTCGATCAACTGCTTTTATTGCCAGGCCATGCCCCGCCATGCCCCGCCCATGCACTCCAGCGACGGTCAACATCCTCAGTCCGGCTGCCGGCTATTCTGTGCACTGAAACGGCCGACATTTGATTCTTTCCGAGCTCGGGGCAACCATCTCTCCATCTTCTGCCCATCTATCCCTCACGTGCCGCCAGCGTGCCGCTGCGTATCGGAGACGAAACAAAGCTTGTACTGTAATACACCTCGTGCCTCACGGCTCTCTACACAGTGTGTCCGCTACCTCCTCTATCAGCGCCCTTATTCCCTTATTCTGTATCCTTGGCTTTCCGCCCTCCGCCAGCTTACCCTTCAGCGTGCGTCGCACCTGCAGAACATCCAGTAACGGCGCAAGCTGATCCCGATAGGAGGGAGATAACCGGATCAGGAACGCAAGCGTCGCTGTTAGCCGGTGCACTGCAGGCGGGTGGAGGAGATCAGCACCGCGCCACTCGTGCCCCCCGTGACCGTTCCGATCCGTCGGGAGGCGGCATGAAATGGCACAACTCACCGGCGGCCTCGCTCTCCTCCTCCTTGGCGAGCGCTTCGGCGACGGCGCTCACCAGCTCGACCTCCCACTCGCCGTCCTCTTCGTTCTCCCGGATGCCGTCCGTGTCTGCCGCAGCGTCGCCCCGGGCGCGCGCGATTCGGCCCTTCTGCACCCACACGCTGAAGTTGAACGCCAAGCTCGCCGCCGCCAGGCGCACCAGCCGATCCGGCACAAGTAGCGTCTGCACCAGCACACCCCTCAGCGCCGTCTTGGCCCGCGCGTCGCCTACGAGGAGCGGCCGCGCGAGGGATGTGCCGAGGGCGTTGGCAGCCAGACGAAGCAGCGTGAGCAGCGTCCCACGTGTGGATGACGTCACTGTCGCGTTGGTGGAGTCCAGCACGCTGATAAGCGGCGTCAGCGTCTTCTCCGCAATCGCGGGCTCCAAGATCGCCAGGCGCCAGACGTCCAAGAGCGGGAACAGCGAGG
The DNA here is from genome assembly GCA_022496205.1 of Gloeopeniophorella convolvens. NCBI lineage: Eukaryota > Fungi > Basidiomycota > Agaricomycetes > Russulales > Gloeopeniophorella > Gloeopeniophorella convolvens. Next base: position 30,373 of record WTXD01000056.1, on the reverse strand, counting down.
AATGTGGAAGTACAGCCACCAGCGTCGCAACCGTTTGACTGAATTCATCGACATATTCGGTGCTTGGCGCTGCGGTCGACCCGTCTATGTAGCGTTGCCTGAGCCATGGGAATATGACCTGGGAGAGCTTCTCCTTGATGGCGGGCTTGACTGTATTGTTCAGCGCAGGCGCGCCGTCGATCCACATGGCCAGCGAGTCCCGCACCGTGTCCAGATCAACCACCTGCCTGGTCAAAATGGGCAGAAGCGGCAGCGAGTTGACGGCCGGGAGAGCGAGCCCCGTGTGGACGTGGGCTGGGGTAACCCCAGGTCAGAGATCGACGATACAAGCGAGCTCGGCCAGGGCCACTCACGTGGAAACGCGTTGAACAGCAACAGATCGACCTGCGTGCGGAGCTCCGGCGCATTCGGGCCTTTCAGTTCGTGTACCTGTTTACGCATCAGCATCAGCATCAACATCAGCACAACGGGCCACACCGCCTATGTCCGTACACCCAAACTCACCCTCTTCCCGTCCAAAAAGAATGCAAACGTCGGCGTCGCCATGACCTGATACTCCCTCGCGACCATTCCGCCCATGCCCGCGCCGATGTCGACCTTGGCGAACGCGACGCGGCCCTGCGCCGCGCCGCGGGTCTTCGCGTGCGCGAGCTCGTCGAACACGGGTTCGATCATCTTGCACGGCGCGCACGTCTGCGACGTGAACATCGCAACGACCGCGCGGTGCGTGCCCAGCAGGCTGCGGAACGACGCCGGGTTCGTTGACAAGTGCAGTGGAGCTGCGACCGTGCCCGTCGACGGCGTGCTGTAGCCCGAGCCGGGGATCTGGGCGGTGGGTTGTGCGCCGGACGCGCGCGCGGCGACCTGCGAGAGCACGGAGGAGAGCGTGGTGGAGAGGTCGGCGCTCGGCTGCGGCGCGGCGGGCACCGGGACCGCGCCTGTTGGGCGGCGGTACATCGCGTCGATGTGTGGACGCAGCGCGATGCCAAAGGGCGTAGATAAGAAGTCGGAGGGCAGATCTGCACGCGCGTCAGTGCGAGCTGCATATACTCGGCGCGATGGGGCGTACCCTTGATGAATGCTGGGATCGAGCCTCCGGTCAGGAAGCCGATGCAGTCGTTCGTGAAGGAGTTGCAGTTAAAGTCTGCAAGCAATGCCGTCAGCACCTCTCTAGACTTGCCGGTGCCTGGTGGCATTTACCTAGAAGGTGGTACTGCACGGGCAAAGGCGTCAGCAAAGAGTCTTCAGACAATGCACCAGCCACGTACCTTGTCAGCCGTATAGTGTTCTCGTATATCCGAAACATAGTCCTCAAAAGTCTGCTCGTCGATAGCGGTCTGTCCCATGTCTATGATCTGCAGAGGTTGTCCAAGCTGCTCGGAAATCAGCACTGCTCGGACATCCCGGGCAACAGAGCACGCACATGCGACTGTCCGGGGGCAGTGATAACGATGCCCTGTCCGTAGAATATCTCTCTGTTGAATACAACGACGGACGAATGCCTGGAGCGCAGTAGTACGCGTCAGTGCGCAGAGTCCCCGCTCGGTGGCACGAATAGATAGCGCACCAGACGCCGTCGATCTGTCTGCCGGTCAGCTGCATCGAGAGGGATCGCGCGATGCCTCTGCTGAGGTCGTAGACGTAGAGCTTGACGGGAGCGGTCATGATGGGTGCGGGGGTGGAGCGAGTTTGGCCGGAAGGGAAGGGAGCGCGGTGCTCAAGTAGGAGAGCATGATAGCTGTGCTGCCACAGGACGCGTAAGTCGTCCGCGATGACGCGTCGAGCACTCGCCGACACACGGTCTCGCACATTCTCCGTCCTTCTATTGTCCGTCTTCGAGGCACACCCAACAAACAAATTCACGTACGGGGCGCGATGCGTGCTCGCGTGATACAGTAGCAAAGTAGTATACAATTTCTAATGTATGGAGCGACCTACAGTCGCGCAACGCTTTCCCGCTCTTTGCCCTTGCCCTTGTCCGGTGCACCGCTGGCCACGATCGCAGCTGCACCGGAGCCCTCCAACAACTCGCGCTTCTCCTCCCACCACCGCATGCAGTACTCCTTCTCCCGGTCCCCGACGTTCTCCATCACCTCCCTGAACACCTCCCTGACCAGCTCATGCCGCTCTTCGCCGTTCGCGTCCCGCACCGCGTCCGCAACCGCGTCCAGCGCGTCCGGCAGCAGCACGAGAGGCAGCGCAGGCAGCGTCGACACGAGCGCGAGCCGCAGACGGTGTCTCCGCGGCGCGTCTTCGGGCGCAGAGAGGCCGGGCAGCGTGGAGAGGAGCGCGGACAGACAGTACTGCCCCAGTGCCGGCGCGCTCGCGCCCGCGCTGCTGGTCAAGGCGCCGTACGCCAGCCGCAGCTGCGGCGTGCTCAGCTTACCGTCGGTAGAGTTCTGCGCAACGCAACAAGGGCCGTCGTCAGCCTCTTGGGAGTCTAGCGCCGCATGTGACCGTGGACGCACCTCGAGCAGGCACCGCGCGTAGAACGGCACGACCTTCTCCACAAAGCCGGGCCTCGGCAGCTCGGCACCCTGCACCTCGGCGACCGTCGTCGAGTCCGGCTGCGCGAGCGCGTGCGCAGCGAACGTCGCCAGGACGACCGAGTGCGCCGACTCGTAGGTCTCGCGGTGCGACGCGTCGTCGAGGTGTCTGGGCCGGCCGTGCGGTCAGCGCCCATCTGCGGCGCGGGGATGGAAGAGAAGAGAAGAGAAGGGTGCGCACGGGAGACAGAGGGGGAAGACGTGGTGCTCGATGGTTTCCAGGGAGAGCAGGGGGACCAGCTGCTCCACGCACGCGAGGTTGAACGCTTGGCGCGCGCGCGTGAGTGGGTCGGCGCGGCGCGCCCCGGCGCTCGAGCCTGCATCCGCACCTGCGCAGCGCTGATCAGTTGACGATCCCGCGGGTGCGCGCGTGGGAGGGGTTACCATGCGTCCGCAGCGTCTTGACAAAGTGCGCGCTCGCCTCCACGTCGGCGCTGAGCACGTCCAGCGCCGAGTAGAACACCCGTTTGAGCTCCGCGAAGCCTGCGCCGCTCGTCGATGTCACACCGCCAAACTTGGTGATCACGAACGAGAATCGGGAGAGCGTGCGCAGCGTGGATAGCGCGAGAGACGAATGCGTAGGCGGCAGTGGTGGAGATAGCGAGAACTTGAGCGAGGAGCCGGTGGAAGACAGAGGGCGTGCGTAAGTGACGGTCGACAGGATCGACTGCGAGAGCATGATTGTCGTGAAGAGTAGCGTCTTGAGGATCGCCCAGATGGTCGTTGCAAGTTCTCGAGATTCGGGTGCTGCATCTCAGTGTTAACGCGGTGGTGTATGACTTTGAGACCCCCACGGATACATACCGATGTTATTCTCGTCGTCCACGCTAGCAAGTGCGCTCTGTGCCCAGTCATCTTCCACGCTACCAGCCATCTTCTCCAGTCGCGAGATAACCGACTCCATCGTGGACCACCCTTCCCGCGGGTTGGACTCTGTCAGCAGAGGGAATATTCTCGCCCCCATGCTAGCGAGGGAAGGGATGGCAGAGAACAGCTGGGACTTGGTCACGGCGCTGAGTGCACCGGCCAACGGCGCAGATTGCCTCCAAGCACCTGGGCCGTCATACGGGAACGAGGGTTGCTTCTGCCCCACCGCAGCTTTCAAGGAGATCTGGCCGCTCGGCGTGGTGCTGCACGACGATGGCAACGCTCCCAGGAAAGTGCCCGAGGCAAAGGTGGTCTCGATTGTGGTCATCAAGTGTGACAAGAGTACCTGAATAGTCATTAGCAACAGGCACGATTCACGATACAAGTCACCAAGCTTACTGTGAGTGGAAGCGCCTTGATGCGCTCGGAGAAGACGTGCGGCAAGAATTGGGTCGCAAATAGCATAGAAAGCGACAGGACATCCACTGACGCGCAGTTTAGACGGGTGAACATTGGGAGTCGTGTGCGACTCACGTTCCCCGTGCTCGGTCTCGGGATGGAACTCTTTCTCCCAGGAACTGTCCCTGGGGGCGCCATAGACCTCCATGATTTCAGCGAGCGCTATGACAAGTTCGTCCTCGGCCTTCGCTCTTACACCCCCGCTTCCAGGATTGGTACCCAGTTTCTCTTTCAAGTCCTCCAAGCCAAGCAAGATACCCCCGGCGCCGACAAATCGGATGACGCCCTGGCCTCCCTTGAAGCCTTTGACCACGTTGCGTACCCACTCTACCATTCTCGGGCGCACACCTCTGGTGAAGAGCCCCGTTTCCTCATCATCAAGGGCCTTTAGTCGCAGATGCACCGAGTGTCTGAACGCGGTGATAAGTGCGGCAAGTTTCGCATGGGCAAATGGGCGAAACAGTGGCGACGAGATGACGGTTGCCGTGAGCGGTGTTGGTGTCGGAGTTTGGGCCAGGAAATGCGCGATGAGGGACTGGAGAGTGAGAAGAGGGAGCGTCGAGGTGGGCTTGTGGAGATGGCTGAGGAGAATGGTGTACTCTCTCGATGGGTGGGCCGCCATGGTCGATCGAGGACTCGGACGTCGTTGTCGCAGCAGCAGCTCTCAAAGTCCGGAGGCCCGGATGACGGACGCAACCGCGACACGCGCCTCGGCATGCGCCCATCACGTGCCTGGCGCTTTGTTTAACTCCGCACTTTCCTTATGTCGCCCTCCGGCGCGCAACGTTCGATAACAACTCTTTTTTCCTTTTTTTTTTTTTTAACGACGTGATGGCCACGACAGAGGAGCCCCCTTTTCCGCGTTACGTCTACAAGATACTTAGCGAGGCACCCCCCAGCCCGCTGCCCCACGATCTCCCGCTCACGCCGCTGGACAAGCAAGATGGATTTATTCATCTATCGACGGGCTGGCGCGCGCCGCAGACGGCCGCGATGTTCTTTGATGGGGACACTACGATCTGGTTACTGCGCCTAGACACAGAGGCAGCGCGGGCCGAGCAAGCACGGTTCAAGTGGGGGGACCCGGGGTGCGTGCACATGTACGCGGAAGGCGAGGCGAGATGGGCGCGGATGGGCGATGGAGTTGTTGTCGCAGTCCGGGAGTTCGGGAAGAAAGAGGGGGAGGATTGGGAGAGCGTGCTGGGAAAGGCGGTGGACGAGGGCTGGCTTTGCTAGATGAAATGAGAGGTGCCTGGAGCACGAGGACCATGTGAACGGAATAGATGGCCGCATGACACTGGGCGGTCACGCCGTTGTGAAAGTCTAGAGGCGTGTCTCCTGGCGAATCCCTGGCGGTAGCACGTGGGCTCGGGGACATTGTGCCGCTCGGGCAGGGCGAGGCAGGGCGCTGGAACATTTTTAGGTCGGATGGGGAGGGAAATAGCTTACGTGAGAAACGTAGGCCAGAAAGGGAAGGAGGAGTTGGGGCCATTTTGCGCGGTGCTGGGTTGGGCTTGAAAAGTACCCGTTTACGCCGTCGACGACCTCGAGCTCGCCGTTGACTCTCGCACGTCGACCGTCCGCCGTCGCTCCGCCCCCCGTTCTCGCTGCCACCCGCCCCCCCCGGCAGATCAGAGTCGTCCTATCGGCACGCTCTGATACCCTGGATAATGCAAATTAGAGTCAGAGTCCTGCCCCTTGACCCCCGCACCGTGCTCCACCTGCTCTCGTCACTCCTCTAATCTCCCAATCGTCCCTTGCCTCTCTCCCTCTTCACCTTCCTCTCTCCCTACTCCCCTTACCTCCGTCAACTACACGCCACTCGCCTAATGTCCCGTCCATCCCACACAGACCCTGATCCATCATGGCCTACCCCCACCCCTCCCCCCAAACTCGTTCGCAAGCGAAAGTCTCCTCCTCACCTTTCTCCTCCGGAATTTCGTGCTCTCTTTGCAAGGCAGCAGCTCTTCAACCAGACCGGCATCAGTGCGTCCTCGTTTCCTCACTCTTTCTCGGCTTGTCTCCTTCCATGCCGTGCGACCCCCGTTTTTCCCACCCGCTACGTCTTCGCGCTCATGCTTCATCACGTCCTTCATTCGTATTCATCCCCGCCGTGATCTGATCCATCCCCGTCATCCCCCAGACGATGCCCTCCAGCAGTGCCAATTCGACGTGTCCAACGCCGTCAGATCGTGCTTTCCCACATCCAACACCATCGTTCCCCAGCACGAGTGGGCAACCTTTGTTTGTGCGTCTTACCCACTTGTTTCCCTCCTCCCGATAGTCATGCCCTACTCCCTTCCGTAGGGAACAGCCAGCTACCCGATTTGACCCAGACCAACAAGGTCAACATCTACCTCTTCCACGCCGACTCGGGCACGGAGGTGTTGAGCATCTTGAATGAGCAAAATCCGTTTGGCCGGGCTGGTTCAATTTCGAGGCAGGTCAACGACTCGTGGTTTCCAAACGGAGGGCTCGGCTGGAATGGGCAAACCATTTCTTATCCGTACTACTGGGTAATCACACGCGCAGACAAGACGTTAGACGGCACAGAGATACCGCAGGCGACTTTCAGTGCAGCCCGTGGGTGACTTTCCTCGCGCCTATCCTTCAGTATTGATGAACATGATCCAGAAACGACACTGGCTGACTCGGTCACATCATCCCTCGCCTCTGCGTCATCCGCTGCTGCAGCGTCATCATCATCATCTTCGGCGGCAGCGGCAGCGGCTTCTTCATCTGCTGCCTCCGCATCTTCTGCGTCTGCTGCCTCCGCGTCTTCCGTATCTCCGTCGGGCACGAGAAACCAGCCCTCTGCGTCAGGGGGGTCGGGAGGGAGTCTGCAGTCCAACGGCGGTTCCAACTTCCCCCACTGGGCGATAGCCGTCATCGTCGTTCTGGGTTTCCTCGCTATCGTGACTATTGGTGTCCTCGGCTTCCTCCTCGTGCGCCGTGCGCAGCGACGCAATCAGAGCGCGCGCACCTCACGGCGTGGCTCGATCGGCTCTGCCTCGCCCATGATCGCAGGGGCAGCAGGTGCGGGCGGTGCACCGCAGTCACCGGTCATGGAGCAAACGCCAAGCGCATTCCTGGCGCGTCCGGCATCTCTGAGCTCGCCTAACGACGGCGCTTCGATGATATCACACGCACAATCGGCAGATGGTCCCATTTCAGTCGCTGATGCGGCGTTTATGGCGGATGCCTTTCGCAAAGCCCTTCGGAAACCTGATTTCGCGGGGCGCACGATCGAAGAGGGAGATAGTCCGGAAGGCCAGGAACCGAAGGAAAACCAATTGTTAAGTCGCGAACTCGCGGAAGAGGGACGAGACATCCGGAGCGTCGGCTCATCACGCGACGTACGGGTAGAAACGCTCAGCGATGCGAGCGGCACAGTACAGGACGCGCCCCGCTGATCCTGCTGCTGCTGCTGCTTCGTGTCTCGCGTTTCTCTTCCTGGGTTTTTACGGACTTTGTATGCTCGCTTGTGCAGATATTCTACCCTTTCTCAACAATCAGTGTTATTTCCTATGTGCACTACCTTCGACACCCTTTTTACCAGTCATTAACAACCACCCCCGCCTCCCTGCCCCCCTTCCTCCTCCTCCGTTGCTCGTTCCCTACTGCACTTGCCCGGCGACCCCCGCACCCGCACACCTCGGCAGGACACTTTTACATTAGTTGTTGGACAGCCCTTTTCAACTAGCTGCTTTTTCGACTATATATTTCGGCGTCGGTACGCTAGTCTACGTCCGCGAACGGTCACGTACAGGCCCGCGCGTGCGCGGCCCCACCCCCGCTCCCCTGGCCCTTTGTTCCCAATCGGCGCAGGCACGCCCTGACGCACGCCCCCATGACGCATACGCATATATACCCAACTCGCCCGCCGTGCCGGCCGCGGGCGCCCCACACTCGTTGAATTGTATTGGTCGTTACGTGCCCACAGACGCCCCCCCTTCCTTCCATGCATCCCTCTCCATCGCGCACCACGCACGGGCCACCGTCGCGCAGCTTCGCGTGGGCGGACGGAGTATCCTCGTGCGCTCGGCGGGCGCCCAGGGTTGATGCAGATGCGCCGCGTTGCGGCGTGTGTGGCCGCTCCCACGCGCGCCGGGATCCGAAGCCCGCAGGACGGGAGCGCCGGCGTCGCGACTCCGCGGGCGCTGCGCGACCGGCCGAAGACGCTCGGCCCGTGGGCGACGCGAAGCTTTCCCACCGGACCACCCCTTCATTATTATTGTCCCCACCCGCGCCGCTGGCACCCTCGCCTCCTCGGAATAGCCTTTGATCAAGGCCTGGCAGCCTCCCGTACGTTTTTATACTTATTCTCTTCATGCTTCTTCCAGCCCCCGGTCTTCCCCGTTTTCTACATATGTGCATGCTCGCCCACACCCACAACAGAACAACTTCCACCCCGTCTGCTCCCGTTACATACGTCTCGCCGGCACTTATTGTCTGGCTGTATGTATATACTTAGCGCGCTCCAGGAATCGGTGTGGCCTGTATGTGTGTAATCGATAAGTGGTTATCCAGTGAAACAGTTCTGCCGACGCAAGCCCGAGATGACAGGCCGGCTCCCGAGTGGCGGGATAGGCGCTCGGGGGGAAATCTGGGGCGCGAAGGCGCAATGCGAAGACGGGGACGCGGACAATACGCGTTTCGAGCGAGCTTCCATGGCGCAGGGGAACGCGCCTCTGGCGGACGGCCACCCGCAAGCGTGCATGTCGTGCGCGGGCGTACGTGGCACTGGGTGGAGCGAGTATAGAGATATGGCAGCTCGATTGCGTCTATGTCAGTATGCAAGATTACATCAGGGTCGGCGTAAGAAAGATAACAAAGGGAGAAAAGAGTGTATTGTACAAGGAGGTCTGCAGATATGGAGGTGATATCGCTTCTGGGTGGGAAGATACGCGTCCGAGATGAATGCGGGATGTGAATGAGGAAGAGGAAGAGGAAGCAATGGGGATTAAAAATTACGTGGGGACGCTATGTCCGTCGGGCGGCGAGCTGGCGCATCAGCAGCTCGTACCTATGCAGCGGGCGCAGCGTCAGCCAGAGTCTGGGGAGCGCACATGTCGAGAGTATGAGGTACGCACGTCAGCATCGTCACGGCGCTGTTGGGCACCGTGCGGATGAGGTTGATCGAGAGGCCCTTGTAGAGCCCGCGCCACCCCTCGAAGTGGAGGATCTTCTTGGTCGTGCGCACGATGCCGGATCGCTTGCGCGGGACGCCCGTGGGGAGCAGGAGCCGCCGCTGCGTCTGCAGGCGCGTCCGCACCACCTCGTGCGGATATGTCGCGATAGACGCGGTCATCTTCGCGACTGCAGAGCAAAATAGGATAGTGTAGGAAGGCAGGGGGCGGTCTGGGCTATGACGTTCTGTGGGAGCGCATGAGCGCGTAAGTTTTGGTCAATTAGCGCCCGTGCCTCCAGCTGGCGGGCTACTTACGGGCTATAATCTTGAGATGCTCATATAGAGGGAACTGTACTGCGACATGGGTAATGCCTAATAAGCTCGGGAAAAGGCCGCGGTAAAACGCTCGGATGCCTTCGCTGCGGTAGATCGTGACAGCAGCGTCTAGCGTATGGCGGTATCTCGTCTCGTTCCGTGATTGTGTCTTGAAAAGCCATTAGCAAACACGGCCATATGCAGAGGAGTTGCTACGCACCATGAACCGTGTTTTTATGACCCAGAGGGGGTTGGTACACATGGTGCTAGCGGCACCAGCGGTCATCGCGGAGAGGATGTGGAGCGACCACGGATGCTCGCGCACTACGGGCTGGTAGCCCTTCGCGGACGGTGCAGGGTAGAGGCGCTCTGACTTGACGGTTGGTGGATCGACGCCGAGAGGCATCTCACCAAAGTAAGACTTGATTCCATCGTATACAGCGAAGTAGATCGCCCATGTGGGAAGATAGCCAAGGATGGTCGGGCCAAGGCCGCGGTAAAGCCCTCGAAGGCCATCGTGTTGAATGATGTTTCGGATGGTGGCTGTATGGAGGGGAATAATTTACGGCAGCAAAGGGCCTGCGCGTGAGGATCAAGACAGGACCACGAATGGAATGGGAACAGACCGGAGATGCCGAGATAGTCCGCCTGGCCAAGCGTGGCTCGCTGCGCCTGGAGCTTTGTCTTGACAACATCGAGGGGGCAGGTAGCGATGCTTGCGACCAGACCGCCGCCTGCGCCAGCTGATAAAAGGCTCGACACTGAGCGATGGAGAGCACACGACCAGGACGAGCGGACGGACCTATCATGCTGTTTGCAGTCCATTTCATTCGCGTTGATGACATAGCTCTTCCCCGCAAAAGCGGGGATCAGGTCGTCGAGACAGGTCGTAGGGAAAGGGTCTAGCGTTTGGAAGAGGTCCGGACCCTCCCTTCGTCGTCTGTGATGTTCAGCGGACGAAACCGGCCCAGCCCCGACGCGCTCCCGCTCCATCCATCACGTGCACTACCGTCCCCATGACCAAATCTCCGATTCAAGCCGGTCACTTTGTCTTTCCCTCCCTCTCCACCTTTACGAAGCTACGCTGGTTTCTGCACTGCACTGCACTTGTTCATGGGTACACCCTCCGGTTGTACACGAGAAAGAGGGTACTTGTGCAGAGCTCCTTGCGCACGTGTCTGGCCTAGTTCAGATGCAGTTCGACTTTGTGCATTCGCCGGAAGCGCTTGCTTCTTTTCGGGTTTGAGGCGATGTCCATACTCGGCCCTCGGGCGCAAGTGTGCTCGGCCTGCGACGTGCAGCTTCGTCATCGTCACGTGTGCCCAACGTGTGTCCATCTGGTGGCCTCTGAATCAGCCCTCTCGGTTCGGCTTCTATAAGGCATGACTTCGCTTCCGCTGCAGCTGACTTGATATCGCCCAACACCTTCTCCTCGCATCCACGCACGCATCAACCAGTTCGAGATGGTCCAGGCAGTTCACAATGGTACCGTCGTGGCTGAGTCTTCCAATACTGTGTTCGTCGAAGGGAACCACTACTTCGCTCTAGAAGACATCAAAGTTGATCTCGCTATATCCGAGACGACGTAGGAACAGTTCCAGCTCTGCGTTGCAAGTTTTAGCGCTGACATGCGTTGCCGCAGCTACACCTGCCCTTACAAAGGGTTTGTGAGGCTTTTTAGAGCCACCAAGTGACCTACTAGACGTCCTTTCCAGGCATGCGTCGTACTATAACGCAGACGTCAATGGGACGCAGGTGAAGGATATCGCTTGGTACGTCACATTTCTTCGGTTCTGTCTTGGCAAGGAGTTATCTGATGTCGTGGCCAGGGTGTATCCTCAGCCCACGTCCAAGTTTGAGATCAAGGGGCGCTACGCGTTTGATAAGGTGAATGTCCTCCAACATGTTCCATTGCATAGGGTTTCACTACTGTTCTAGGCCCAGGTGCAGATCGCTTGAAGTGTGCGAAGTCATCTGGGGTACGCATTGAGTGTCGTGTACGATATGCAGGGGCCCCTCGAATTGTGACTTGGCTGCTGAATTCTTTGAATGGTACGATGGCCAGCTCATCCACTGCGACGGGTCGCTATGCGGTACTGGCTTCTCCTCTGCTGCGTCAAGGAAACTTTATGTCACCCTAGGACCCCTGAAGAGCGATGTGATCAGCATGCATCGTTCTCACTGCGACTGCGACGCGGCGTGCATCGTCATCAACGCGGCAAGCCACCTTTATGCGAGATGCAGTTAGCTGCTATCCTTAGCCCGAGGCTTTTCCGATACCGGCGGCTTTCGAGCTCAATCGATGAAATAGCGAACTGCAATTTCTCATGACCCAAGATCTCGTTACCGCTTAGTAGCTTGGCTCGGACATGATATATCGAGGATTGTTCTGCCATCTCAGAGCAAGGGCTTCCCAATGCATGATAGCTGTGCGAGCACAGATGTTATATCTCAAAAGGACATGCAGCAGAAATGTGATAATCGCACGCCCGCGCCTATCACCGGTCGCTGAGCCCTCCGAGTGCGAGGGGCGACGTCTGCCCATGCCGATCGTCCTGAACTGAGCCACGGTAATGAATGAGGTGCCGGGGCTTCATCGAATGACGCCTTGCCCATAATGAACCCTTGGGCTTGACGCGTGGTCACATTGGCGTTCTGTTCGTAGTGAGAGTAAGCGCCGGTAGAAGGTCCGGAGACAGGAATCGCGAGGCCGTGGACGCGTGGGAGTCCGCGCATCCGACTTTATGAGATGAGCAACATGGCAACGGGGCCTCTACAAGTCTGCCACACTATGATGTATTGTAAACGAGAACTATCAGTACAGACAACGGGGCGGTAAAGCGAAGGGTACAGCAATGAGATCATGAAGGATTAGACGAGCTCGAAGGGGCAGCTCCTATTGTCTTGGGCATCTTCTTGTCTGCTTTCGACATCTCCTCCAGGTCGGCAGTTTTGAAGTAGTGTGGGGCGACTGTAGGGCACGAACGTCAGATGGAACCACGTGACATAAGGCAATACTGGGGCCGCACCTTCAAGCAACCACGCCGGTTTGATTTCCATCACCTGCCGGAGGTACGACTTGGAAGTCATGACGAGCTCGTAATAGAGCACGCTTTTCACCGGCGGCTGATGCTGGAATAGGCTTGAAGACGGGTGAATATAGACCGTCTGGTTCGTCTTGAGCGTCCGGTACGAGTCTCCAGTCTTCTGGAGCTGTGCCGTGTTGTAAAAATAGCCAGCGGTGATGGCCTTTTGGATGGGCGTGATGTCGTTCGAGTTTGGATTGGTCTGAACGACAACTTCCACGCGCTCGCACAGGCCCGCGAGCTGGTCCCGGATGTCACGTGCGCGGCACAGGCTCTTGTACTGCAGGAACTGCTCGTAACAGAATTGCTGCGAGTAGTTGGTGTCCGCCCATTGCTCCCAGACGTTTAGCAGCGTAAAGTGATCTCCGCCGGCGCGGACGAAGTTTTGCCGGGCCTGGTCCGCGTGCAACTTCTTGTCCTTCGGCCTATAGAATAACGAGGCTGACTCAGAGAGCATGGAGATGATGGTGAGAACTTCGTCCGTGCATGAGTAGTTCTCGCTCGAGATGATTGCCTTGGACAACATCGGGTCGACCGGGAACTCCGCCATGCGCCGTCCCAATTTGGTGAGTTCGCCACGATCATTCAGAGCGCCAAGCGCGTACAGCAGCTCAAGCGCGCGCATGAGGGTTTCGCCAGGAGGAGGGTCCATGAACTCGAACCCGATGAGGTCGTTGATACCTAGCGACTTTAGTAACAATACCACCATGCCAAGGTTCGTGCGTTGGATTTCGGGGACTGTATTTGCTTCTAATTCATTGTTGTACGCCCACTTAGTGTATAGGCGGAATGCTTTGCCAGGACCTACGCGACCAGCTCTGCCAGCACGTTGGTTGGCAGATGCACGAGAGCACTGGGAGACGTGGGTCAGCATACGTATAGAACAGCGGGCTGACGAGGACTCACGGGAACAACGACGAGACTGGACATACCTGTCCTCGGATTGTACGAATTCTGCTTGACGAAGCCGGGATCAATAACGAAGACGACACCGTCAATGGTGATGGACGTTTCGGCGATGTTGGTTGCAAGCACCACTTTACGTGCGCCTTCGGGGGTGGGCTCGAAGATCTTGGCTTGCATGTCGCTGGGCAGGTTGGCGTAGATGGGGCAGATGATTAACTCGGCTATCTTGTTCCCTAAGGCCCGCGCAGTCTCTGTAAGGTTTTCCTGAGCAGCTTCAATCTCGTCTTGTCCCTAAGCGAAGGTGAGAATGAGCGTCGTCAGTGAGACAGCGAGAAGATGCACGCACTGTGAGGAAGACCAAGATGTCGCCTTTGGGCTGCGTCGTGTGAATTTGGAAGACAGTGGTGATGGCGGCGTGGAGGTAGTTTGCTTCGGGTTGTGGCGTGTAATGGATATCCACGGCATATCGACGACCCGGAACTGTCACGAGGTCAGTCCTTGAGCATCGTATCAAGTATAAAATACCTACCGTAGAAGATGGGAGCCTCGTCGAAATACTCGCTGAACTTCTCTGCGTCCATGGTAGCGCTCGAGATGAGAAGCTTCAGCTCCGGGCGGAAACGAGCAATGTCCTACTCTCGAGCATAAGTGTCTGCGGGAGATATAGAGTAGGGGAGGCGCACCTTGACTAACGCGAAGAGGATGTCAGTGCTCAGGGTGCGCTCGTGCGCTTCATCGATGATAAGCGCGGAGTAGCCAGCCAGGTCGGGCTCAGTCAAGAACTCGCGCAAGAGCATACCGTCGGTCATATACTTGAGGACGGTTTTGTCACTGGTCGCATCCTCGAACCGGATTGAGTAGCCAACTTCATACCCGACCTTCGTACCCATCTCCTCCGCGACACGAGCGGCAACAGACATCGCAGCCACGCGACGAGGTTGCGTACAGCCGACCTTCATGCCACCTGCCGTGTAGCCTGCTTCGTGAAGGTACTGGGGAAGTTGGGTCGTCTTGCCTGATCCAGTTTCAGCCACCACGATAAGGACCTGATTATCTTGAATGGCCTGTAGAATATCCTCCCGGAATTGATAAATGGGCAGAGACTTGCGAGTCTCGTCAATGGACTGCGCTGCGATAAACCGAGAACATATCAGTAAGTGCCACACATTCATGCGGGGCGTCACCCACCGCGTGCCTCAGCTGCATCGATCTGTTCTTGAAGAAGCTTGTCTTTGGCACTTAGGTGACCTTCTCCGCTCATCGTACGATCCATGACAAACTTGATCGTCTGGCTCTCGTCGAACACGTAGTCATATTCTTCCACGAGCTCGCGCTTGTCCATTGCACCAGTTTTGAACGTGCTGTGTTTGGTCTGACTCGCTTCCCACTGGTCGACGTCGGTGACAAACTGATCGTCCTTGGGTTTCGCCTCCTCGTAGCGTTGATATAGCACGTTTTCTTTGCGCTTCTTGTCGATCTTACCCTGTTCGGTGATGTAGTCCTCGGGAAGCATGTACCCATCCCACTTGTCGTCAATCTTGAGGCGCTCTTCGACAAGCCTGAGGACTTCTTTCTTTCGGTCGATCTCCCGTTGCTCGCGCTTCGAGATTTTCATGCCACGGAAGAGAGCTTCGTCGTCCGCGATCTCCTGGCGCAGTAGCTCGACTTGCTGGAGCTCACGCTTAGTGAGGTACTCTTGACGCGAGTGCTCGCGCAGAGAAGGCATAGCGAGAGTGCGGGCAGCCGAGTCGTCAGCAAGTTGTCGCCGTTGAGCTGCATCTGCGGCGGCGCCTGAGTTTTTGGAGGAGCGATCCTCCACGACCTTCTTGGTCCGGTCCTTGTCACGCCGCTTGACGCGTTCGGCAAATTCGTCTCGATCCCGTAGGTCCTGCTCGCGCTCACGTTCGCGCCGCACGGCCTCGTCCTCTGGGAACTCCGCGTCCATGGCGTCCTCGTCCGGCGCCGCGGGTCGGCCGTCTTCGTCGTCCGCCTTCCAACGCTTCCGTGCCTTCTCTTCTTCATCGCTCTCCCACTCGCGGGCGTCCGATTCTCGTTTCCGGGTGTGCCGTTCCCGGTCGCGCTTGTCCCTCCCTGAGCTCTTCGACTTGTCCTTCTTTAGCTCGGTGACGCCGCTGGGACTGGGGTCGTCGTCGACAACAAAAGAGAATTGTTGTTTATGCAAAGCTTTGGAATCCTTCTCCGCCTGCTTACGAGCAGAGTCATCTGTGCGTTTATGCTTGTGCTTCCGGGGAGCCTGCCGGTGGACCTCAGTGATGAATGTGTGAGCGGCGGGGGTATCTGGAAGACCGGCAGCATGTAGGGATGAGAAGAGGGCGTCTGTTGTTTTCGAAGAAGAAGCTACAAGGTTCCATGAGATAAAGGTCGTTGAATAGCTCGGTAAGACGTACCTGACGCTATAACGAAGTCGACAATGCTCTTGTCTGAGAGGCCGAAGAACTTCACGAAGATGTGAGTGATGGATATGCCACGAGGATTTGTAGCACATACCTGAAGAGCGTTGTCCGATATGTACCGTTCGAGTTCTGAAGGCATGAAGTGAAACTGCGCGGTCTGCCAGTCGACTCACGGAGGTGAGCGTTACAAGTGAGCTTCGGTGACCGCTGACTCACGTGCGTTGGGCGCGTATTACATCCGGTCCCCGTGCTCCGCGCCCCGCGACACGCTCGTTCACCAAGCACGGCCATGGAGTCAAGCTCATCTACCAAACACTCGAGTCACAGGCATGCCAAAGACGACGACCGCAAGCACAGGTCGAAGAAACGCGACCGTCATGCTGACTCTGATGAGAAGCGCAAACACAAAAAGCGCAAGGAGAAGGAAGGCGCTGTTCGCGTCGTCGATGACGACCTCAACGATGAAGACATGTGGGTGGAGAAGAATATCGACATGGAGGGGGAGAGAGTGAGCACTTCCAGTCTATCCCTTGTGCTGTCTGACATTCGTGACCCAGCCTCTCGCGACGGACATTCCCACCGCGGAGAGCCTGAAGCTGACTTCACGCGCCTATTCCAAACCCAATGACCCACCCCCTCCTCAAGCCACATCAACCGAGTCCTCGCTTAGGCGGGATGACTGGATGCTTGAGCCACCGATAGGGTCTGCTGCATCTCCGGTATTCTCTCGTCCTCAACTTCTGGATGGAGATGGGCCTCTCACTGAAGGGTACGGCGAACCCTCAACAGGCGCTAGGGCTATTGGAGGCACGGTTGATTTCTTCTCAAGTCTTGGCAAGGAGAAAGAGAAAAAGCCAAAGCCTGAGTTGCCTAACCCTGACAAGGTACGGCCTTACTTCTCGTCCCACTGACTTCTGCTCACGCTGTCCTCAAGCTGCATATCAGTTCGAAAGAGCTAAACACCCAACTCAAAGAGGGCAAACCTCTCAATGAGCTCGGGGGTGTTTC
This sequence comes from Gloeopeniophorella convolvens, assembly GCA_022496205.1. NCBI lineage: Eukaryota > Fungi > Basidiomycota > Agaricomycetes > Russulales > Gloeopeniophorella > Gloeopeniophorella convolvens. Next base: position 13,641 of record WTXD01000056.1, on the reverse strand, counting down.
ACCTCCCAAAGCCATCACCCCGGGTGGTCCTGGTTCGCAGTGGCGAATGATGCGTCTTCGCCGTGTCTACGAGACTGCAGAAGAGGAGAGCCGACCAATCGAGGAGGTTGCTATCGACCGCTTTGGCTCTCTCGAGGCTTTCGAGCAGGCCAAAGAGGAACGACGCATCCTCGATGAACGCGAAGGCAGACGTTCTGAGCGTGGACGAGACCCGGCGAAAGGGAAGCGCCGCGGGGAGCCTGACTATGCCAAGGGGGGCGAAAAGGGCTTTATGTTCAACGAGATCGGTGGCAGCGGTGCATCATCGCGCAGTTCAAGTTTCCGACGCCCAGGTGCATTGGGCCACAGTGCAGCATCCACCCCTTCGCCCCACCCAGGAGTCCCATCTTCATCACGTTCTCGATTCGATTCCCTTCGCCTGCCCTCTCAAACCGGAACTCCAGGCCCACAACCGCATACGCCTATACCGTCGGTCCTGACCCCTCAGTTAGGAGGCAAACGAGCGCTGTCTCCCTCGTCACTGAATAAGCTGCAAGCTAAGGTTTTGCGTGCCAAACTCATGGGCGGGCCCGACGCCGAGAAGTTGGAGAAAGAGTATGAAGAAGAATTGCAGCGCTCAAGCGGCATCAGTACGAATGATGAAGGCGTCCAAACAAGAACTCGCGTCGAGGTGCTGCCTACGTTGGATGGCCAGGGTAGGCTCTACGACGTTGGCCAAGGGAAAGACGATGGTCAGACGCTCCCCGGAAACCGGAAGAAAAAGGACAAGGTGAACCCTTTCTCTCAGAATTCCCTTTCATAGTTGACGGGATGTCATAGGTTGAGACTCGTGACCCCAAGACAGGCGAGATAGTCAGGTACAACGCCGACGATGACACTACAACGTTAGGGGAATTGCTGCGCCAGGAGAAGTTTGGTGCTGGCATCGCTGACCAGAAGAACCTCGACATGCAATTCGCGCAGTCCATTATGACAGATGGCGGATTTGTGGTGCGCGTTCTGGAGCACTCCTACTATCTCCTTTCATTGATCTGGGAACAATGATAGAATGACCTCGAGTACATGGACGACAACGCTGAGAAATTAGGTCGACAAAAAATGCGTTCAGACGCCATGAAGCGCCAGTTTGCCATCAATGGTGCGTGGGAGTCAGTCGTGCATGAATGTAAGCTCACGAATTCCAGACTACAAGCGCACGCAGAAGGCTTTGGCATCGTGTCCATTCTGTTACGGTGAAGACGACTCATTACCGAAGGCTCCGATGGTTGCACTGGGAACAAGAGTGTATCTTTCGTGTACATTGCACGAAGAGCTGGTTCCTGGGCATTGCATGATCGTGCCAATACAGCACCACCTCACTCTGCTTGAAGGTGACGACGACGTCTGGGATGAGATCCGGGTACGGCTCTAATTGTCTGCCTTGGGACGTTTATGAACCCCCAATCACAGAATTTCATGAAAAGCTTGATGCGGATGTTCGCCGAAGAGGACAAAGGAGTCGTCTTCTATGAGACTGTCACGACTCTCAAGTGGCAGAAGCACAGCGTCATCGAGTGCGTGCCCGTCCCATGGGAGCAGTTTGACCTCCTTCCTGGTTACTTCAAGGCACGCAGACAGCCACGATTTCCGTTTCACTGACACTTATATCACGCAGGAGTCTATTCTGATGAGCGAGGCAGAGTGGTCACAGCATAAAAAGCTCATCGATTTCTCTTCTCGTCCCGGCGGGTTCCGGCGGATGATGGTTCCCAATCTACCATACTTCATGGTACAGTTTGACCACAAGGGAGAGAAGGGGTACGGCCATGTCATCGAAGGAACCAGTGACCTTGCTGGGGACGAGGAAGGGATTGACGAGGGGGAGAAAGGTGGCGGCGAGTTCCCGAGGTGCGTTCCTCTCCTCTGCTGTAAGCATCGTTCACGTGATGACCTTGTGCAGGTATTTCGCAGGGGAGATCATAGGGAATGTGCTGGACCTGGAAGCGAGACGATGGCTTCACCCCCGACGATTGGACCTCGGCAGGAACAAAGAGAGGACGGCAAAGTTTAAGAAGAGCTTTGATCGGTTTGATTGGACAGGGATGATAGAAAGGTCTTGAATCCCAGAGGCATCTGGCTTCTAAGCCACCATATATTTGCGTGTGCTGCACCCTCAAACGCGGCAACCGTATGGTAACCATGACCCGCAGATTGAAGGGTTTGTAAGTGAGGCTGAGGCCGACTCTCGAGGTTGGCCGAGGATACTTAGGTGAGGACCGGCTGTCGGCCGACCGGACCCGTGAGAGATATATACTGCCGGGTACAATAGGAGCCGAGAACGACCCACGACCACGACCGATTGAACGCCTCGAGTTCATTCCTATATATTGGCACATGTCGTGCCCGCGTTAATGCAACCCAACGACCTACCTGTCTGTTGAGGGCCATGTACACACTCTCGATTCTTTCGAACCTGCCCAAACTCTCTCGTTCCGTGCCTGTTGCCGCACTCCGACTCCAATCTCGCCAATTCTCAGCCATACAAGAAAATGGAAAGAACCAGCTCCGGCGTTCATATCTTTATGGTCTGTAAGCCCCTGAAGCACGCCCCGATGTAGCCGAAGAGTCATAACAATTGGCTGGGATAGTGCCAGCCTCTTCGGAGCACATGCTGCAGAAATCACTGACGACTAACTCCGACATCATCATCTATGACCTTGAGGATAGCGTCGCACCCCTGGACAAAGAGGATGCACGAGAGCGCCTTGCAGGGTTCTTGACAGTGAGGTCTCTCGCAAAGGTAGCCTCCTCCTTTGACAGCTTTTGTAGACGACTCCGACAGACAAACTTCCATCTCCGTCACGCATCGCCGTCCGCATAAACAGCCCTCAGACACCATTCTTCGAGCGGGACATCGTTCGCGCTGTAAGCATGGCACGCTCCATTTCCACTGACGAAATTGTAGACATGTCGTATCGCAGCTGACTATTCCCTCCGTCCGGACATTGATCCTACCCAAAATCAACTCCACAGATGATTTGGAAACTGTCACAGATGCAATGGAAGCCTACGGTCGATCTCATGGAATTATCAACCTTGTTGCCAGCATTGAGAGTGCGCGCGCGCTGCATAATGTGGGAGAGATCGCTCGTTGGGAGTCCGTCTATGGGCAGGAGAAGGGCGGGAAGCTGGCTGCTCTCCTTGTAAGTACCCTTCTGTGTATTGCACGCGCTTCCGTTCATAATTCCTCTAGTTTGCCGCAGAGGATTGTATGCCTTCCTGCGCCTCTGCAGTGGGAGAGTTGACAAGCATATTCCAGACTGTGCCGATACATCCGTCATCCGGACGGCTTCTCGCCAGGAGCTACTCTATGCTCGTTCTAAAATAGCTATCACCGCCAAAGCATTTGGATTGGACGCTATTGACATGGTCCGCCCGCCCTACAGCTATATGTCCCCAAGCTGACACGCAGCAGGTCTGCGTTAATTACAGGGACACGGACTACCTGAAGGACGAAAGTGCTGATGGCCGGAGGCTAGGATTCAGCGGCAAGGTATGTCGCCCTCAGCTGTCTACGTAATCGCATCCGTAACTGAGCCCACATCAGCAAGCCATACACCCAGCTCAGGTTGACGTCATACAGTCTACATTCGTGCCTACGGAACAAGGTACGGATTATCTCCTCGGGTATCACGCTGGTTGGCTGAGCTCTTGCAAGAAATTCTACGGGCCGCCAATATACTGCATATGATGGCGCAGGCACACGGAGCGCAGAAGGGTGCAATCGGTCTCGATATAGGCGACGACAAGGGCGGCAAAGAGATGGTTGACGCCCCGATGCTGAAGCAGGTGACGCCCGACGAAATCTTCCATCTGCCCCATTCACTGACATAAGTTCCAGGCGGAAAAGACAGTCGAATTGGCACGGGCTGCAGGGCTTCCCATCCCAACGGTGCCTTAGTTATACATGCCTTTCGGTATCCCTGAATGATCACGCTGCGGCAATGGTACGAATCGAGTTCGTATATGCACTCAGCCAACAATCGGGTTCTCTGTATCCTTCTCGCTGCAGGTATCCACTTCCGAATTGTCGGTGACCTGTTACGCCCTTCGAACCCCCACCATGGCCCATGTATCACCTGTGTTTGTGGTCAAGGCGGCTCATCGCAAGACGCTATCTTCGAGGTACATTTCGATATTCTTAAGACGTCTCCATTCGATTGAATATCTCCTCAGCATATAAGTTATCTCTCGGCTTACGACTTAAGGTCGGCACACAGAAACATAGTATGACAAGTTGAATCGAAGCTGGAGGCTGTCAGAACCGAGGAAGCTTCCGGATGAGCTGGCTGGGAATTCACGCGTACCCCTCCGCTCTGCTCGCCCTCATCTTTACGGTATCGCCACCACAAGTCATCAAATCATCTTTCGGAATTCCACACGACACGTTGCGTCTTAGAATGCAACGCCATAGGGGGCTGTGTGCATAGACTCTGTGTCTGACGACCCCTTTCGCATGGGAGCAATGTTTTCATTTCGGCTCGTGCACATGAGTGCAGTCCGATCTCGGAGCTGGCCTCAACGCGACGTCGGTATGAGCACCGAAGCAGTCCCCATCCTGTTACAAGTATACTTTGGTGCCAGGAGAAGTATTCTTCACATCGTCCGAAATCGAGATTAGCACAGGAATCTTAACTGTTCGAATCCCTGCTTCATTCTCGTCAGCTCTTCGCAACACTGTTTGCAACACGAAAGGATAGGTGCGACCATTCTATGGAGCTATTTAAACGATATAATTCCATATCCTCTTTACTCTCACCACAACTTGCACGTCCTCGAACCTCTATCGCTCGCTACCTCAACTACGACTCGGATGTCTTATTCACCGGTGACTATAACCCCGTCTGTATCACGCGTTCTACACTGCTTACTCATTTTTCCCCTGAAGGGTTCCGCGGTGCCTGTGATTGTTATTCATGGACATGGCTTTGCATCCATTGAGAAGCTGCTCTTTCTGCGGCCTTGCGACATCGTAGTGCAGATTGGTCGAGGAGCCAAGGACGCACCTCCCCCGGGTAAACGCTTCTCTCCCGAGTGAACGCTTGCATACTCAATACCTACATTCTTCCGAACAACCTTCCCTACTTGATTGACCGCAGCACCAGTCAGCGCTGGTGTGATGGGTGCAAGCTAGGTTCGTCACCCTGAATGCCCTGTGTATCATTCTAGTCGGAGTTGTGTTAGTCTTTGATGATCCAGAGTGATGTTTGCCATGGTTTGTCACAAATCATCTTCACTTCCTGGATAGTATACAGCCGACCTCACGCCAGAGCTGGGCTCATTCCAGGTTCGTGGCCCGCTCGTTCACAGCCCTTTGCTCAAACTTCAGAGACGATTCTCAGATATGTCAACCACTCTCCAAGCGAAACCCTTCAGAATCCAACTCTTGCCATGAACTCCGACTCTCGGTGAGCCGAAGGAACGGATTCATTGTCTCCTACCGCGAAGGAAGCTGCGTCTGCGAGACGGCCGCCCAGAATGCATATAAAGGGAGGAGCAGATGCCACTACTCTAGCCCCCCATCCAGTCGCAACCTCGGTTTCAGCTACAGCCGCAACTCACACCAGTTACCGTTTTTTGTCATCATGGCTACCGACGCTGGAAATAATATCGCGACCGTCTACTATCCCCCGTCTGGGGATGTCGCTGTATTCTACCGCTCGGGGCAGGCCGTCTATCTCTGGCCGAAGGTGTCCAGTGTGAAATCCGCCGACTTGGATCCTAGTACTGCAGCCAAGACGATCCAACCGAGGGACGGTACTGTCCAAATCTCCAGCACCTCGAACGTTGCTGCTGCTTGGGTAAGTGTTTCTCGTGCTCTTGTCTATCATTGTTTTGAAATATCAAACTCGCAGAGCGTGAAGGGCTCCGGCAAGAATACCCGCATCTTTGTCCAAGGAACCAATAACTACCTACAGGAGACAGTCTGGGACGGTAATGACTTCGTTAAAGACTTTTGGCATATCCACGACGTCGCCGACCCGGGGCTACCTATCTTGGTTCGCAAGGACACCTCCATTGCTGTCGTGTCCAATCAATGGGACAAAGCTAAAAAGGATGGGGACCAATTCGATTTCACGATCTTTTACCAAGGCACTGACAATGTATGCCATTCATCTGCTCCTGACGTTATGAAGTCTGATTCACCTCAATTGGACAGCGTATCTGTTAGTGCCAAACGTTGTACGATAGCCCATGACGATACTCACATGGCTGTAGATTTCATACAATCTCCGAAGCCTGGCAGCTACACCTACCCTCTTCCAGTCACGCATGAGCTCGCGATAGAGGGGACAACCATCCAGGCTGTCGAATATGATGATGGTGAGAGTGCCATCGCCGAAACAGACAATTCTCACCTCGTACTAATGCCATTTCTAGGCGACCACATCTACGTGATCTTTAACGTGGCCAACCCAGATCGATTCGTCCGGTACAAGTACCAGAAGCGGACTGGCTACAACAATCTTGCACACTTCCGCAAGGTTACCCCCGACTTTGTTTATCCTGAAGGGATTAAGATGATAGGACGCCGCTTCGCTGACATTCGCGTGGTGCGCAGTGAAGGTTCCCCGCTGGAGGAATACAGGTTCTACGCTCAGCTCAAGGATGACAACGACGCAGAATTAGGGCTTCTTGAGTACATCGGGGCTCCGGACAGCAGCGAAACCAGTGTTACACTGGTCAAGGGGTCCCTGGAGGTTAAGAGCACCGATACGAACCCGCCGGAGAAATACAGTGAGTCGCGAATAGCTGAGTTGAAGGATCGAACTCATCGGTGCGCGACCCTCCAGCCAACCTCGCGGCTGTGTGTATTCAAAAGACGGGCTCGGACAATAAGCTGAATACTAGTGCGTGTTGCCATACAGCCTTGTCTCATTCGTTCGGTCACTGACCTGTGGGTTACTCCAGCGATTGATGTGCTGTATGAGCACGGGACAGACGTCTACTTCCAGAGTATGGCCAAGACCTCAGCGGCGGCCCCGGCGGGTGGCGACTCCAAGGGTGGGAAAAAGTCTTTCCGTGGGCGCGAGCCTGAGTTTTGGACCCCGGCGCCGTCCCTGTCAGTTCCCTCCCGGAAGTAGTGGACTAATCTGCTGGGGTTGGCGTATCAAGCGGTCGATGTGAAGTGCCCCACCGGGTCGCGGGGACCAGTCTTCTATGTGCTTTCTGTATAGTCTATGCTTTCTCTGCTGCGGATTGTGCTCTCCGCTTATCGTTGAGAGGCTTCGTGTACGAATACAAATGAGATTACTTTCTTGGTGAACAAATCGATTCCATGAGATACTCGTCACACTCCGTCCTCACTCAAGCGGCCGTCTCACGAGCAGTCTGTCAAAATCAGTTACAGCCTCAGAACAGCACCAACCAGATTACGATAACTGAGTCCGCGCCCCTCTGTTTGGCGAGCTATGTTTTGACCACCGGATCACCTCCTTTCCGCATAGAACTGACTTGCTGTCCTGATTGTCTGGCCGAATGACTGTGTGACAACGAGGGACTTCCCAATCCACTTGGGCAACTTTCTGGAGATCCTGTCAGATTGGTACCGCGTGTCAACAAGGACGAGCATCGCCCAGTCGTCTTTGTGGCGGATCGCACGGCCTGCGGGAGCTTTCAGTCACCCGTATGACCTGCGTCATTTCTGGCTCACCGATACTCTGGTTGACCGCGTTCATACACAGATTCTCATACAGCTCCTTCCCTGCCGCGCCGTACGTCGAGTCTTTTGACGGATTCTCACCCGCAAGACGGTCTGCATATCTGATTCTTTCTTGGAGCTCTGCGGATCCCAGGTTCGCAAAGGGCAGGCCAATCACCATGACCATCCTAGCGAGGTCGTCTGAGAAGTTGAGGCCTTCGGACAGTTTGGCGCCGACAACGGCAAGGAGAAGTGCACCTTTTGCCTAAAGGAGCCAACTTGTCAGTCCATGCCCGCATCGCGGTCACAAAGACGTACAGATGCCTTGATTTCTTCTGCATATTGAGACAGTAATTCGTGGACGTCGGCGGTCGATTCCATGAACACCTTTTTCTTCGCGGCTATAGAATTCATAATGCCCTTCTCGTTCCATACTTTCTTCACCATGTCGAGCACTTTGTACGAAGGTAGGAAGACGACCATCCCTCCTGGAACAATCCTTGAAAAATTCAGTATGATCTGTCCAAGCTCGCGCAGCTGAAGCGCGGAAGCATGGGTTAGCAAGGTGACAGAAGGATGAATCAGAGCGGATACGTACGAGGTTCGCGTTGCTCATGTTCGATAACTTGAAGTTGAGCTGGTTCCCTTGTGGGCCATGGGACAGAGCCAGCGTCCGTAGATTAGAGTCCGGAGTGATGTGGTTGCAAGAGAACAAGGAGACCTTCTCCTTCGGCAAGTGCGCGAATAGCTGGCTCGTGAAATCCGACATCTGATATGAGTCAGTATAGTGTAACTGGAGAGGAGGTACGGCTTCACAGGTGACATCGTCCCACCAGCCAGAATCACAGAACGGGCGGCATCCACGACTGCGCGAAAGGGAGGTCCAGGGTTCAAAGACTGGTACTTTATTTGAACATCGGGAGAGCTTCGACCTTTGGCAGACGGCTCGAGAGCAAAGATAATGCGCCCATCTAGTTGACCTTGAAACCTCCGATGTGGATGACGATGTTACAACTTGACGCACCATCTGTAGCCTCTGCAAGTGCGGCAATGAACTCTTGGACCGCATACAGTGGCGGTGTACCCAGGTCTACACGATGCACGGTGCCTTAGATCGCGGATCGGTGTGTAGATGACAAGGAACTATCGGTGGATACCTTTGGGTTCCGTCCTAGCTTCCGCTTTCCTCGCATACGTCGTAATTTTCCTGGCCAGCTATCAAGGATCGTTCAGTATATTCGACAATATGGGGATCCACCGCGACATGCCTTGCTCTTGCGAAGGTAGTCCCGGATCTCAAGCACATTAACATCTTCGAGCTTTCCGCCCAGCTTAGAGAGCAGTTCACCGACTGTTGTCACCTCGGACAGACCCTGCGTCTTCCAATTTGATGCGAGGGCTTTCAGAAAGCTTAGTAGGCGGTGGAGTCGCTTCAAATGAAGTAGGTGCTTCGACGTGAGCCTATTTTTGAACTTTGCTACATACCCTGAAAGCTTTGTCCTCTGCCTGCAGACCAAATGGCAGGTGGACGCTTTCCGGCGGCTTGGCAGCGCGTTCCTGGGGATCGACGCCACTCACAACACCACTCAATACGTTGGATTGCAGCTATTCACGCTTCTGGTGCGAGATCATTGGGGCCACGGTACGTGTAATGCTTCATTTGGTGGACATACGCTTAACTTCCGCCCACTAGGCGTACCGGTAGCTTGGTTGCTGTCATCCAGTGGCACTCAGGTAACCATTCAGTGGTTCCTGAGTACAGTCAAGCAGTGGAGCCCGGAAATCTATCCGTCAATCGTAATGACGGATTGCGATCAAGCGCAAATTAATGCCATCAGAGCGGTGTTTCCGAGAGCTCGGATCCTGTACTGCTGGTGGCATGTACTCCGAGCCATGCGCACGCATTTCAATACGACCGAGTTCCCGGCTCTCTGGAAGCTTGTCAAAGACTGGGTAAGGATCTCGGATCCCATCAAGTTCTATGAAATCTGGGCAACGATCCAGACCAATCCTGCCTTTCCCGAAAGTGTTGTATCTTATCTCAGAGATAAATGGATGCCAGATGTACAGATGTGGTCCGCGATCTCAAGGCAGCGGCGCACGATCTTTGAAGAAGGCGATACAAATATGCTTATTGAGTCGTAAGTAATCTTATCTACTACAGGATCGGTCGCGCGCGATACAATCTGATGTATGATCTAGCTATCACCATGTACTCAAGTCTACCTGGCTTGAGGGGAAGCGCAATCGCCGTCTAGATCACCTCGTTTACACGCTTGTCAAGTGCATGTTGCCGAGTTACCATAGCCGCCACGAGAGCCAGATCCTTGGCTTCGATGGTCCGGACCTCGCGGAGGCGCGCCGTAACGAGATCCTGAAACGCGCACCGGAAATTAGCAAAGAAGCGGTCGCCAAACGTAACGACGGGCGCTTTTTCGTAAAAGCATATGTCGTGGATCTGCTCACTTGCCAATGTAGCTGCTTGGACTGGCCTAGAATTGAGTTCTGCAAGCACCTTGCAGCGGTTGGCTACCATTTTGAGGGGCCACAGGCGTACAGGGAACGGATTACTGACAAGTTCAAGAAGCCGCTTCCCAAAAAGGCTAAAGCTCCCGGAGCGCAAAGCATGGAAGCGAGAAGCGATGACAGCGCCGCAATGGCTGCGATGGCAAGCGATATTACGTCGCTGTCGCAGCAATTGGCGTCGGTGGATTCATCTCCCTCCGTGCTCCAGTCGCTCAGGACCGCCCGGAACCAATTATCCGCTGCGCTCGTCTCTACCCAGGCACATGGTCGACCCGCGCTTCCTGCTGCCGAGCCGATCGCCCCAAATCAACACGGTTGGTCCGAGACATCTGCAACTATGGGAGTCAGGCGCGCTCCAAAACGGAAGGCACCCGCGGAAGACTCGGCCCCTGCGGTTGATCTCATCGGCGAGATCAACCGGAAACGGGCACGCGATACCGGCTCCCACAACGACCCTCGCCAGGAGGAGCTCAACGACCCCTACGGGGGCAGGGAGAAGTCTGGCGCGCGAGCCAAAGATGACGCGCGCACCGCCGCCGCCAACGCCAAGGCCCGCGCCGACGCCGCCGCCCTCGCTAGCACGGCACCGCCACTCAGCCTGGCCGACTTACTCCCGCGCCCCCTCCCTTCGGGCTCGCAACTCCCTCCCGCGCGTCCCAATATGGCAATCCCCCAAACTCAGGGCTATCCAGCAGCTAACTACATGTATGCTTACCCCCACTCTGCATTCAGCTTTCCTAGCACTCCGTAGATAGCTCACTTCAATAGCACAATAAAAGTGTTTTATTTTACTCTACATGTGTGCCATACAAACATACAAAGAGCTTCAAAAAAGCGGCCCAACTGGAGCCCAACTCTACCTTGAAGATGTTGCCAGTTGCTTGGGACGGCGGGGTCCGAACCCGCGCGGCGGCTCAGCCGAGGCCAAGCGGGTGGGACCGGACGGGACGGGAAGAATCGGACTGGGGTCGTGAGAAAGGTGACGAAAATAGCCAACTCATTGAGTCGCGAGAGTCGCGCCGAGCCTTACTTTCGACTTGAGCGACCTGGTCATATCTTTACGCACTTCCGCTCCCGGTACCTTCTCACACCGCGACACTCCACCATGTCTGGCAACTCCGATCTACGCGATGACCTAGCACAGCGGTTCGGAACGACTCCTGGCTGCGATGACCAGTTCATCGAGCAGTGTAGGTCCGCGGCTTGATTGGTAGCTGAGGAAAGCTTACGACTCGATTCGCAGGTATTGGACTTTGCGAAAAGTTTGGCCAGTCCGCAGATGACCTATATTTTAAGTGGGAGAGTACTATCATTGCACGCAACACCGTTGGGGCACGCTACATCACCAAAGATACCCCCTCCGTGATCACGAATGTTATTCAATCAAGCCTGAAGAGAGCTGCCCTCGCTCATGGCGTCAAATCTGAATCAAATGCGCGGAGGGGAAGGCTCGCTCCCTCGGGAATGTTAGGTCTCGGATCCCGTATGAACGCGAGGCTATCTGGCGTTGGTCTTGTGAACACAACTTCGGCTTCCAGCCCGCAGTCCATAGTCACTCGTACCATCGGCAAACTAGGGCCAAGCAAAGTCACATTTGAATGTCGCGAACTAGAGCCATCCTTTCAGGATAAGAGGGACTGTATGTTTGGCATGCCGCATTACTTCCTAGTTGGGCGGACTTAAACAAACCTTCCATCAGACAAGTACATGTACGAGAAGATCTCGGAGCGGAGCGAAGGTACGTACCATTGAGAGCTTCGAGGGAGGTACGGCGTTTGACACCGCCCCCAGCCCTAGACGAACGCATAGACGAATTCGCGGGTCTGATACGTAAGCACTACGGCCTCACCGACCTCGGAGACCCTTCCGCCTCAACCGACGTATGGCGCACGCCCGCTTCTGTCTGCATAGGTCGCTTAAATCGCTCGATAGGAAGCAGTCGTTGTCGTTGGTCGCATCACACTAGACGCCGAAGCATCATCTGGTCACGGAAAGCTTAATGAAGCTAGTGTGTACATCGAATCTTCGCGAATGATGGGCTCCGGCGCCCGCGTTCCCCTCAAATTCACGCCAAACCTCAAAATCAAGGGTGGACCCAGAGGTCAAGGCAATGTGAGCTTATTCCCTGGAGCTATCGTCGCTGTCAAGGGAAGGAACGGTGGGGGAGGTTGGTTCACCGTGTACGAGATCATGTCGGTGAGTCCATCTCTCCCACTCTAGCTACTCTTACGGTTAACGCAACCTTAGTTCCCTCCACTCGCTTCTTCAGCAACCTCTGTTGCTCAGACCGGAGCTGTGAAGCAAGAACTCCAAGGGGCAGCCTTCTCTATGGCGATAGCTTGTGGCCCTTATACACAGGATTCCGACTTGTCGTATAAGCCGTGGTCATCGCTATTTGCTCAGATAGCCTCACAAAAACCTGATGTCGTGTTTCTAGTGAGCTCAGCGTCCCGTCTCTATACTCTGAGCTAACCACAACCAGATCGGCCCGTTTGTCGACTCGACGAATCAGAAGATCAAGACCGGAGATACTGACCAGTCTCCTGAGGACTTGTTTGAATCCCAGTTTCAAGAGAACTTGCACGACTTTCTCGAATCGTCTTCTCACAGCTTAGTCTTGATATTGCCCAGCGTACGGGACATGACCAGTCACCATAACGTCTACCCACAGTCTCCCCTTAATATCCCAAGCCTAGCGTCTCACCCGGTAAGCTGACTCTAATTGTGCGTCGTTTTAGTCTGATCATGTATCGTTCACTTTAGCGTATAAAGTCTCTACCTAACCCATGTCGATTTTCGCTGAACGGTGTCACTTTCGCTGCGACCAGCGTTGATGTACTATTCCACTTACGAAAGGAGCAGCTCGTCCTGCGCGCCGAGGAAATAGATTCGTTGGACACGGGTGGAGAACCGCCAGCCACTGATGTTATGGCAGGCTTGTCGCGGCATATTCTCCACCAGAGAAGGTGTGTTGCTGCATGTACCCGCCCCACCCTTCACTCACACCTACCACTCCAGCTTTTATCCTCTTTTCCCGTCTCCTTTAGATCTTTCACATGAAGTCAATCTTGATGTCACTCATCTCGAACATTTGGTTCTTTACTCTGAGGAGGTACCAACTGCTCCTGACGTCCTGATCACACCAAGCCGATTAAAGCAGTTCTCAAAGGTGCGTTGATCGACGAAAGGAATGTCGAAGGTTTGATACGACAGTATTGCTTTAAGGTGGTGGACCATACTGTCTCCATCAATCCCTCGTTTGTCATGAAAAACGTATCTGCGAATCTTGTATATGGAGGACAACACGAGGGGCCTGTATCGTCCCGCATCAAGGTTGATGTGGGGAAATTCTCGGAATGATCGTTTATTGCCACATGACCTCCTCTTGTATCCCTACTCGTGTAGTCATCTGTTCCGTGCCGAGTCTATTGTGG